>CM054060.1:332262662-332741044 GCA_028641055.1 Alopecurus myosuroides | reverse complement strand
CATCCTTAAAGCTTTCGTCTGGAACCGGTTCATATATTCTCGAACTTTCTTGAAGGAGCATTCATGATGCACCTCATCACTACGGGACATAGTCTATACGTCGACGGCCGGACCTCGTCGGCGTAGGGGTAGCCCAACGGTGGCCATCAGCGTATGCCTCGTCGGCGTCTACCCCTATCGGCGTAGGCTGCTTGTCGTCCGTGTACGAATGCCGTCGGCGAAACTGAGCTACGCCGACGGCGTTGGCCGAATATTTGTTTTAAAGAAAAATCATTTTTTTCAATTGTTTATTCATTTAATCACACTATACACATATTTAACTTTGTCTCTAAGAATTTTTCATTTTAATCTAAACTACTCGCTTCTAGTAACACTTCCCGATCGATCACCCATCCTTAGATTGCTCCAGTCCCAACACGCTTAACTTCGTAGTTCCTTCCTTGTGAGCTGTCTAGAAACAGCGGATGTTTTGCTGATAATAGTATCCAATCAACCCTGTTAACCATTGTACCATCATGTCACACTATTTTATTTTGTGAATTCAAACAATTATTTAAATAAAAAGTAATAACTAATAATAATCTTGAATTCAAATAATCTTGAATTTAACTAATAATTAACATTTTTTACTTTTCTATTTAATATTGAAAATTCATATCTATAAATCCGTAAATAGAAATTTGACAAATAATATGTCCATATCGATTAGAAAAATGAGAGAAATTCAAATATGATATCCATATAATATTTTTTTTATCATGTATAGAACTTTACAAAGTAATATGTTTACTGTATGTGCTATGGTCAGCCAACCAAACTAGGTGTCGAAACTAGGTTTCGTGAAGAAAACATGTCAAACTTGGGCACCAAATTAGCAAACCATGTTGGAATGTGCCAAGATATGGCAAAGTGGAGCACAATTGTATTGCAAACAAACATAGACCTAGGTTTGTAAATTTGCAAACAAACAATTTTTTTCCTTTTCATTAAAAAAATCCAATTTCCATTTTTCGAGTGCAAAAAAATGGGTTTTTGTGTAGGACCAACCACAAATATGTTGCACAACTTAGGAGGTGCATTTTTTTTGAAACTAATAGACCATGTTATATGCACAAGTAACCAATTTGTTTCCTATGAAAAGGTTTCCATCCACCTTTTTTGAAAATTACAAATTTTTGCTGATTCAGCTGGAAACTTGTCAAAATTGAACTATATATACCTCATAGTTTGCTCATGATTTCTAAAAAAAAAACATTTTTAGGTACACAACTACCTATTTCATCATAGATACACAAATATTTTCTCAATATTCAACCCCTAGATACGAAGGGTCATGCCCGCCGTCTTGACTTTCTCCCGAAACCGACTTAAAAAAGTCCAGAAACTTCAAAACAACCCAAAATGATGCAAGACCTTCACGTGGTGTCATTATATATGTCCTAGTATCCACCAAAAATAATAAACTTGTAATACGACAGTTGTGTTGAAAAGTATTCACAAAAATAAGCTATCTCCTCCGAACATAATAGGGTTTCGGACCAAATGACGGGTGTTATGGCCAAATACATGGCATAGTTTGTTTACATGTGCCCACATTCCACACAAAATATGCATCTTGAAAGCAAGGAAAATGTTGACGGAGGAAGTTTTCCTTTTCATTGAATAAAAAACCATTTTCCATTTTCCGAGTGCTAAAAAGGGATTTTTTGTGAAGGACCAACCACATATATGTTGGCAAACTTGGGAGATGAATTTTTTTGAAAATACTAGACCATTTTATATGCACAAATAATCATTTTTTTCCTATGAAAAGGTTTCTATCCATCTTTTTTGAAAAACACGAGTTTCTGCCGATTCAACCAAAAACTGGTCAAATTTAAACTACATGTACCTCATAGTTTGCTCATGATTTTTGGAAAAAAATAATTTTTAGGTACACAACAACCTATTTCATCATAGATGCACAAATAGTTTCTCAATATTCAACCCCTAGATACAAACGGTCATGCCCGCCGTCTTGACTTTCTCCTCAAACCGACTTAGAAAAGTCCAGAAAATTCAAAACAACCCAAAATGATGCAAGACCTTCGTGTGCTGTCATTATATATGTCCTAATATCCACCAAAAATAATAAACTTGGAATACGACAGTTGTGTTGAAAATGTTTTCACAAAAATAAGCTATCTCCTCCGAACATAATAGAGTTTCGGGTCAAATGACGGGTGTTATGGTCAAATCCATGGCATATTTTGGTTAAATGTGCCCATATTCTACATAAACATGAATCTTGGAAGCACGGACAATGTTGACAGAGAAAATTTTCCTTTTAATTGAATAAAAATAAACCATTTTTCATTTTCCGAGTGTCAAAAATGGTTTTTTTGTGAAGGACCAACCACAAATATGTTGCAAAACTTGGGAGATGTATTTTTGGAAAATACTAGACCATGTTATATGCACAAATAACCAATTTTTCCTATGAAAATGTTTCTACCCACCGTTTTTTGAAAACACAAGTTTCTTCTGATTCAGCTCGAAACTGTTCAAATTTGAACTACATGTACCTCATAGTTTGCTCATGATTTTTGAAAAAAATAATTTTTAGGTACACAACAACCTATTTCATCATAGATGCACAAATAGTTTCTCAATATATCAACCCCTAGATACTAACGGTCATGCACGCCGTCTTGGCTTTCTCCTCAAACCGACTTAGAAAAGTCCAGAAAATTCAAAACAACCCAAAATGATGCAAGAGCTTCGTGTGGTGTCATTATATATGTCCTAATATCCACCAAAAATAATAAACTTGAAATATGACAGTTGTGTTCCAAATGTGTTCACAAAAATAAGCTATCTCCTCCGAACATAGTAGGATTTCGGCTCAAATGACGGGTGTTATGGCTAAATCCATGGCATATTTTGTTTAAATATGCTCATATTACACACAAAAATGAATGTTGGAAGCACGGACAATGTTGACAGAGAAAGTTTTCCTTTTCATTGAATAAAAAAACCATTTTCCATTTTCCGAGTGTCAAAAATGGTTTTTTTTGTGAACGACCAACCACAAATATGTTGCAAAACTTAGGAGATGCATTTAAAAAAAAATACTAGACCATATTATATGCACAAATAACCAATTTGTTCCTAAGAAAATGTTTCTACCCACCGTTTTTGAAAAACACAAGTTTTTGCCGATTCAGCTAGAAAGTGTTCAAATTTGAACTACATGTACCTCATAGTTTGCTCATGATTTTTGGAAAAAATCTTTTTTAGGTACACAACTACCTATTTCATTATAGATACACAAATAATTTCTCAATATTCAACGCCTAGCTACGAATGGTCCTGCCTGCCGTCTTGACTTTCTCCTGAAACCGGCTTAGAAAATTCCAGAAAATACAAAACAACCCAAAATGATGCAAGACCTTCGCGTGGTGCCATTATATATGTCCTAGTATCCACAAAAAATAATAAACTTTGAATACGACAGTTGTGTTGAAAATGTGTTTACAAAAATAATCTATCTCCTCCGAACATAATAGGGTTTCGGGCCAATTGACGGGTGTTATGGCCAAATTCATGGCATAGTTTGTTTAAATATGCTCATATTCGACACAAACATGCATCTTAGAAGCACGGAAAATGTTTACGGAGAACGTTTTCATTTCCACTGAATAAAAAAAAAAATTTCCATTTTCCGAGTGTCAAAAATGAGTTTTTTTGTGAAGTACCTACCACAAATATGTTGCGAAACTTGGGAGATGCATTTTTTGAAAATACTAGACCATGTTATATGCACAAATAACCAATTTGTTTTCTATGAAAAGGTTTCCATCCACCTCTTTTAAAAAACACAATTTTCTGCCGATTTAGGTAAAACTGGTCAAATTTGAACTACATGTACCTCATAGTTTGTTCATAATTTTTGGCAAAAATATTTTTTAGGTACACAGCTACCTATTTCATCATAGATTAAACAATAGTTTCTCAATATTCAATCCCTAACCCCGCTGGAGAAAAACAGAGCTTATAGGTCTATACCCGGTAACCGTTAACCCTTTCTTGTTTGTTCCGTTCTTGATCATGGAATTTTTTGAAGAATGTAGCTTGAGAAATATGCATGATAATGTAGATCTATTTCTCCTTTTCAGAACGAGTTAAATAACGTCGAAATCCGAGTTCGAATGCAAAAGTTATACTCAAACTGGTGAGTACGAAAAAATAGATACGCCAACAGTGGCCATCGGCGTAGCAAAAAAAAAAAAGCCGACGGCACGCCGTCGGCGTAGACTAATTTTTTTTTTCATTTTTTGTTACATTGTCGGGTATACGCCGTCGGCTCCGATATTTGGTCGTCGGCGTATAAAACGGCCGTCGGCCTATGATCGCTCTCCCGTAATGGTCCTACCGTCCATCTGGGTCATGGCTAGGTGCCAGCCATCGAGAAACAAGGACAAGTCCTCTCTGACTATCGAGTTGTGCAAGCATGCACTTGCTTGTTCATCACCGTACCTCAGCACACTAGACATGGTCAAGAGCAACGATTCACTTTGCTCCTCATGGACTATACAGAGTGAAGCACGGACATGGAGGACTTCGTGGGGCCCGCCTCGCCTGTCGCCCGACAGCAGAGCCAATGTCTTCAACAACTTGCAGAGATCCTCCATGATCCTCTCCGGGATCCTCCGTTGTGCACGTAAAGCACATGTCCATGAAGTAATATCTGGTCACTAAATCACCTCTTCAGGGCAAGCACCGATAACTCACTGTGCATCCTAGTTACATTTCTCACCTTGGACAATCAGGGATATATTAGACCATGAGTTAAGAGGCGGAATTTATGGAGATGAATTCTCCACCAACCTTGTTCGACTGTGTAGAACATGATTTCTCTGCTCCTCTTATATATATACAGTCACTTCCATCTTCATCCAAGATGATCATATGTACTGTTGAATATATTAGCAATTTAGCACATAATTTAATTCGAAATAGCATCAGATGAATTACGACAGTAGCAAATACAATACTCATGCCAATATCTAGATCTAGTACAGTAGACAGACCGATCCAATCTATAGCAAGAACTAGACATATGAATTCCAGTAATATCTCATACAAATGGAATAGAGGTACATACGATGCAGTGGCGGCGGCACCGCCGTTGTTGTTGTCCATGTTGTCGTCCATGTCGTCGATGAATAGGTGACGCTGCCGCGTATCGAGGATAATCATGTGTCAGGTGCCATGTGCCCTAATATGCCAGACGTATTGTTGTATAATAATATGTTCATAGATAATCATGTGTCAAGTCTGAAATCGAGGATGAGCCGGAAGGGGCTCGATGGCTAGCTCCGAAAATCTCGAGCGGACGGGAGGGCGCTTCTGGTGCCTTTCATCGGACGACGCCGCTGATGAAGATGAGGCCGGGGATGGAGGCATTTCTACGTTGGTGGTCTTCGAGTACCTTTGCCGCACACCGGAGGAGGTTGCCGCGTGCGATCTACGGACGATTTCGGCGAGGGAAGAAAAGAGGCGACGAAAGAAGCTGGCTTTGAGACAACGATTGGCTTTACTAGGTTATCAACAAAGTGATGTATTCTATCCATACGTGGTCCTTCCTGCTGCCTGTCTATCAACGCATATTTATGGATTCAGCTTGTGCTCGACTGATAGTGGTTGTTCGGGCTGTTTATAGACGGGGTGGGTGGCTTAATGCCAGACGTATTGATGTATATGGTTGTTATCTTTTTGTGGCTGGTCTTTGTGGCCAGCTTAAGCGACCCATGAATTTGTGGGAGTTGTAACGTTTGTTTTATTAATAAAAGATCGGCTATGTGCATCACTGTGCTGCAGAGGCTGGGGTCTAAGGGCTTCCATTTAAAAAAAAAACCGTAGGAATACTAGGTCAGAATCTATTATTCATTCTAAAGCAACTTCTTTTTCCACATGCTTAAAATTCCAAGTTAGTAATGAAGGCCGGGTGCTGTTTAGGCAATCTGCCTAGTCGTAAACTATTATGTTTGCATGTCTTTCTCTTCTTTTTGGATAACATTTTAGTACAGTTTTCATGTCTATGGATAGTTTTTCCTATCATGATTTTCCAACTGATTTGTCAATCCATCCTTTTCTATTTTTACAGAATCAGAAAAGGCGTCCTCATTATTATACCATGCATAAGTTATATATGAGGTGAAATCAATGGAAATGACTGTTAGATAATCTTGAGTCTAGGTTAAATTAGGTAAGTGTGCACGTGATGGAGTGTGTCATATCTAGCTAGTCGTATAGTGTGTTGGTATCCTAATCTATGTTGGGCATGTACGTGGAGTCCCTAGCTTGATTAGGAAAGCATGGGGTGAGCTCTAGTTAGATTAGGTGTGTCAGTACGGATACAATCCGAGTAGGTCTAGGTTGTTGGTCCGGCCGGACACAGCTTGAGGCTGCACCTTGTAAGCCAGTTTGTACCGTGACAAGTTGTACCGTGAGATCAGAGAAATAAACGAAAAAATAAAGAGGATGCGATACGTGTCCTTGGCAAAATATTTTCTTGCGCGTGTGTCCGTCTAGTTTGATGTGATCGATCCTGTGAGGAATCCCAACAATTTGGTATCAGAGCGAGGTCGAAAATTTGAAGCCACGCTTGCCCCGGGGAGACGACCTATACTAGCGCCTCGGGGCGGGCGATCTTCGTTCGTTGGAGCGACAAGGAGGAAGACAGCGGGCGATCGTCGTTCGTTGGAGCGACAAGGAGGAAGATGGCGGGCGATCGTCGTTCGGAGAAGCGACACAGAGGAGACTACGAGGAGTTGTCGTTGGCAAGGCGTTTGGAGGTGGATGTTCGTTGATGGAGCGGTGGTGCCGAGGTGCGGTGCCGGGAGTCTCGTCAAGATCGTCAACCGGTGTGTTAGATGAGTCAAAGTGTGCGCATGCTTGCACGTGTGGTCGGCGTCGTGTCAGTGAGTCGTCAGTGTGTCCAAGTGCTCGTCGCGGTTGAGGGACTGTCCGGTGTGATTTATCACCATGGACGAAGGCGCAAAAACAAGATGGCGTGTGGCTGTCAGCGCGCCTCAGCTAGGTCTACCTGTCTCGACGAGAGGATCAATTCAACTATGAGGGGGCGGTAAACCAGAGAAGGTGAGTCTCTTCGTGAGGCCATGGCTCTACATGAGGCTGGAGTGGATGGTCTAGTCCACGAGGTGTCGGCATGTATCACAGCTAGGTGGATGGAGTGATCCACGGGTGGTGTTTTACCACAAGGTTTCTAGCGTGGCTGGGTAGTCCATATCATATTTGAGTTGGTCCGTAAAATTCGCCAAGTCGGAATTGGGGAGAGCCAATTAGACTTGTCGTGGTGCGAGAAGTAGACAAGACGCGGATCTGCATGAAGTCAAGATCAGAGAAGCACCGAAGACCAAATGTCAAGATCAGGGAGAGATTGTTAGATAATCTTGAGTCTAGGTTAAATTAGGTAAGTGTGCACGCGATGGAGTGTGTCATATCTAGCTAGTCGTATAGTGTGTTGGTATCCTAATCTATGTTGGGCCTGCACGTGGAGTCCCTCGCTTGATTAGGAAAGCATGGGGTGAGCTCTAGTTAGATTAGGTGTGTCAGTACTGATACAATCCGAGTAGGTCTAGGTTGTTGGTCCGGCCGGCCGTGTATATATACACAGCTTGAGGCTGCACCTTGTAAGCCAGTTTGTACCGTGACAAGTTGTACCGTGAGATCAGAGAAATAAACGAAAAAATAAAGAGGATGTGATACGTGTTCTTGACCAAATATTTTTTTGCGCGTGTGTCCGTCTAGTTTGATGTGATCGATCCTGTGAGGAATCCCAACAATGACTACGCCACCGACCTTTTTCAACTGTGTAAAACCGGATATCTATCCTATGTTCATCTGAGTAGTTCTTATATACATCGATCACACTCCGCGTATTGCCACCCTCGTACTTCCACACTTTTCTTTCAGTCTTATGTTCTAATATCACTTCAGTATACACTAGTGTATGTATATCTAATTTCTTAAATTAATCCTATGTAAACACATGAGATCGATGAAGATATAATTTTTAGAAAAACGGCAGTGTTCCATGATCAAATACGCACCATGCCTAGGAATAGAAGCCATCGGGAGAGAATCAACCGAGTGCTGCTGTGACCGCCGTACGTGAATCTGTCAAGAGTGTCTGGATTACCCTGTTGTTTTCGCCGTCCTGGACGCCGCCATTTGGAACCGGCTTAGATTAATTTCCGGGCGTCCTTGATGATACAGACACGCAGAAAAATAATCTCAGCTCGCTAGCCTTGGGAGTCTGAGGTGCAGCGCCGACGTCTAGAAAAAATAGGTGCTAGTCCTTCACGATCTTTAGGGGATTTCTGGCGAAGCCTGTCTCTTGGTCCGACGTGCCCATGCTAGGCGGTACGCACCGGAACCTCCCCTGAACCAGATGGGAGCGTGGTACTCTATTTTCCCGAGGGTCATTTTTTTTTTAGATGGAAGCACCTCGTGCCCGACTTTAAATTAATAATAAAGCCACGAACTGGCGGGGGGAACAATTCTTACAACGCACCGCTGGGAAAACGTACGTCCAACACACCAAATATAGAGTTTAAGATAAGCACCTCCACAAGAGGCAGGAGCTAGAACAACTAGAAACAGAGCGAAAAGGATAAAATCTGGTTATTAACCAACTGCTTGAGCACGCATTGCAGGAGTGGCCGTCAAGGAGAAGATTCCTCTAAGAATGCACACGAGCACGTCCAGCTGATCCACCAGGTTGGCCTTTAGCAGGGGTCACCACTGCTGCAAGAAAAGCAAGGTTTTGAATATGCAATCAGCAGGTTTCCGCGGAAACTTAGCCTCAATAGTAAACTTATTGCGAATAAGCCACAAGGACCAACAACTCGCTGCTACCAACACTCTGAGAATTCTCACTCTCTTTCCAGAGTACCCTGAGAGAATCTGGATCAAATCCTGGATGGAGGAGGGGTTCCACATAACCCCCAGTCCCTCCCTAATGGCACTCCACAAAAACTGTGGAAGTACGCAACTAAAGAAAATGTGGTTGGCGTCTTCCGGTCCACCACACAAGGCACACTGCCCATTGGATGGCTCACGCCTAAGAGCAATTTAATCGTTGGACGGAAGCCTCCCCCTCAACAATTGCCACAGAAAGATACGGACTTTAAGCGGAGCATCCACCTTCCAGATGTTCGCGAGGTCCTCGATAACCTCTCCTTGTACTAACTTTCTATATAGGGAGTTCGTAGAGAACACCCCTGAAGTCCCAGTGTCCAGGACACTCTGTCCTTGGACACCCCAGGCACTACCTCCTCGATCTCAAGCAGAAGAGCCTGCCACTGCCCAAGCTCGACGTCACCAAAACACCTACGAAAATTGATCACCCACCCATTGGAAAACAACTGGGATATCAGCGCATCCGGCAAGGACGAGATGGCGAACAAGTCCGGATATCTGTGGCTTAGTGGGGCTACACCCAGCCATAAATCCGTCCAAAACCTGACCGACCTACCATCTCCGAGGAAAAATCTCGCTCCTAACTTAAACGCCTCTCTGACTTTGTGTAAGTTGTGCCAGAACTGGGAACCACCTGCCGGATTGGACCCAAAGAAATCAACAGAACCTGGGTACTTGGCTCTAATGAGTCGAGCCCAAAGACAACCCTCAGATTCCTCCGAAAACAGGCGCCAAATCCACTTGGCCATAAGGGCCTTATTCAGAAGCTTGGTGTTGAAAACCCCGAGACCACCCTAGTCTCTAGGTTTACAAATCTCTTTCCAGCTAACCATGTGGTATTTGCGCTTGTTTCCTTTCCCTTCCCAGAAAAATCTGCCACGATGCATGTCAAAACCCGCGTGAGTACCATCGGGAAGAAGAAAAAGACCCATCGTATAAATGGGCAGATTGGAGAGGCAGGCATCCACCAACGTAAGCCTAGCCGCAGAGGACATGTATTTGCCCTGCCAAGGTTCCACCCTAAAGCCCACCTTAGCCACCACCGGCTCGAGTTCCGCGATAGTCAACTTACGATCCGCAATAGTGAAACCTAAAAAAGTGAAAGGGAAGGCCCCTTCCTTACAATTAAGGAGGCGCGCCACTCTGGCTTGCTCACCTGTGGCTCCCCCCATAACTATCACTTCACTTTTGTGATAGTTAATCTTCATGCCCGAAAGCAACTCAAAACAGATAAGGAGAAATTTAAGGTTAATAATCCCCGGCGGGGTATTTTGGATGAGGATCAAGGTATCATCTGCATATTGCAAATGAGTGACCCCCTCCGGAATAAGGTGGGGAACCACCCCACCTATATGACCTGCCTCTCTTGCCCTTGAGAGGATGAGGTCAAGCGCCTCGACAACAAAGTTGAAGAGTAGGGGGGAGAGGGGGTCCCCTTGACGGACACCCCTCTTATTCCGAAAGAATGGCCCCACTATACCATTAATCGAAATGGCCGTCTGCCCCCCCCCCTAACTAATTGCATAATTTTTTGAACAAAGGAAGGATCGAAACCCTTCTTAAGCAGGACCTCCTGAAGAAACGACCAACTCACCCTGTCGTAGGCCTTCTCAAAATCTAATTTCAGGAGGACTGCTGGGAGATTCTTGGTTTTTAGTTCATGCACGATCTCGTGTAGGGCCAACGGCCCGTCAAGGATGCACCTACCCTTGATAAAGGCCGTCTGGGCCGAGCTGATCACCCGATGCGCTATCGGTGATAGCCTACTTGCCACTGCCTTGGCCACTAATTTGAACAGAACATTGTAACATCCCAAGTATGAAAACAACCCCTAGAATGTTTTATTTCTTGTTATTTTATGTTTTGCATCATGACATCATCATTGCATTTGTGTTGGCATTTGTTTTGCATCTGTTTTCAATTGCTTTCTATTTCAAATTCAAACCAATTTCCAAATCAAATTGTTCATACTTGTTATGTTACAATTTTCCAAATAAAAAGTTCAAATAAAACATTCATTGTTTCCATTAAACCATAAGGTTCAAACTATTTAAAATTATGGCTTTTAATAACTCACTTAATTCAAATGTTATTCAAAATTCAATTACATTTTCCAAACAGCAACCATGTTGAAAACTATGAAAATTACAAAACATTTCTAATCAATTTGTGTCCATTAAACTATAAGGTTCAAACTATTTAAATTTTGTTTTCAATATTTCACTTAATAATCAAAATTCATTCAAATTCCATCAAATTACAAACAGCAATTTATTTTGAACTTTTTGGAAAACTAAACTTGGCAAGTTGTTGCTGTTACCATAATTAAGCAATACCAATTTTTCCTAAAATTTTCTAACCCAAAAACCCTAGCCTTTTCTTCCTATTTATTTTCAGCAAAAAAAAAACAGAAAAATTTAAAAGAAAACAGAGAGAGGGGAGGGCAGGCAGTGGGCAGGCCCAGCCCACCAACCGGCCCGATACCCCCTCGCTCATCTCTTTCCTGTACGGCAGGGCATCCGCCGTGTCCACGTCGACGGCGCGCGCAGCAGACGGCCACCGCGCGCTCCTCGCCCCTATAAACCTAACCCTAGGCCCCGAGCTCTGCCCTAGACCACCTACCTCCCTTCTCCCTCGATCACCGCCGCCGTTTCCTCTCTCTCTGCCACGATCTTCCTCTCTGAACCTCACCCCGACGAGCGCCACCCTTTCTGTACTCCGGTGATCGCCGCCGATTCGATGAGCCTCCGTGCAGGTTGAGTACGGGGATCGGCTCCCCGTACCACCATCTCCCTCCTCGTCCACGCCACGGTACCCGGGACCCTCTGCAACGCCGCCGCCATCCTCTCTGTTGCCGCCGGCGACGTCACCTCCACACCGAGCCGCTGCTTCCTCTACAGCGACTGTGAGCACGTCCACCTTCCCTCTCCCTCCTCTCTGCATCACGTCGCAAGCACGCAGCACACACACGCATCCACAGCACGGATCAGCCACGCTCACATCGCTGTCGCTCGCCGCCGGCGATTGCCTTCCGTCAGGTTCAGAAAAGGCAGCAGCTTCGTCAGTTTCAGTTATCTAACTGAAACTGAACAATAACCCCCCCTGCGCATCCCTTACCTGACAAGCGAAGCAGCACTACTGCAGTGGTAACGCACCACTGCGCGCACACCCGGGGTCGCAGGTTCGAGCCCTGCCCCCGCGGGATTTAATCCCCCCTTTTTGCTAGCCACGCTAGCAGGCAGGGGCCACCTGCCATAGGCAGTGGTGGCCACGCGTGCCTCCACGCGCTGCCACGGTGGCCAGGGCCCCCCTCGTCAGTGGCTTGGGCTAGCCACCGCGGGGTAGAAATAGTTTCTGCCCAGTTTTTCTTTTAAAGTTAAGTCCTTTATTTTACAGATTAGTCCATAAAACCAAAACACAAATAACTTCTAAATTCTAAATCCAAATAATGCAAATAAAATATGTTTCCTGAACCAAATTAAATTCTCTACCTGTTTAAAACATTTGTATTCTGTTTTGAACATTTCAAATGCATTCAAATTTCAAATTCAAACAATTCATTTCAAGTTTGGTTAAAATCATAACTAATTCAAACTTAATTCAAATAGCACAAATAAAATATGTTTTCCATGCTAAATTAAACCAACTTTCCAAATATAAATTTTGTTTCATATTTTGAATAATTAAAATTGGTTAAATAATTTAATCCTTGTTTAAATCATTTAAATTTGCTAAATTCATAACTTGCTCAAATTAAATTATTTTTGAACATATGAAATATGCTTTCAAACTAGAAAAGTATAAACTTTTCAAATATGAAATTGGTTTAATGTTTCGAACAAATAAAATTTCAAATAAATTCATACTTGAATTAAATCCTTTTAAATCTTGTTTAAACTTGTTTAATCCATAATTAATTCATCCTAAATCCTTTTTCAACAAGTGAAACATGTATTCCACCTAAAATTTTGTGTACTTTCCAAATATGAACTTTGTTAACTATTTTGAACAATTTAAGTTGGTGAAAACAACAAATGCTTGTGTAACCCCTTTAAGGAACCAAAATTCCATAACTTAATAAATAAAATTCCAAACTTGGTAAACCTTATTTCAAAATTGTTTCTATTGTTGTTATTTTTCTGTTTTCCTCATCCATGCATCATACTAATCCACTTTCACCTGTTGATTAGTTGTAAAACAATTATTCCAACCTTAATTCATGGGCTTTCCATATGCCATCCCAAATTGCATGTGGGTCCACTTAATTATGTTATGTTACCATGTCAACTATCTTAATCTTTGATGCATCAATTAAATTGACATGCATCATCCCATGATTGTGCATTATGCCATGTTATTGATTGTTTATCTCTCTGCGTTGTTTGTTTGCTTCTTCTCGAATAGACGACGACGTTGAGACAGACGAGTTTTACGACACCCCTTCTGAGGATCTAGCTCAGTACCAGGCTGCTGAGTTTGCAGGCAAGTATTCACTCACATGAACCATTGTGTTCCTTTCCACATTGGACACCGATACTTTCCGTTGTCTATTCTGCTAGCCTTATGAATCGTTGCTTCTGTTACGAACCTATCACATGTTATCCTTTAACCCTGATATAGCCTCACCTCCACACCTATAACCCTGTTGCTCGTTGCCCGTGTCTTACTAGCATGCTTAGGGTTGTTTTGCTCGAGTCTGTTACCCGTTACTTTCTGTTACTATATTTCTATTATGTTCTGGGGCTCGATGTTTAAACAATCAACCTGTTAATATTTGAGGTAATGCTAATTTGATGATAAGGCACCGGCAGGAGGCCCGGCGTGGTTTTGAGGCCTGCTAGTGTCGACCCTAATTAGGAAAAGGGTCTTGTCTACTGATCCATGATGAGCGCACTAACCGCATGTGGGAAGCGTGTATGGGCGCCTCCCTCAATTTGATTCGATTCGCATCTCGTCCAAATCTCCACACTTAGTTCGGGCTTTCCATTTGATGCACGCATATGCAGGTACGAACCCGAGGCCAGGGTGGAACTTTTGTAGTCGGCATTTAGGGCGGCGTGGTCTTAGAGTGCTATGAGGGTCCCCCTTTTCTTCGTGGGGGCTCGATTAGCCGCGCACGGACATCACGTGGTTCTTTGGGCTTGATGCGAAGAAGAGTTGAGTTGTGTTGAGTGCCCCGCTTGGTGGAAGGCATTCCATCTGGCGGGTTATTCTTACGTGTACGGCCAAATTGGTGCACCCCTGCAGGGATAAATCTTCTCGAGAAGCCGTGTTTTCCGCGGTTATGGTTAACTTGGTGAAAGTACTGGCTAACAAGTACTCAGAACAACTTACACCTAACTAATGCTAACTTGACTTGTAATAGGCTTATTGACACAATAACTTGAACCATCATTAATCCAATTGTGTGAGTTATCCTCGGATTGCTTCTTTGGATAAGGGGCGAGATCCAGGATGGGTTTGATTGGAGTTAGTAGTAGATGGTTACGATACGCTATCTTATCTCCTTTCTGATAACCGGAAGTTGTAGTATGTTCTGTAGTTGGTTAGTGCAGCCAGCTGCCGCATCTTTTGTATCACCCTTTCTTCCGTTGAACCCAAAGCATCTGTGCTTGATGTTGTTGGGTACACTTTGGTGAACTGTGAGTCTTTCTTGCCAGTACGTTGTTGTACTGACCTCTTTGGGGCTGTGGTTTCCGCAGACTACGCTTACGAGGATCCCCGTGATGGCTGCTACGTGGAGTTTGACGAGGCTGCTGACGAGTAGATAGCGGACCCGGGCAGGATCCGAGACTACGTGGATGGGCTCCGTTTTCCTTTCATTCCTGGCCTCTTAGGCCTATTTGGATTTGTCTGTACTCAGACCTTTTGAATGCTTCCGCTGCGATGTAATGATGAATTGTTGGGACATGTGTCCTCTGGATGATTGTATTTGCTATCTCCGCTCTAGTGAGAGCTATTTGCAACTTATTTCTATTTATTTGTGTCTTAGAGATATGTTGTGCTATCATTCTGTTAAACGCCGTTGACGTACCATGTGTGTATGGTATGAAGTACGTCAATGGTAGTATCCTGATTTCTACAGGATGGTTTACGTAGACGATGAACAGTAGGGGTTGGTTGTCACACATACGTGTGTTGGCCTACTCGTAAGAGATGCGGGTGCCGGTAAGCCCCGTAATCCAATCATCTACTGTTCAACGGAACTGCGAGTATCCTCTAGAAGTCCGGGTGCGACAAATGGTATTAGAGCCTGTCTGCCTGTAGGATCCCTTTTACTGGTCGCAGTTGAGTCTAGAAACTATTTTGTAGCTATATAGGAAAAAATGAAACGTGAGAGTAGGAATTCTGCCCTTTTATTTCTTTCCCCACCCACCCTCCCTTTTCTGGTAAGGAAGTGCAACGTTGTTTTCTCTTCTCACCTAAACTTTCAAGTTAGGTTTTCACGTATCCTGGTTTCTCTAGGATAGTTATATCTACTAGACCATAGGAATGGAGGTGGTTGTGACATGATTTATCATGTTGCCTACTCACGATTGAGAACGGAGGCGTGTAAGCCCCGGAAGCAAATCCTCTATTCCTTAAGCAGTAGATATTGATCCTTTAGAAGCCCGGATGGGTTTTCCGTAGTACCTCAGGAGTGTTTTGGTCTCGTGTTTCCCGATGTTGCTTCGATATCCTGTTCTTCTCAACATCCTTTTCGTCCGTTGAAACCTTGTTGTTGCTTCCCACTTCAGTTCTTATACCGGCGTCTAATCAAAACTTCCCCGATCATCTGCAAATGGATCTCAGGTTCTACCCGCAGGTGGTTCGGATGACTCGTTGCGAGAGCACCGCCGGTTATCCGGAGATGCTGAGGGACATGGTCACTTATCTGGGGTTCCGTTGGGCACCAGAGTACCAGGTCTACGAGCAGCAGCGAGAGTTTGACCAGACCTACTACCAGGCTATCGTCTACATTCTGTCAGATGATGGCATGAGCGTAGTCCACCGCTACGAGGCAGTGGGTTCCACAGTGGATATGGCTGTGCAGCAGGCAGCTTATGTGAGTCTCACCGTCCTTCGTGCTGACTACTGGGGATTTGACGATTCCATCTATCGCCACATCCCCCGTGCTTACATCACTTCGGAGGGAGCTCACTTCACTCTCTACGACAACTTGGATGTCTACGAGCATGATAACTCCAGGCTGCACACCACCGCTCAGTTTGTGAGGCACAGTGACGCAGTTGCCAGCACACTGTCTCAGGAGTTGGCTTCAGTCAGAGAGCAGCTCTACCTCGCTTTGACTCGTCTGGCGACGTACACCACAGACTTTGTTGGAGATGAGCGCTTTGCACGTTTCGATCAGCCAGTTGGTCGTCGTCTGCCAGATGCTGGAGGTTACGAGCCGATCAGAGGTCCACTCGTTAACCTCGGTGCTGGTTACTCTGGGATTCCCCGCTTTGGAGCACAGGGAGTCGACGCTATGTACTTCACCACACCTAGAGTCGCTCTCAGGCCACGACAGATCTATGTGGATCGTCGTTCTACCTACTTTCGTGGGCGTGCTCCTCACCGTTCCTCTCGTCGTACTCCTAGTCGCCGTCCTATGTGATGAGCATGGGAGTACCGATGTATCCATTCTTAGCTATGTTTAGTTATCCTTTGGCTTTTCGAACCATTTGTGGTGTGTTGGATATTCTGATGTATTTGAACATGTGATGATGTACCTGTTGGTTATCTATTCATGCGTCAGAATAATCTCTCTTTCGGTTGCCAAGTCTATCCTTCTCTATTGTTGTGCTAAAATGCATTTCCATTCAGGATGCCGCCAACAAGGAACACCCCGCCTGAGCCACCGCCAATCACGGAGCTGTTGACTCAGATGACCCAAGTCATGGCACAGATGGCCCAGTTCCAGACTAACCAGCACAACAACCAGAATGCTCCACGAGTTAGTATCAAGGAGTTTCTCAGTCTGGGCCCAAGAGCTTTCGTGGCCACACGCGAGCCTCTGGATGCTGATGACTGGATCCGTGAGATAGCTAAGGCTCTGGAGATTGCTCACGTTGCTGAGTAAGACAAGGTCAAGTATGCATCCTATCTGTTGAAGGGTCAGGCAGCTGCTTGGTGGGAAAACTACCAGACCATGAGAGCTGGCTATCCAATCACCTGGGGTTGTTTCAAGGAAGCCTTCCTGAAGCACCACATTCCAGATGGTCTCATGGAAAGGATGCGTGAAGAGTTTTGCTCACTCAAGCAGGGCAAGTTGGACGTCATTGGCTATCAGAGCGAGTTCAATCGCCTCGCTCGCTACGCTGGTGATGAGGTGTCCACTGAGGCTAAGAAGATGGCAAGGTTCTGCAGAGGTTTTAACCCGGAACTCAAGTATGCCCTCACCAACATCAAGGCCAACAACTTCGAGGATCTCGTTAACACCGCGCTCAATGAAGAAAATGGGCGCAAGGCGTTCGAGGAGTCTCGCAAGCACTCGCGTGAGGGTGGTTCCTCCTCCAACATGACCACCCCTCCGCAGAAGCGCCGCATCTGGGTGCCAAATGGTGCTGTCACTCGGGCTCCATATGCCCAAGCTTCTCCAGGCTTCGCTCCCCGCCCACCCAACCCTGCTCAGATGCATGATCAGAGGGCTTCGATGGGGCAGCCAAGGCCAGGACCTCCTCGTGTCGTCACTTGCTACAAGTGCAAGCAGACGGGGCACTACGCTGACAAGTGCACGCAGAGGCAGGTACCTCCACCACCACCTCGTCCCAACACAAACCAGGCAATGGTGCACGCTCCCCCGCCTAAGGCCTTCAACTCCAACAACAGGCCTGTCGGGAGGACCGCAAGGGTGAATCATGTCAAGATCGACAAAGCTGAGGAATCTCCTGACGTCGTTCTCGGTACATTTCCCGTAAACTCTATTCCAGCTAAAGTGTTGTTTGATACCGGAGCATCACATTCTTTCGTGTCAAAGATCTTTGCGACATCAATTAAACTCCCTTTTGTTGGTTTGGGTTCCCCGCTAGTAGTAAACTCCCCTGGAGCAACTATGCAAACGTCTAAGATCAGTCACAGAAACCAAATTCTAATTGGAGGCCACATATTCCTTGCTTCCCTCATACTGCTTGGCAATTCTGACATTGATGTTATTCTTGGTATGGATCGGTTGAAGGCCAATAAAGCAACGATTGACTGTGCTCAGAAGTCAATAACTCTGTTCCACCCGTCTGGCCAGATAGTCTATTCTCCAAATGAATCAAGTTCCATTCAGCTGTGCACACTCGATGCAAAACCTCTACCTCTACTCGAAAATGTTCCGGTGGTTTGTTAATTCCCTGACGTCTTTCCAGAAGAGTTGCCAGGGATGCCTCCGGACATAGCAGTTGAGTTCGTGATCGAGCTTGAACCAGGTACTGCTCCAATCTCTAAGCATCCATACAAGATAGCTCCTCCTGAACTGAAACTGTTAAAGGAGCAAATCGATATTTACATGGAAAAAGGTTATATTCAACCTAGTTCCTCGGCTTGGGGTTGCCCAACTCTGTTCATTGCGAAGAAGGATCACACAAAGAGACTCGTTGTTGACTATCGTCCTCTTAACCAGAAAACCATAAAAAACAAGTATCCAATTCCTCGTATCGATGATCTTTTTGATCAACTTGCTGGAGCCTCAATATTCTCCAAGTTGGACTTGAGAATGGGTTACCATCAAATAAAGATCAGAAAGGAAGATATTCCAAAAACAGCTTTCACCACTTGCTACGGTCTATATGAATACACCGTCATGTCCTTTGGTCTCACCAATGCACCAGCGACATTCTCTCGACTCATGAATTCTGTCTTCCATGAATACCTCGACAAGTTCGTTGTGGTATATCTTGATGACATTCTTGTCTACTCAAAATCCGAGGAAGAGCATGAAGAACACCTTCGTCTCACTCTCATGAAACTTCGCGAGCATCGTCTATATGCCAAGTTCTCCAAATGTGAGTTCTGGATTCCAGAAGTTGCTTACCTTGGTCATGTCATCTCTGCCAAGGGCATAGCCATTGATCCAGAAAAGGTTAAAGCAATTGTTGATTGGAAACCTCCTAAGACGGTGAAGCAAGTAAGAAGTTTCTTTGGCTTGGCTAGCAATTGCCGTCGTTTCGTTCAAAACTTCTCCAAGATTGCCAAACCTCTCACTGATCTCACAAAGAAGGACAAGAAGTTCGTTTGGTCTCCACAATGTGATGAAAGTTTCAATCTCCTGAAGACTAAACTCACTTCTACACCAGTTCTGGTTGGCCCAGATACTACCAAACCTTTCCAAATATTCTGCGATGCATCTCTCCAAGGTCTAGGTGCAGTTCTTATGCAAGAACGTCAAGTTGTGGCTTATGCTTCACGTTAGTTGAACGCACATGAGCAAAATTGTCCCACTCATGACCTTGAACTTGCAGCAGTTGTGTTTGTCCTCAAGAAATGGAGACAATACTTGTTGGGTAACCGCACTGAAATCTTTTCCGATCATAAGAGTCTGAAATACATCTTCACTCAACCAGATCTAAACCTCAGGCAAAGGAGATGGATTGAAAAGATTAAGGACTTTGATCTTACCATTTCTTACACTCCGGGCAAGGCTAATGTTATGGACGATGCTCTCAGTCGCAAGTCGTATTGCAATAATCGCATGATCATGGAAAGCCAACCTCCACTTCATGAAGAATTTCAGAAGCTGAACCTTGGTCTTGTTCCTCAAGGCTATCTTGCGAACTTGATAGCCAGTCCAACTCTCGAGGACAAGATTCGTTCTGAACAACTTCGTGATGCTGAAATCAAGAAGATGGTAGAACACATCAAAGAAGGCAAGGAGAAATTTAAGTCCTTCTCAATTGATGACAAGGGAACTGTGTTCTTCGAAGGAAGCATTGCGGTTCCTCAAATTCAAAGTCTCAAAGATGTCATTCTCAAGGAGGCTCATGAAACTCCTCTCTCCATACACCCTGGAAGTACAAAGATGTACCAGGATCTCAAAACACTGTATTGGTGGCCTGACATGAAACGTGAAATTGCTCAATACGTTTCTGAATGCGACGTTTGTCAACGTGTTAAGGCAGTTCATCAGAAAACAGCCGGTCTTCTCCAACCTCTAAAAATCCCTGAGTGGAAGTGGGACATGATTGAAATGGACTTCGTCACTGGTTTTCCAAAGTCCAAGAAGGGCAACGATGCAATCTTCGTTGTCATTGATCGTCTCACTAAAGTAGCTCACTTCTTTGCTGTCAAAGAAACAATCTCAGCTAGCCAGTTAGCAGAACTCTACACAGCAAATATTGTTCCTCTTCATGGTGTTCCATTGGAAATAAGCTCAGACCGTGGAAGCATATTCACTTCTCATTTCTGGAAAAGCTTTCAAGAAGCATTGGGCACCAAACTTCTGTTCAGCACAGCTTACCACCCTCAGTCTCAAGGGCAAGTCGAAAGAGTCAATCAGATTCTCGAGGATATGCTCAGAGCATGTGGTCTCTCCTTTGGCATGAAATGGGAGGAATGCCTTCCATATGCTGAATTCTCCTACAACAACAGCTTCCAGGCAAGCCTAGGCATGGCACCATTTGAAGCTCTCTATGGCCGCAGATGCAGGAGTCCAATCAATTGGTCTGGAGCTGGTGAACGTTCACTCTTAGGCCCTGACATTGTTAAGGAAGCCGAAGAGAAAGTTCGCGTCATTCGTGACAATCTCAAGATTGCTCAGTCTCGTCAGAAAAGCTACTATGACAGCAAGCACAGGGATATCATATATGCACCTGGTGACAAGGCATATCTCCGTGTAACTCCCCTCAGAGGCACTCATCGTTTTGGTGTGAAAGGAAAACTTGCACCAAGATACATTAGTCCTTTCAACATTCTCTCAAGGCGTGCAGAAAATGCCTATCGTCTTGAACTTCCAGAAAAACTATCCAAGGTGCACGATGTGTTTCACGTGTCACAGCTCAAGAGGTGTTTCAAAGATCCAGATCGTGCAGTTGATCATGATTCCATTGAACTGCAAGAAGATCTATCTTATGAGGAGCACCCTGTTCGAATTCTCGATGAGACCGAGCGTAAGACTCGCAACAAGAGCACCAAGTTCTTGAAAGTGCAGTGGTCCCATCATTTCGATAAAGAGGCAACGTGGGAGACCGAAGAGGATCTTCGCAAGAAGTATCCGGACCTTTTCACTTCTCAGTAGGAATCTCGGGGCGTGATTCCTTCAAGGGGGGGGGCGTTTTGTAACATCCCAAGTATGAAAACAACCCGTAGAATGTTTTATTTCTTGTTATTTTATGTTTTCCATCATGACATCATCATTGCATTTGTGTTGGCATTTGTTTTCCTTTTGTTTGCATTTGTTTTGCATCTGTTTTCAATTGCTTTCTATTTCAAATTCAAACCAATTTCCAAATCAAATTGTTCATACTTGTTATGTTACAATTTTCCAAATAAAAAGTTCAAATAAAACATTCATTGTTTCCATTAAACCATAAGGTTCAAACTATTTAAAATTATGGCTTTTAATAACTCACTTAATTCAAATGTTATTCAAAATTCAATTACATTTTCCAAACAGCAACCATGTTGAAAACTATGAAAATTACAAAACATTTCTAATCAATTTGTGTCCATTAAACTATAAGGTTCAAACTATTTAAATTTTGTTTTCAATATTTCACTTAATAATCAAAATTCATTCAAATTCCATCAAATTACAAACAGCAATTTATTTTGAACTTTTTGGAAAACTAAACATGGCAAGTTGTTCCTGTTACCATAATTAAGCAATACCAATTTTTCCTAAAATTTTCTAACCCAAAAACCCTAGCCTTTTCTTCCTATTTCTTTTCAGAAAAAAAAAACAGAAAAATTTAAAAGAAAACAGAGAGAGGGGAGGGCAGGCAGTGGGCAGGCCCAGCCCACCAACCGGCCCGATACCCCCTCGCTCATCTCTTTCCTGTACGGCAGGGCATCCGCCGTGTCCACGTCGACGGAGCGCGCAGCAGACGGCCACCGCGCGCTCCTCGCCCCTATAAACCTAACCCTAGGCCCCCGAGCACTGCCCTAGACCACCTACCTCCCTTCTCCCTCGATCACCGCCGCCGTTTCCTCTCTCTCTGCCACGATCTTCCTCTCTGAACCTCACCCCGACGAGCGCCACCCTTTCTGTACTCCGGTGATCGCCGCCGATTCGATGAGCCTCCGTGCAGGTTGAGTACGGGGATCGGTGTAACATCCCAGTGTTTGGGAGGTTATAAGGATCTAAATTTAATATGTGCATTTGCAAAGCATGCATCTAAAAGAACGGGAAATTTTGGCGCGAAAGTTTAAACGAATCAAAGTGACCAAAGTTTCACTTGACATGATGAAATAGCTCTAGTTCATCTAGTCAGGAGTACATTTGGAGTGATCTTTATAACAAGTATCTTAAGAAACCAAATCATCTGGTTACACAAACCATAACTGGTTGTGACCAACACAAATTTTCAACCACCTAAACCTCAAGTCTATAAGTGACTTGGGATAATTCACTAGGTATCTAGAACTCAAAGAGGGGTGAGAATCCAGATCTCATAAATGATGATCACACTTTCACTAATGAGTAATGCATAACTGAACCATCTCATCAACAGAGGTGTTAGGTTCTCTCAAACAATAACTCTTAAGTTATAAACCATCCACACAACATCTTTCTAAATTATTTAGTAACTACTAAGTGAACCATCACAAGTAAATAACAAAGTTTCAATAGAACACAAGTGATACAAACAAGTATTAACTTAAACCCCACAAGTAGCAAATGACTTAATAATTGTATTAACATATTTATCGAATATGTACATATCTCCTCAACCATAAAGGAAGTATCTAAAAGAAGAAATAAATCCTTTTAAACTACTGTTAAACCTTGATCATTACCTATGATCTTTCCAAAACTATATGTCTTCATCATGAATACAAATGAAGAATATAAAGTAACAATCATGATCAAAGCCATTAAGTCCAATCACTTTCTCATGCTCAATGTTTCTATCATCTCAAACAAGTGAGCATATGAAAGCTCAACACATTAATGAATCATTTGATTAACTTATAATCTTAAGTTTCCATTTCACAAACACTCCACATTTCTATCCATATCAATATTCAACAACTAAAGTATCTCTGGATGTGAGTAATGAACGACAACAAGTTATAACCTCTATTTGAGGAATTGAAATGATAAGTAAGTAAACCAATCATGTATGATATAAGAACATCTTATGGGAAATAAAATAAGAAGTGTATAGAAGGATAATAAAAGCATGAACTATATCTTAATCTAGATCTTGTTGTGTTGTCAAGACCATTCTATCTTGTTTTCCAATCTTCTCTAAATCATTATGCAAGATAAGCAACCAAAAGGAAGGAGGACTACCACAGGAAGATTTCCAAGAAGATTAATTAGAGTGTGCTTGAAGTGCTACTCTAATCTTCTATAAGAGTACTTGGAAACTCTTATATATTGATCTGATCTTATTAACCTCTTGAAATAGTATGATATTCCAATGTTAGTGTTATATAGAAGTAGTTTGGTAACAAGACTAATTACCTTGTTAACAGATCACTTTTGTATACTCAAACAACTGAGTGTCATACACAAACAAACAGAATATTGAATCACCTAGTACATCTCAACCTATTGTATATATTAGTAATTTGGAGGCAAGTCTGATCCACTTGTTAACAAATACTTCTTATATGCATAGGTTAATTTGATGTCATAAAATAAACCATATTCTTTTATAATCCTCTAAGTAAAATCTTTGCTTGGAGTTACTGGCTGTTTTCACCACAAGGGTGAGATAGTTGATGATGGAATCCCAAAGATGATCTTACTGGCAAGTGACAAAGGTGATACCAGAAGACTAGTGGCAACTAAATAGAAGACCATCAAACAACAGAAGACAACAAGGAGCAACACTGCCTCAGAAAGGGAGTATAAGAAATTATTCAGTGAAGTATTAGGTAATACTAGAAGATTCATAACCTCTATGCCTTGTCAAGCTCAACAGAGATGAGGTACTCCTAATGATATCTTTAATGGAAATAATTATCAAGTATAAAATGATAACCAACCATTGCATCCACATGTCTTATGATATGTGGAGGGTAATGGAAACAACTTTAACACCTTGTTTTCCAGATCAACCTCATCCATAAGACCAATGTATAATAACCAAAAATCCATCCATACATAATCATACAATTTGTTACAGGTTATAAAATCAACAAAAGATAATATCCATAGTAGAACCTATGTGGAAAACAGACAAATGAGGTTCCACAACCACACATGATTTCCATTTTATCAAGTACTGAAAACAGCAAACATAGAATACACACACCTAAGTAAAATGTCAACAAAACTTGATAGAAGTTTCAATTTGGAAATAACAAAGACTCATAAGTAGAAAACAACTACCTTCACCTATTAAAATCATGTGATGTGACATGGAATAAAATTCCATATTAAAATATTTCCATAACAGTGCACAGAACCAGTACCAAGTAATTTTACCAAACTATTTTCTATAAGGGAATATACTTAAAATTATCCAATTATGATACATCACCTTAGTATCCCCAATATGGAGAGTGTACTTTTATTAAACATGCTTTAGCATAATTTTAAAGCTACTAGATATATTAAAAGAGGAGAAAACAAGAAAATCACTTAACCTAGCACCCTAAATAAAAAAAATATAAATATTGCTCTAGTTCACCAAAACAAAATATGGTGAGATTGCAAATTTGATAAGCTTTCCAAATATATTTTTAAATAATTTTTATCTTCACAAAAAGACCCTGAAAACAATGTTTTCTTCTCTGTTTTTAAGACATAAGGACCTAGTTGTAAAATGTATCAATCACAGGGGGTTATTGAAAGACTGTTTATTTCTTTCTTTCTTCTACCTCTGGACAGAAGGCAGAGGCGTGCGACCACCTCCAACGTCGAGGCCACGTCCTGCTTGCCGCCCTTGTGCGCGGATAAGAAGAAGGGAGGAGCCCTAGAACTTGCCCTCTCCCTCACTCGTTGCCTCGCCTAGCCTTATCTCTCTCTGCCTCTTTCCCTGGAACCGGAACCAAAAACCTAACCCTAGTTCACCACGGCCGCCGGCGTGCGCCGTTGATTCCGGCCATCCCCGGAGAAATTAAGACCACCAGGATCTCCGCCTTGATGTCCTCTACCGCCTCGGTGACACTCGTTTGCTGGGAAGATCGGTAGAGGATGAATCAGACCATCTCGTTCATCTCCGACCGCCGGACGCCGTCGATGATTCCGGTCGATTCCGGCGAAATCTTGCTCCTCCGACTCTTCCACGAGCATAAGGGTGAGCTGAGGAGTCTCCGGGTACTTCCAATTTCAATTTTCATCAAGTAATTTGTCGTGCCGCCGTCACCCGCATACTGCCACCGCCAACCTCGTCGCCGGCAGCCTCCCGGCAACCATTTAGTGGTTGCGCCGCCACTGATAGGTCCCCCTTGTTCCTCTCTAGCGATAGGAGTAATCGAATCGAGCGAATTCTCTCTCAATCGCTCGATTTAAAACCTACAGGAGCAATCCCCTCCATTGCTGATGCAGAGATGACGTCATCATGACGTCCGAACGATTTTCCTTTTTATTTTTATTTTATTTTTGAATTAAGATTAAATATGACAGGTGGACCCCACGTGTCATTTTAAAATCATAAAATAATTAAACTTGTTAAATCAATATCTTTTATTCTGTTAATCAGAAAAATATGGAAAATACATCAAAATGTTTAGAAAAATAAACTCTGTATGTTTATCAACTTTTTAAACATATTTGGGAAATTTTAAAATTAAACATTTCTTTAATTAAAATAAATCATTTAAAAATTGAGAAAAATTATAAATAATTCATAAAATCAGAAAAATACAAGTTATATACCAAAATGCTCCAAATGACATATACAACTCATATATGATGTTTGCAAAGTCATTTTACCAAGTTTTAAGGTGTGCAATGTTTTGCCTAATCATTTAATTCATTTAAAATCAATAAATTAATAATTTATTCAAATATTTTCAGAAAGCATTGAATGATATACCAAATTAAAGAGAAAAACATTTCCAAATTCAAATATGTCAAACCTAAAACATTTTGTTGAACTTATAAACTTGTTATTCAAGGTATAATGGAATTTGATAATCGTCTACTATAACCATAAACAACTAACACAAGCATTATTTTATTTATTAAAAAGACTCATGTTTTCACACCTACTAAAAACCTATCATCACTAGTTATTAAGCAAAGTATTATGATGATAGAGTTAGATATGCTAGTTCATCATTTTCAACTAAACTCATTGTCATTAGCTCTACACTTCTGGAATATAAAATCAAACATGTTTGTTACCTTTTCAATAATTGTTTACCATGTGCTATTGTCTTGTTGCCTAACCATATATAACACTTCTACTTAAACATGATAGCAAGTGTTTGTTCAATAAAAGTGAAACACACTTAAGCCTAAAAGAAATAACAACATCACCACAAGTAATGAAACAACTCTAAGTCGCCTAACAATTGTGTGAATACATTATCGTTTCAAACGTGGCTTACACTTGTAAGCTGGGGTGTTTTCCAGGGTATTTCACGATGCATCTCATTACTATGCATGTATCATCTTGCCAGTGTTTTCTGTAGTCCTTACCGGGACTACTTTGCTATCTTTCAGATGTTTGGATTTCTCTACGCGACCCTCGAACCCCGAAGACCTGGATTATTATTGTCATTATTTCAATCTCAGGCAAGTTCATCACTTGCTCATATCCTTTGCAGTACTTCATAACAAACTATTTGCAAAAACCCTATCGTATTATCACCTACTCTCAAAAGAATGCATGATCCTATTTTTATAATAATATGACTACCTGAATGACTACCCGAGTGGTAGTGTTCAATGTGGTGGGCGGATGGAACCATGGTAAGATGAATAGGTCAAAGGAAGGTTCCATCTGCATGGGAACGTATTACCTAGGAATTAATCACAAATGCCGTCAGAACTCGGTGCGCCGTAAATACCCGCGTTAACCATGGGTCTTCTATGGGGGGAGTAAGTCAGCCGTGATACTTTTCTCGTTCGCATGTCAACGGACTGCCAGAGACGTACGCTGTAGGTCTTGCGGGACTACATGCACATGGGTGGGAGCCCTTACGTCCCACGGGCTCTGGGGTCTATGAGTGTCTGCCAGGGGCGCGTAGATCTCCATCGTGAGGGGTGGAATCAGGCGTTCAACCTGCTGGCAGAAATGGGTGGGCATGCGTTGTGCGGAGAAGCACGGTTTGGCTTGGACCAACTACCGGGCCCCACACCTGAGTGGGAGTGGACGGGATCTCGAGCCTGGTTGTGCAACATGGTCTTGGTCGTCCATGGGTAAAGTAACGCACCTCTGCAGAGTGTAAAAGGATGTGGCATGTTACCCCCTGTTCCGGGAAGGAACTGCGAACGCTACAGGAAAGGCAACTCCATGAAGTTCTAGTCCTGTGATGGTCTGGCGGGCATAGTTTTCAGAATTAAAAGCAACCTCTTGAAGAAAGTTTTACAAAACCTTGCATTACTTTATGACTCTTTCGAGTCTAAAGCTGTAGTTAGTGCATTAACCACCCACTATATATCATGAACTTGCTGAGTAACGCTCGTTACTCATTCTATCCCGTTTGTCCCCTGCTTAGAGTTGAAGCCTTGGAAGTCGTCATCGTGAAGCCATCACTACATCATGAAGCTACGTGGAATGATCTACTACTTAGTCAATAAATTACTATCATCAACAACACTGGTGGAGAACAAGATATCAAGGTGTAGATTGAGTCCATTCTTGGACTTAGCAGTTACAAGCCATAGATTAAGGCTGACATCAGCCGTAGTGGATTAGTTCTGAGCTAGAGCTCTTCTCCAGCTTAGAGTTTCGTATTGCTTCTTCTGATGTTTCATTTGTATGAGATCATCTTGATTCATCAAAGAGATTCTCAAGATTTTGTAATGAAGTGTGTATCCTATAGTTTTGCTTGGACCCGCTGTGTTTCTGTTGTACCACTCTGAGAGATGTAATATTCACGGATAAGTCCTTCTGTGAGTATTATGTCACTGACTTGCGCACTACACATGCAGTGGTGTGCTGGGTCACCACAGGTGGTATCAGAGCGAAGCGACCTTAGGTGTAAAACCTTTTAGGAGATCTGTAGGTTGGTAAAATCTATAGGAAGCCATCTTATCTAAACCACATTTCCTGCAACTATGAAGATCATTCACTTGAGAATGATATAATCATACTTGTATAGAATTATTCTTACTCAACCTGAGTAAATCTACTTATCTATTATCTTTATACCTAGGTATGAATAGTTGGAAGTCTAGTATGTATGAGTGTTATTGAAAAAAGAGAGTTCTGACATAGTCAGAGATGATCAAGTCAAAGTGAGGATTACCCCATCCTATGAATGAATAGGATGGAGTACCACATGGTATAGAGTACGTATAATACTCGTCAAGAAGGGATGTTTGAGAATCATAAAGACACATTAGATCATGGTAACTATGGGGTACATACCATATCCTTAGTTATCAACTCTAGAGGTGAAGCATCATAGTATAGTATAGAATTAGGAGAAGGCCTAAGCAGTAATGGAAGCTACATTACTACTCCTACGATGTGATCAACAACATGAAGGATCAACATATACCATCAGCAGCTGATCATAATCAAGATAAAGTACTTCAATTGACATGGTACTTAGTCCTATATAGAACCAAGTTAGACAACAACTACTATAGGATCATTTTGTCTTGGTTTATTCCATTGCAGTAAGGCATGCAATTGGAGTAATTACCTGGGCAAAGAGTGGTTGTGTAGACTAGGATAACAAGGTAATATATACCTATTTGTAGTGTATAGCATTTAAGAGCCTTGGTACTTGAGATGTTTTAATCTAAGTACTTTTATTCCACGGGCTTTTGATGCATGAGTGATAACTGCATTTGGGATTTATTGGATCTTATTTGGATCTTTGATTGACTAGATCTATACAGGAAGATTGAACTTGATGTGCATATGCATGTGCAACAACACTGAGTTCTTTCTTGATGTTACGGGTCTATAGGGTATAGGATTAGTTTGAGAGCGGTATGAAATCTCAACTGATTGAAGCAACTATCAAAGCTTTGGAAGTCCTTGAAGTCAAGAAGGCAGAAATCCATAAATCACTGATGGGAATAGACCACATTCCACATCCTGTTTGGAGTTGGTGACATACTTCATCAACACATGGAGATATACAACAAGTGATGCGAAGGAGATCACATGAGTAGTTATATCCTAGAAGGAAATAGGTATAAGTTCGTTAAGTTAACTTATAGAGTCACCCTGTAGAAGTCAAAACCAAAGATGTAGAAGGACCATAGGAAGTAACCAGTGGAATAGGTTATAATCACCTATAGGAAAGAGTTAAAACTCGAAGATATTTTCATTAATAATTGAGTCTAAGTCAATGTACACTACATCGTACAAGTTTCTTTGAGCAGTATTCCTCTTGAGACCATTAGATTGAACAAAATGGAGTCTTAAACATAGACAATATCCAGTGTAACGAAAGAATCTTGTGGGATATTCATCACCCGGTGGATATTCCAAATGTTATCCAGAAAGTTCTGAGAGTTAGGAAACCATACCTATTCATCGGAGAATGAAACCTGGTATCCACTATATGGTGGAAATACCACGTGTTCTTCGTTAGACTATTAGGAAGGTCTAGTAACAAAACAGAGATGTCATAGCAACATGCTTATTATTAGATTATTATATAGGACAGTGTAAGGTGAACAATCAAGACAAGAGGATACACATGACAAGGTTAACACAAGAAACAACTGTGAAGATTCAACGGTCTACAAAAGTACTCTCTACCTATCTTTACGTGAGAGAGGTTGAACTTCGGGACGAAGTTCTTGTTAAGGGGGAGATACTGTAACATCCCAGTGTTTGGGAGGTTATAAGGATCTAAATTTAATATGTGCATTTGCAAAGCATGCATCTAAAAGAACGGGAAATTTTGGCGCGAAAGTTTAAACGAATCAAAGTGACCAAAGTTTCACTTGACATGATGAAATAGCTCTAGTTCATCTAGTCAGGAGTACATTTGGAGTGATCTTTATAACAAGTATCTTAAGAAACCAAATCATCTGGTTACACAAACCATAACTGGTTGTGACCAACACAAATTTTCAACCACCTAAACCTCAAGTCTATAAGTGACTTGGGATAATTCACTAGGTATCTAGAACTCAAAGAGGGGTGAGAATCCAGATCTCATAAATTATGATCACACTTTCACTAATGAGTAATGCATAACTGAACCATCTCATCAACAGAGGTGTTAGGTTCTCTCAAACAATAACTCTTAAGTTATAAACCATCCACACAACATCTTTCTAAATTATTTAGTAACTACTAAGTGAACCATCACAAGTAAATAACAAAGTTTCAATAGAACACAAGTGATACAAACAAGTATTAACTTAAACCCCACAAGTAGCAAATGACTTAATAATTGTATTAACATATTTATCGAATATGTACATATCTCCTCAACCATAAAGGAAGTATCTAAAAGAAGAAATAAATCCTTTTAAACTACTGTTAAACCTTGATCATTACCTATGATCTTTCCAAAACTATATGTCTTCATCATGAATACAAATGAAGAATATAAAGTAACAATCATGATCAAAGCCATTAAGTCCAATCACTTTCTCATGCTCAATGTTTCTATCATCTCAAACAAGTGAGCATATGAAAGCTCAACACATTAATGAATCATTTGATTAACTTATAATCTTAAGTTTCCATTTCACAAACACTCCACATTTCTATCCATATCAATATTCAACAACTAAAGTATCTCTGGATGTGAGTAATGAACGACAACAAGTTATAACCTCTATTTGAGGAATTGAAATGATAAGTAAGTAAACCAATCATGTATGATATAAGAACATCTTATGGGAAATAAAATAAGAAGTGTATAGAAGGATAATAAAAGCATGAACTATATCTTAATCTAGATCTTGTTGTGTTGTCAAGACCATTCTATCTTGTTTTCCAATCTTCTCTAAATCATTATGCAAGATAAGCAACCAAAAGGAAGGAGGACTACCACAGGAAGATTTCCAAGAAGATTAATTAGAGTGTGCTTGAAGTGCTACTCTAATCTTCTATAAGAGTACTTGGAAACTCTTATATATTGATCTGATCTTATTAACCTCTTGAAATAGTATGATATTCCAATGTTAGTGTTATATAGAAGTAGTTTGGTAACAAGACTAATTACCTTGTTAACAGATCACTTTTGTATACTCAAACAACTGAGTGTCATACACAAACAAACAGAATATTGAATCACCTAGTACATCTCAACCTATTGTATATATTAGTAATTTGGAGGCAAGTCTGATCCACTTGTTAACAAATTCTTCTTATATGCATAGGTTAATTTGATGTCATAAAATAAACCATATTCTTTTATAATCCTCTAAGTAAAATCTTTGCTTGGAGTTACTGGCTGTTTTCACCACAAGGGTGAGATAGTTGATGATGGAATCCCAAATATGATCTTACTGGCAAGTGACAAAGGTGATACCAGAAGACTAGTGGAAACTAAATAGAAGACCATCAAACACCAGAAGACAACAAGGAGCAACACTGCCTCAGAAAGGGAGTATAAGAAATTATTCAGTGAAGTATTAGGTAATACTAGAAGATTCATAACCTCTATGCCTTGTCAAGCTCAACAGAGATGAGGTACTCCTAATGATATCTTTAATGGAAATAATTATCAAGTATAAAATGATAACCAACCATTGCATCCACATGTCTTATGATATGTGGAGGGTAATGGAAACAAGTTTAACACCTTGTTTTCCAGATCAACCTCATCCATAAGACCAATGTATAATAACCAAAAATCCATCCATACATAATCATACAATTTGTTACAGGTTATAAAATCAACAAAAGATAATATCCATAGTAGAACCTATGTGGAAAACAGACAAATGAGGTTCCACAACCACACATGATTTCCATTTTATCAAGTACTGAAAACAGCAAACATAGAATACACACACCTAAGTAAAATGTCAACAAAACTTGATAGAAGTTTCAATTTGGAAATAACAAAGACTCATAAGTAGAAAACAACTACCTTCACCTATTAAAATCATGTGATGTGACATGGAATAAAATTCCATATTAAAATATTTCCATAACAGTGCACAGAACCAGTACCAAGTAATTTTACCAAACTATTTTCTATAAGGGAATATACTTAAAATTATCCAATTATGATACATCACCTTAGTATCCCCAATATGGAGAGTGTACTTTTATTAAACATGCTTTAGCATAATTTTAAAGCTACTAGATATATTAAAAGAGGAGAAAACAAGAAAATCACTTAACCTAGCACCCTAAATAAAAAAAATATAAATATTGCTCTAGTTCACCAAAACAAAATATGGTGAGATTGCAAATTTGATAAGCTTTCCAAATATATTTTTAAATAATTTTTATCTTCACAAAAAGACCCTGAAAACAATGTTTTCTTCTCTGTTTTTAAGACATAAGGACCTAGTTGTAAAATGTATCAATCACAGGGGGTTATTGAAAGACTGTTTATTTCTTTCTTTCTTCTACCTCTGGACAGAAGGCAGAGGCGTGCGACCACCTCCAACGTCGAGGCCACGTCCTGCTTGCCGCCCTTGTGCGCGGATAAGAAGAAGGGAGGAGCCCTAGAACTTGCCCTCTCCCTCACTCGTTGCCTCGCCTAGCCTTATCTCTCTCTGTCTCTTTCCCTGGAACCGGAACCAAAAACCTAACCCTAGTTCACCACGGCCGCCGGCGTGCGCCGTTGATTCCGGCCATCCCCGGAGAAATTAAGACCACCAGGATCTCCGCCTTGATGTCCTCTACCGCCTCGGTGACTCTCGTTTGCTGGGAAGATCGGTAGAGGATGAATCAGACCATCTCGTTCATCTCCGACCGCCGGACGCCGTGGATGATTCCGGTCGATTCCGGCGAAATCTTGCTCCTCCGACTCTTCCACGAGCATAAGGGTGAGCTGAGGAGTCTCCGGGTACTTCCAATTTCAATTTTCATCAAGTAATTTGTCGTGCCGCCGTCACCCGCGTACTGCCACCGCCAACCTCGTCGCCGGCAGCCTCCCGGCAACCATTTAGTGGTTGCGCCGCCACTGATAGGTCCCCCTTGTTCCTCTCTAGCGATAGGAGTAATCGAATCGAGCGAATTCTCTCTTAATCGCTCGATTTAAAACCTACAGGAGCAATCCCCTCCATTGCTGATGCAGAGATGACGTCATCATGACGTCCGAACGATTTTCCTTTTTATTTTTATTTTATTTTTGAATTAAGATTAAATATGACAGGTGGACCCCACGTGTCATTTTAAAATCATAAAATAATTAAACTTGTTAAATCAATATCTTTTATTCTGTTAATCAGAAAAATATGGAAAATACATCAAAATGTTTAGAAAAATAAACTCTGTATGTTTATCAACTTTTTAAACATATTTGGGAAATTTTAAAATTAAACATTTCTTTAATTAAAATAAATCATTTAAAAATTGAGAAAAATTATAAATAATTCATAAAATCAGAAAAATACAAGTTATATACCAAAATGCTCCAAATGACATATACAACTCATATATGATGTTTGCAAAGTAATTTTACCAAGTTTTAATGTGTGCAATGTTTTGCCTAATCATTTAATTCATTTAAAATCAATAAATTAATAATTTATTCAAATATTTTCAGAAAGCATTGAATGATATACCAAATTAAAGAGAAAAACATTTCCAATTCAAATATGTCAAACCTAAAACATTTTGTTGAACTTATAAACTTGTTATTCAAGGTATAATGGAATTTGATAATCGTCTACTATAACCATAAACAACTAACACAAGCATTATTTTATTTATTAAAAAGACTCATGTTTTCACACCTACTAAAAACCTATCATCACTAGTTATTAAGCAAAGTATTATGATGATAGAGTTAGCTATGCTAGTTCATCATTTTCAACTAAACTCATTGTCATTAGCTCTACACTTCTGGAATATAAAATCAAACATGTTTGTTACCTTTTCAATAATTGTTTACCATGTGCTATTGTCTTGTTGCCTAACCATATATAACACTTCTACTTAAACATGATAGCAAGTGTTTGTTCAATAAAAGTGAAACACACTTAAGCCTAAAAGAAATAACAACATCACCACAAGTAATGAAACAACTCTAAGTCACCTAACAATTGTGTGAATACATTATCGTTTCAAACGTGGCTTACACTTGTAAGCTGGGGTGTTTTCCAGGGTATTTCACGATGCATCTCATTACTATGCATGTATCATCTTGCCAGTGTTTTCTGTAGTCCTTACCGGGACTACTTTGCTATCTTTCAGATGTTTGGATTTCTCTACGCGACCCTCGAACCCCGAAGACCTGGATTATTATTGTCATTATTTCAATCTCAGGCAAGTTCATCACTTGCTCATATCCTTTGCAGTACTTCATAACAAACTATTTGCAAAAACCCTATCGTATTATCACCTACTCTCAAAAGAATGCATGATCCTATTTTTATAATAATATGACTACCTGAATGACTACCCGAGTGGTAGTGTTCAATGTGGTGGGCGGATGGAACCATGGTAAGATGAATAGGTCAAAGGAAGGTTCCATCTGCATGGGAACGTATTACCTAGGAATTAATCACAAATGCCGTCAGAACTCGGTGCGCCGTAAATACCGCGTTAACCATGGGTCTTCTATGGGGGGAGTAAGTCAGCCGTGATACTTTTCTCGTTCGCATGTCAACGGACTGCCAGAGACGTACGCTGTAGGTCTTGCGGGACTACATGCACATGGGTGGGAGCCCTTACGTCCCACGGGCTCTGGGGTCTATGAGTGTCTGCCAGGGGCGCGTAGATCTCCATCGTGAGGGGTGGAATCAGGCGTTCAACCTGCTGGCAGAAATGGGTGGGCATGCGTTGTGCGGAGAAGCACGGTTTGGCTTGGACCAACTACCGGGCCCCACACCTGAGTGGGAGTGGACAGGATCTCGAGCCTGGTTGTGCAACATGGTCTTGGTCGTCCATGGGTAAAGTAACGCACCTCTGCAGAGTGTAAAAGGATGTGGCATGTTACCCCCTGTTCCGGGAAGGAACTGCGAACGCTACAGGAAAGGCAACTCCATGAAGTTCTAGTCCTGTGAAGGTCTGGCGGGCATAGTTTTCAGAATTAAAAGCAACCTCTTGAAGAAAGTTTTACAAAACCTTGCATTACTTTATGAATCTTTCGAGTCTAAAGCTGTAGTTAGTGCATTAACCACCCACTATATATCATGAACTTGCTGAGTAACGCTCGTTACTCATTCTATCCCGTTTGTCCCCTGCTTAGAGTTGAAGCCTTGGAAGTCGTCATCGTGAAGCCATCACTACATCATGAAGCTACGTGGAATGATCTACTACTTAGTCAATAAATTACTATCATCAACAACACTGGTGGAGAACAAGATATCAAGGTGTAGATTGAGTCCATTCTTGGACTTAGCAGTTACAAGCCATAGATTAAGGCTGACATCAGCTGTAGTGGATTAGTTCTGAGCTAGAGCTCTTCTCCAGCTTAGAGTTTCGTATTGCTTCTTCTGATGTTTCATTTGTATGAGATCATCTTGATTCATCAAAGAGATTCTCAAGATTTTGTAATGAAGTGTGTATCCTATAGTTTTGCTTGGACCCGCCGTGTTTCTGTTGTACCACTCTGAGAGATGTAATATTCACGGATAAGTCCTTCTGTGAGTATTATATCACTGACTTGCGCACTACACATGCAGTGGTGTGCTGGGTCACCACAATCGGCTCCCCGTACCACCATCTCCCTTCTCGTCCACGCCACGGTACCCGGGACCCTCTGCAACGCCGCCGCCATCCTCTCTGTTGCCGCCGGCGACGTCCACCTCCACACCGAGCCGCTGCTTCATCTACAGCGACAGTGAGCACGTCCACCTTCCCTCTCCCTCCTCTCTGCATCATGTCGCAAGCACGCAGCACACACACGCATCCACAGCACGGATCAGCCACGCTCACATCGCTGTCGCTCGCCGCCGGCGATTGCCTTCCGTCAGGTTCAGAAAAGGCAGCAGCTTCGTCAGTTTCAATTATCTAACTGAAACTGAACAATAACCCCCCTGCGCATCCCTTGCCTGAAAAGCGAAGCAGCACTACTGCAGTGGTAACGCACCACTGCGCGCGCACCCGGGGTCGCAGGTTCGAGCCCTGCCCCCGCGGGATTTAATCCCCCCTTTTTGCTAGCCATGCTGGCAGGCAGGGGCCACCTGCCATAGGCAGTGGTGGCCACGCGTGCCTCCACGCGCTGCCACGGTGGCCAGGGCCCCCTTGTCAGTGGTTTGGGCTAGCCACCGCGGGGTAGAAATAGTTTCTGCCCAGTTTTTCTTTTAAAGTTAAGTCCTTTATTTTACAGATTAGTCCATAAAACCAAAACACAAATAACTTCTAAATTCTAAATCCAAATAATGCAAATAAAATATGTTTCCTGAACCAAATTAAATTCTCTACCTGTTTAAAACATTAGTATTCTGTTTTGAACATTTCAAATGCATTCAAATTTCAAATTCAAACAATTCATTTCAAGTTTGGTTAAAATCATAACTAATTCAAACTTAATTCAAATAGCACAAATAAAATATGTTTTCCATGCTAAATTAAACCACCTTTCCAAATATAAATTTTGTTTCATGTTTTGAATAATTAAAATTGGTTAAATAATTTAAACCTTGTTTAAATCATTTAAATTTGCTAAATTCATAACTTGCTCAAATTAAATTATTTTTGAACATATGAAATATGCTTTCAAACTAGAAAAGTATAAACTTTTCAAATATGAAATTGCTTTAATGTTTCGAACAAATAAAATTTCAAATAAATTCATACTTGAATTAAATCCTTTTAAATCTTGTTTAAACTTGTTTAATCCATAATTAATTCATCCTAAATCCTTTTTCAACAAGTGAAACATGTATTCCACCTAAAATTTTGTGTACTTTCCAAATATGAACTTTGTTAACTATTTTGAACAATTTAAGTTGGTGAAAACAACAAATGCTTGTGTAACCCCTTTAAGGAACCAAAATTCCATAACTTAATAAATAAAATTCCAAACTTGGTAAACCTTATTTCAAAATTGTTTCTATTGTTGTTATTTTTCTGTTTTCCTCATCCATGCATCATACTAATCCACTTTCACCTGTTGATTAGTTGTAAAACAATTATTCCAACCTTAATTCATGGGCTTTCCATATGCCATCCCAAATTGCATGTGGATCCACTTAATTATGTTATGTTACCATGTCAACTATCTTAATCTTTGATGCATCAATTAAATTGACATGCATCATCCCATGATTGTGCATTATGCCATGTTATTGATTGTTTATCTCTCTGCGTTGTTTGTTTGCTTCTTCTCGAATAGACGACGACGTTGAGACAGACAAGCTTTACGACACCCCTTCTGAGGATCTAGCTCAGTACTAGGCTGCTGAGTTTGCAGGCAAGTATTCACTCACATGAACCATTGTGTTCCTTTCCACATTGGACACCGATACTTTCCGTTGTCTATTCTGCTAGCCTTATGAATCGTTGCTTCTGTTACGAACCTATCACATGTTATCCTTTAACCCTGATATAGCCTCACCTCCACACCTATAACCCTGTTGCTCGTTGCCCGTGTCTTACTAGAATGCTTAGGGTTGTTTTGCTCGAGTCTTTTACCCGTTACTTTCTGTTACTATATTTCTATTATAATCTGGGGCTCGATGTTTAAACAATCAACCTGTTAATATTTGAGGTAATGCTAATTTGATGATAAGGCACCGGCAGGAGGCCCGGCGTGGTTTTGAGGCCTGCTAGTGTCGACCCTAATTAGGAAACGGGTCTTGTCTACTGATCCATGATGAGCGCACTAACCGCATGTGGGAAGCGTGTATGGGCGCCCCCCTCAATTTGATTCGATTCGCATCTCGTCCAAATCGCCACACTTAGTTCGGGCTTTCCATTTGATGCACGCATATGCAGGTACGAACCCGAGGCCAGGGTGGAACTTTTGTAGTCGGCATTTAGGGCGGCGTGGTCTTAGAGTGCTATGAGGGTCCCCCTTTTCTTCGTGGGGGCTCGATTAGCCGCGCACGCACATCACGTGGTTCTTTGGGCTTGATGCGAAGAAGAGTTGAGTTGTGTTGAGTGCCCCGCTTGGTGGAAGGCATTCCATCTGGCGGGTTATTCTTACGTGTACGGCCAAATTGGTGCACCCCTGCAGGGATAAATTTTCTTGAGAAGCCGTGTTTTCCGCGGTTATGTTAACTTGGTGAAAGTACTGGCTAACAAGTACTCAGAACAACTTACACCTAACTAATGCTAACTTGACTTGTAATAGGCTTATTGACACAATAACTTGAACCATCATTAATCCAATTGTGTGAGTTATCCTCGGATTGCTTCTTTGGATAAGGGGCGAGATCCAGGATGGGTTTGATTGGAGTTAGTAGTAGTTGGCTACGATACGCTATCTTATCTCCTTTCTGATAGCCGGAAGTTGTAGTATGTTCTGTAGTTGGTTAGTGCAGCCAGCTGCCGCATCTTTTGTATCACCCTTTCTTCCGTTGAACCCAAAGCATCTGTGCTTGATGTTGTTGGGTACACTTTGGTGAACTGTGAGTCTTGCTTGCCAGTACGTTGTTGTACTGACCCCTTTGGGGCTGTGGTTTCCGCAGACTACGCTTACGAGGATCCCCGTGATGGCTACTACGTGGAGTTTGACGAGGTTGCTGACGAGTAGATAGCGGAACCGGGCAGGATCCGAGACTACGTGGATGGGCTCCGTTTTCCTTTCATTCCCGGCCTCTTAGGCCTATTTGGATTTGTCTGTACTCAGATCTTTTGAATGCTTCCGCTGCGATGTAATGATGAATTGTTGGGACATGTGTCCTCTGGATGATTGTATTTGCTATCTCTGCTCTAGTGAGAGCTATTTGCAACTTATTTTTATTTATTTGTGTCTTAGAGATATGTTGTGCTATCATTCTGTTAAACGCCGTTGACGTACCATGTGTGTATGGTATCAAGTACGTCAATGGTAGTATCCTGATTTCTACGGGATGGTTTACGTAGACGATGAACAGTAGGGGTTGGTTGTCACACATACGTGTGTTGGCCTACTCGTAAGAGATGCGGGTGCCGGTAAGCCCCGTAATCCAATCATCTACTGTTCAACGGAACTGCGAGTATTGGGACCTGTGGGTTATGGGCCCACCACGCTTCCGCTGCGATGTAATGATGAATTGTTGGGACATGTGTCCTCTGGATGATTGTATTTGCTATCTCTGCTCTAGTGAGAGCTATTTGCAACTTATTTCTATTTATTTGTGTCTTAGAGATATGTTGTGCTATCATTCTGTTAAACGCCATTGACGTACCATGTGTGTATGGTATGAAGTACGTCAATGTTAGTATCCTGATTTCTACGGGATGGTTTACGTAGACGATGAACAGTAGGGGTTGGTTGTCACACATACGTGTGTTGGCCTACTCGTAAGAGATGCGAGTGCCGGTAAGCCCCGTAATCCAATCATCTACTGTTCAACGGAACTGCGAGTATCCTCTAGAAGTCCGGATGCGACAAACATTAATCAGCGCAATAGGACGGTACTGCTTGATACAAGACGCCCTCGGAACTTTGGGCAACAGGGAAAGGATGCCAAAGTTCAGCCTGGCCATGTCCACCGTCCCCAACATGAAGCCATTCAGAAGCTGCAACACTAGAGGGCGGAGAAAGGACCAGAACTGCTTGAAGAATGCCACAGGGAAACCGTCCGGACCCGGGGCAGTGTTAGTCTTAGTGTTGGACAGGCACTCGTCGAGTTCTTCCCCCGAGAACGTCAAGGCCAGCGCGACATTCTCCGCGGCTGACACTCTCCAGGTCTCCTGCCACGGGGCAGCCGAAAGAGCCAACAACTTTGGTTCCTCCGAGCCCATCAGGTTTCTATAAAAGTCGTATATCAATTTATGAATCCCCTCCGGCGAGGTCACGGGGCCAAGGTCAGAATCCAGACAGTGGATTGCACATTTGCGCTTGCGGCCATTTGCGCAGGCGTGAAAATAGGCTGTGTTTGCGTCACCCTTGAGCAGCCAGTTCTGTCTCCCCCTTTGACGCTAGTACTCCTCTTCCGAGGCCAGAAGGGCCATCAGCTGAACATCCAGCGAATACCTGAGGGCCCAACCATCCTCGTCAAGTCCCCTACCATCCGCTTCCTTATCCAACGCCTGGATACAATCCAACAGATCCTGCCTGGCAGCCCTCTCTCTCGTTCCGTTGTTCGCACCCCACCCTTTGAGGAATTGGCGCAGAGCAGAAGATTGAGAGTGCAAGAAATCCATCGGTCCACGGCACTCCACCAAGGCATCCGCAAAGTCCAGCCACTTCTTCGAGACCAGCTGTTTGAACTCCGGGTCCGCCAGCCAACTCAGCTCGAAGAAGAACCTGGGGGAGCGGCGAAAATTGTCCTCCCCAGAGTCAAGGACTAGCAGGGTGTGATCAGAGCCAAGAGCCGTCTCCGCATGCAGCGAGACTAGAGGAAACTTACTTTCCCAAGTCGGAGAGACCAAGAATCTGTCCAGAACGCATCTGACCGGTTTCCGCTGCTTGTTGGACCACGTATAACGCCCCCCGTCCTTTCTATCTCGTGCAGGGCCTTGGCAGCTATGAAATCATTAAAAAGGCCTACTCTAGGCCAATTGATGTTAGAATTATTCTTGTCCCGGGCACCACGGATCAGGTTGAATTCCCCACCTATCACAACTGGAAAGCGAGAGGCATATACCTTGGCCCCAAGTTCCAACAAAAACTCGGCCGCACGGGCATGATCCGCCGGCCCGTACACGCCAATAAACATGAACTGAAAACCCGACGCCCTGTGAAGAACCGAGGCACTAACAAAGAACATCCCTTGGTCCACTTCTCCTACCTCAAACATGTTGTCCCTAAGCCCAAGTAATAACCCCCTGGAGCGCCCCTCTGACGCTCTCCAGAACCAGAAGAATTTCTCCCCCGGTTCGAGGTCCTTGAGCTCATGATCTGAGAAATCTTGGCGCATAGTCTCATGAAGAAACACAATGTCGATCCGTTCCTTTCTGATGTAATCCTTCAACTGAGTCCGGCTGCCAGGACGCCCGAACCCACGCATGTTCCACCCCATGGCTCTCATTGGGGCACCCGGCGCGAGCCCATGCTTGGCGGGCCGGGGTAACACACAGGTTAGGGCGCGGGGCCAACGGCGGCGCCTGAGCTGAGGAAGCGAGCTTTCTGCTCGTTACCCGCAGCGAGGCAACCGGGCGAAGGAGAACCGCGTCCCCGTGGTCTGCGTTGAGTGAGCTCACTAGCCCCAGCCCTGCCGCACTGGCAGGTTGAGGCGCACTGTCCCCTGGGGCTAATTCGGCAGATGACGAGGCCGTAGTCTGCTTCTTCTCCTCTGTTTGCTTGGCAATGGCCTCCGCAAGCTTGGCTTGGGCAACCTCTTTCGCACGGACCAGGGATAGCAAAGAGGAAGGGGAAGAAGCAACTGAAGTCGAAAAATCCAAACACGAGTCTTGTGCAACCGACAGCAAATGCGAATCGGGAACAGAATCAAGAACGATAAAATCTGAGGCGAGATTACGATAGATAACATTACCTAAATCTTTTGCTTCAGCACGGCGAGCAGCATTCTGAAGGATGGGCTCCGCCGCGTGCTCCTTGCCCCTGCTGCTGGGCCTTGTGCTCACCACCGGAGAGGAGAGCGGGACCGAGCGCTTGCCCGTGACCACGGGACAGCCTAGCAGCGCCTCCAAAGTAGAGCTCGACTTGGACACTGATGGATTATCCACTTCCCCGTCCTGTTTCTTCTTGAGCCTGGCTACCTTGGACGCCAGGGTCTCCTTCTCATACTCCCAGTCCTACGGGGTCTCCCACCGAATGTCGAGTCGTTCTTGCACGTTAAGGTTGGCCTTCTTGAGGAGAGAGGGAGAGAGCGGGGGGTGCCTTCAGAAGAGAGGTCGAGCTCAGCGCCCGTCGACAGGGACCCCTCCTCACTCACCAGGTTGGCAAAACCCTTGTCGAACACCCTGGAGCCGAGATATTGGAGCCATACTGGTTGAAGGGGATAGGGGGCTGCCCTGTCATGCGCGGGATTGACGGTGGCTTGGAGATGGAGTTGTCTGCACGAGTGGGAGCGGGGAGGCTACTGCTGCCAATCGAGGCCATGCACTGCGCCGGACCCATCTTGGAACCCGCGGAGATCAGCACCGGAGCCACAACGACATTCTTCTGCGGCGGGGATTTGCCCTTTTCTTGTTTACTGGAGGCCTCGTTGCCCCGCACACCCGCGTCCTTGTCTTTAGGTGAACGCTTCCAGTGGCGGTCGGTCCTGCTCTGGTCTTCCGGTTCCTCGTCTTGGTCATCTTCTGGATCAGGGTCCTGGCGAGACGGAGGGGAGGGAGGAGGCGGGGCCTTGCCAGAATCCTGCTGCTGCGTCCGCTCCACGGCCAGGTCAATGCGATAGCCATCCAGCCCCTCGAAGAGCATCACGAAGGGGGGCATCTTCTCGGGGGCCTAGGAATGGAACAACATCCTGATGGGTGCCCCAGGCAGCGGTATCGCGTCCTCGTCCACCATTCTCGGGCGCCCCAGCATCTTGGTAGCCTCAAGAAGGAGCTCGGTATTGCGGAGACCACGCGGGACTCCGGAAAGGATCACGCAGATCTTGGATAGCCTTGCAGCCGCGTGAGGATTGTACCTGGCATCCACGAACAGAACCGAGATCTTGCTGCGCGGAAGAGTGATGCCTCCCGCGTTCCCGCAGAGGCTCAGACTCGATGCGTTGGGGAAAACCAGGAGGAAATCGGTCTCATTTGCTTGGGTAATTTGCCAGTCCCAGGCCGGATCAACCAGTGACTTCATATCTTCCGTAAGCATCTCCACTGTCAACTTGTTATCGGAGGCCACCACCATGGCCGAGTGCACAGGCTTGGTCGCACCAACGCCTTCATCGCCCTGGACCTCCAGGCAGTGGAAACCTACGCCATCCAAGGCGTACCCATACCACTGCAGCGAGGGGAGCTTGTGCCGCTTTGGGCACATGCGCGTGGTATGTCCATCCACGTCGCACACTGCGTAGTGGGCTGGAAAGTGGCAGGCCGATTGGAAGTGCCCATCGCGGCTGCACTTGATGCTCGCCTTCTTCGACGCCGGGGGCAGAGCAACTAGATCTGAGTGGGAAGAGGTGGCAATGGAGGGAGGCAGCGGGGGGGGGGGAGACCTAGAACCCTAGGGCTTGGATCTAGAATGGCCCCCCGCGGAGAACTTGCGAACGGCAGCCTTCTTGCGCGGCGGTTGCTAGGCCGGCGGCGGGGGAGGGGGAGGAGGGGCACGGGCAGCGACCGGAGCCGCCGCAGGCAGCTCTGGCTCAGCGCGAAACCGCTGGTCGTCGCGGCGCCACTCTGGCTCGCGCTCACGGCCTTCACGGCTCCAGTCCCTGTCCCAATCGCGGCGACGCCGCTCTTCGTTCAGCTCGAGCCTCTCCCGCAGTTCGTACTCAGCGCGGCGATCCGCCTCCGAGACCGCATCATCATGCGCATGCTTGGACCCCAAGCGCATCGGACCGGCCACGCTCCATGAACCACTGTTGGAGGGATCTAGGTGCCGAAGGGGAGGATGAGGGAATGAAACGAGGGAGGCGGTGGGGGGCGCGGCTAGATCTAAATCTAGCTAGCCAGCGGTGCACGTCGTCAACGGAGGCGGGGAGGGGAGAATGAGGGACTAGGGTTCCCTTCCTGAGCCAAAACCACTTAAGTACCCCCCTCCCCCGGGGCGGCGAATGGGCTGGGCCGTTAGAAGGGCTAAAGAGAGGCGACCAAGGCGGGGTAGCCACTGGACCGCGCCCGCTCGACTGGCTGGTGGACCCCGCGCCACCAAACTGGGCCACACTTGGCGCCACATGCGCGGGACCGACCTGGGCCACCCGGCCCACTACGGAGGAGTGGGGGGAAACCCTAGCGCCCTCTGGCATAGCCGCCCGCCGCGAGGACTCCGAACGGCGCTCCGCCGCCGGCGCGCCCAGGTTCGATGGGGGAACGGCAGGGACCGCAGGGGAGCATACCGGAGACGCACGGTCCCATCCAGAGACCACCAACGGCGCACCACGGGGCCTCGACGACGCAGCGCGAACAAAGGATCCACCAAGGACGCCCTGCCCAAACTTGGATCCCCTCCCTCCCGGCGCGAAACGGGCACGAGAAGCCAGCGCAGCGCTCTGCTGGCGGAGGCGAGCAGCTTCCAGAGCTGGTGCGAGGAAATCTCCCAGAACCCGAACACCCGGGCCAGATCTGGGGGACGAAGGAGAAGACGTGGTGACAGAGGGGACACGGCCGCCTCCTCATCCGCCTCGGAGTCGTCTCCGACAAGGGCCCAGAACCTAGAGCCAAGGGCGGACAGAGGCTGCGGCTGCTCCGGGAGAGTGGGAAGGGAACGCCGCCGCGCCACCGCCGCGTCGCCCTGACCCGAGGGGGAGCGGGAGGAGGCACGCGAACCGTTCATTGCCCCCCGAGGGTCATTCGGTGCGGTTTAATGTATGGGGAAAGTTTCTTCCTAGTTGTATTTTGTGTTCCCGATTGATTCTTGTACATATCCCAGCTATTTTCTTACATATGTAAATTGAAAAGGCGTGTCCTGAGCAAGGTTTTGGTTCCCGGTAGAAAAAATGTTACCAGAAAATCCCAATCGGTTACCGGACGAATTTGAAAACCAAAATTTTAAAATCCAAAAAAATTGACTCCTAATATAACCATTTATCAAGGGCTTTTGTTAAAATTCAAAATTTCAAAAAAATCCGGGATTCTTTGTGCGGTATTTGCATTTCCCGGGTGTGGTCGGGATCTCCGTTTACCGGGCGGTAACCTGATTTACCGACCGGTAACCAAAACCTTGGTCCTGACTATGAGATTGCTAAGAAGACGAGGGAGTCTGTCCTATGGACGTCAAGTAATACTGCGAAACTGTGCAGTTTCAGAAGGTAATAAAATACCCTCTAAAGAATGCATTATTCCTCAAGTACCAGATCAATCCATGAATACAAGCAAAGAAGGCGGTTAACAAAATAGATACGAGACGCCAGTGTGCTGCTCCTCTGGAGCAGCCCGGGCGGAACCCTAGGCGCCTGACTCAGCCGCCACCCACCTCGCCTCCTCCCCTGCCGCCGCCGGAGGGCGCCACCGGGCAAAGCCCATGCGGCGTCGGCGGTGGCGGCGCGTCCTTCCTCGCGCGCTCCTCTCATCGCGGGCGGCTGGCCTCTCTCCTTGGCTCCGTGTCCTGGTCCGTTGCGGCGCCGTGCGGCCCCTCGTCGGCGGGCAGCCTCCGTGAGGGTGTTTTCGGCGTGGTGCTGCCCGGCCTCCTCCGTATCGCCCCCATCCCGCCTGGATGCTTTGCTCCCGTGCGGGGCATGGTTTCCCGCGTCGGCGCCGGCCGACCTGGCAACGTGGTGGTGTTGGTCTGCTTCGTGATGCGGTGGTGGAGGTTCCTGCGTTGCGGCGGCTGCGGGATCTGGGCCAGGGCCCTCCAGCTGCCCTTCACCCCTGTCCGGCCCTCTGTAGGCTGGCCGTGGTCAGATCCGGTGGCTCGTGTCCATCCTGTCTATGGCTTTGCAGAGATGGTGTGGTCGTCCTGTTCCGATGCTGCTTTGGAGGTGCTTTTCGGTTTGTGCTCCACCCTCGCTGGTCCTGCATCGGACAGGATTGCCTCTCGTCTTCTCGCCGGAACTTTAGCTAGTATCCAGTGGGCCGTGTCAGTGGTCATAGTGGCCTAGGCAGAGATTCCGGGATGACCTGGGGTGGCCTCGGCATGCGTTGCCCTTCGACCACGGGGGCGGCACACCAGTGTCGTCGCCCAGTCTCGGCTATCCGACGCACTTCGACTTTGTTTGGTCTCGGCGACGCATCACCCTTCGGTTACATTGGAGGCACACCGGTACCGTCACACGGACTCGGTTATCTGACGCCCTTCGACCGTGCCAGTGATATCCCTTGGTGTGCTCTTGTTGTGGTTCCACATATTCTGTTGCCTGCCCCATTGGGTTGCTTCCCCTCGGTGCTGAGGTTCTCACCGGAGATCCTCCTGTGGCGGCTGGTTCAAGGTACTCAAGGTGGCATTCGGGTGTCGGTCGTCACTTGAGGTGTGGCCTCACGGGAGGTTTCGATTGGCTTTGTTTGCTAACCAACCCCCTCCCATTGTGTTTCCATCTTGTTCTAGTTTCTCCTTTTTACTGTATTCTTTTTGTTTTCTCTTCCCTGTGTATCTCCCTGTAATCTATCCAATCTGTTGTAAGAACATGGCCCACCAGGCTACCTTCGAGTGGAATGGAACAAGCGGTGGGAAATTTCCCCCCTTTAATCTCAAAAAATAAATAAAAATAAAGCAAAGAATCAGAAGAAGAAAGAAGCCGAATTACAGAATTAATTGGTTACCAGAGCACTCGATCCATGAATATGAGCTAAAAATCCACCTACGTCAAGCTGCAGTTACGGAGGAGCGGTGGTCTCCACTGGATGGCTACTTCCAGAGTGGAGTTCGGTAGCCAAAAATGCTAATTTTGGACAAACAAATATCAAAAAAAAAAAAAAAAACAACGGCCAGATTTAGCTTATGCTGCTCACCCTCCTAGCGGTAGCAGCGAATGTAATTTCAAACAATCGGAAGTGACTAACACGCAAGTTATAATGCAAAATAATTAATATATTTTTAAGAATCTGTCTGTTGGTTTGAAATAAATAATTAAATACTATAGAAAAACTATGCTCATCAAGGAACGAAAAGAATGCTTCCGTTTATTATATACTGTACAGTACTAGCTGCTCCATTCAAGCTCAACTATCAACATGCATGCTCTAGAACTCTACCAGCGATCAAAACACGAACTTTAGGCATAGGACCACCGCCAGTTCATTACGGAGAACATTTGTTATTCGCAATTTGCAAAGCGACGTATCTATGCACAGATCAATATTACACATTGTACCGAATAGAGATCATGAATTGCGACCAATGATGAAAATATATGTAGTTTTAGTAAGTCAGGTACGTATGTCTTCCGACCATGGACATGAGACTAGATGGGAAGTAAAGACGTGAGTAATCAATCTGAATTAATAGTCCAACAGACTTCTTTAAATGTGCATATGTTTTTTCTCTTCTTTTCCTACACATAGAAGTATTTCCATCTTAACCCGAGCTGCCGAGCAGACCATATATACATCGGTCATATTCTAGCCACAGTACTCCTCCGAACTTTACACTTCTCTTTTACCGTCTTTGGTTCTAATCACGCTTCTATGATATATTAAGATCCCACGTAGACACACAAGATGGTGATATCCTTCAAAACCGACATAGTGATGTCGGAAAAAAAAAATTCGTCTGTGTAGGAAAAGGAGACATCTGGAGATGCAGCCTACTCTTCGTGCGTTGAGTGCATCCACGTGAGAGATGACCCGACTCCTCTATCTTGAGGTGCAGTGCATGCTGTTTGCAATGCAACACGTTTTTTTTTTTGAAGATCTCAATGCACCACTTCGTTCTGCATGGCATGGACATACTGTTGCTCATTTTCCTGGAGTTCACCAGCAGAGGACATACGACAGCCATGGCCTTCCTGCCTCTCCTTCTTATGGTCAACCACGCGATGGTGGTCGCTCTTCATCCTAGCCCCAGGCCAGTTGTGGAGGATTTTCAGCTCTAGTCGGGCGTTTCAGGGAAGTGTTGGCCCAAGTGGTTCGTCCCCTGTGTAGGCATTAATTGCTGGCCCATCTATGGAGCTCGTCGAGTCGCTGCATTGGAGAATGATCTAGAAGACTAAATTGATAGTTTTTTCTAGTTTCTTTCCAAGGTCCTTGTTGTAAACACAAAAGTTTTGTCTGTATTTTCTATTTTTATCATCTATACTGACTGTAACTCTGGTCCTGATACAGTAACTTGTCATTATTACTAGACCAGTAGTTAAGAGGGGATATAGGTGGAAACGAATACTCCACCGCCCCCTTCAACTGTGAACTTAATTTCTCCTCTTATGTATACATTCACTTCAACTTCACCTATATGCGTCGATCAAAGTTCGAGTACTGCCGCACTTGTATGTCCACACTTCACGCTTTCCTCTTACAATATTTTTTGTTTTAATAGCATTTGAATAAACATTAGGAGTGCATTCGAATCCCAGGTAAACACGAGATCGATGATGATAGAGTTTAATACCAAAACAGTTGAGGTGTCAAAAATTCAAAATCAAACACATACCATGCATGCATCGGAATAGGAGCCGTCGGAAGAGAAGCAACCTATGGGTGATGTGCACGAGGTTGGTCCGTGAAGATTGTATGGATTACCCTGTTGTATGGGCCATCCTTAATGTTGTCGCTTGGAACCAACGTTTAAAATTACGTGCTAACATATTTAGCGTTGGCATTCTCCAGATGCTATAAACGCTATAGCGTGCTATAGCGTTTTGCAAAGAAATTGCTAGATATAGCCCCCAAATAAAGGATTTCATCAAACAAAAACATGTCCAGGAGCAATACAAGCGTAACCACATACAAAAGTAGTTCGCAAATAGTCTGCAAGATAGTCAAGAATAAATGATACAATTTTTAGATAGCTCAACATCAACATCCAATGGGAAATAACATAGCATGAAGTGATTATTCAGAATCGGCATCATGAGATGGGGACTGCACGTCATCATCTTCGGAAGAAGAACCACCAGAACAAGAGCTAGCAGGTTGCAGCACATCATCATGATAAACAGGAAGCAACATCCTCTTCCTAGGGCGAGAAACTCTCTTTCTTTTTGATGATGACGATGCTTCAACTTGTACAGCTTCAGGTTCCGGTAGAACTTCCACAGTTTCAACTGGCACAACACCGGTGATCCACTCATTAGTTTCATCTTCTACAACATCTGCAAATGTGGTGTTCACAAGTGGGTCTCTGTTTTTCATCCCTCTCTTTTGATTAAGTTTGGAGTTGAACTTGATAAACACAAGGTCTCTCATTTTGTTATGAAGTAGCCTATTGCGTCTCTTTGTGTGAACCTATAGGAAGTAGTTAGTGTTATATGCTACTGTAATATGAAAATCCAAACAAGGTGAATGCACATAATGGCTAGGAGGCCACGTCCTATTATTCATATGATCCAAGTGAAACAAAATTGAAGAGAAACTAAATTCTTTTTTACCTGCTGGAAAACACTAAAATTTCTCTCACAAGCTGAGGAGCTGCATGTCAAACTCAAAATCCTCATCGCCAATACTCTCAGACTTGGTGCACTTGACCCATGATTGGAGCACCATTTAGCTTCATTAAGAAGTGGAAAAGAAGATTTGAGAAACCATTGCAAGATATGATCTATGAATTGAGAACAATGAATATACCTGGATCAAAGTTTTATTTGTCCGCTGCCTTTTCGCAATGTCTCTTCCAAATGACCCCTCTTCATCTTGATATGTTTGTATCTCATCCATGATTTTGTCTTGAAGGTGGACATCCCCAACCATTTTCCATGCAAGTTACCAGGCCATCTTTAAACGTTCTATTTAACTCAATGGCTAATTTGTTTTGATAATAGTAGTATGGATTTAAGAAGTATCTAGCCCTATTTAGTGGCCTCTTCAATTTGATGTCCCATCTTTTATCGACGATTTCCAACACTTGCTTAAAACAAGTGTCATCACTTTCAAACTGAGCTGCGATTTCTCGCTTTGCATCCAAAAAGGCTCCATATATGAATCCCATAGCTGGCACATCGATGTCCATTCTTGTCACCAAAATAGCCAACGGCTCAGAGAACTTGACATCAATTACTACTCCTATTCACCAAGTTTTAGAGCGCACAGTTCTATTAGCTTCGGTTCCTTTCGCCTTTTTTAAATAGCCCATTTTATCAAGCTCATCTGATCTAAATAACTTTTGTAGTTGTTTCTTGTTGTCAAGCAAGTTTTTCAAGTTCAAGTATGCAGTAGCAAACCTAGTAGTGCCAGATCTAACCAAGTCATTCCCAAGGAAATCCCTCATCAGTTTCAAAACCCTTGTGTGTGCATACAAAAAAACATTCAAATTTCTACCTTTTGTGATACGGGCGTGTACAGGTTAGCACGCTAGGACAATAAACCACGATGTATAATGTCTAAGGCCTGCGAGCCGCATATTGTGGCCGAGCCTTCTAAATGGGCCGGTTTGTATCCAAATTGAGTCTAATTAGGTTAGGAGTCGGTTTGGGTCTGTCCAACCGACTAGGAGTTGGCCTCTTATATAAAGAGAGCCAAGCCCTAGGGTTTTAGATAGGTTGAAAATTATGTAGAACTAAAAGTTTCAGGTTACCACCGTCCCTAGGGGATCGGCGTGTAGGCGGCGTCTCGGACGTTCGTCAGTTATCTTTGCAAATAAAGGTGCGAGTGTTCTTGGATCTGCCAAGAGGGTTCGTTCGTGGCTAGGGGGATCTTGGATCTGCCTAGAGTTGTCTAGCTTGGCGTAAAATAAACGTGCGAGTGTTCTTGGATCTGCCAAGAGGGTTCGTGCGTTTCTCGCATAAATCTATCCATGTTCTTCAGGTTACGTGTATCGCTCACGTGATTGGGAGAATAGTTATCTCGGTGGTTCTTGCGGTGAAAGATCGGGCAAACATCTACATCATGTTGTAATAGTGAAGTCTACGGATAGCAACTTCCCAATGTCCTCTAGCATCAAGTCAATACAGTGAGCAGCACAACCGTTCCAAAATAAGCTGGGGCCCTTTGCTTTTAATAAAACAGATGCTGCTAGATTAACAATTGCATTATCAGTCACCACTTGAACGACATTGTTCTCCCCAACCTCATCTATACATTTGTCAACAAGCTCAAAGATGTACTTGCCATCTTTCTTCACAGCTGAACAGTCCACAGAATCAAGAAAAACAACACCATAAGCACTATGAATGACCAAATTCATTAGACCTCTTCATCTAATGTCTGTCCATGCATCTTTCATGATTGTACATCTAGTGAGGTCCCAAGTTTCCCTATGTGCCTTGAAAGATTCTTCCACTCGGATCTTCCAAATCTGCAAGAATGGGCCACCATTTCATAAGCACTAGGGCCTTTCAAGTCCCCGTCGTACTTTCCAATTGACTTAAGCATAAGTTCGAAGCTCGGAAGTGTGACTGCATTGTGTGGAATGCTTGCTTCATAGAAGAACTGGCAAATGTACTCACAAGCACGGTTCCTTTTCTGCTCTCTCTTCTCAGTTGTCAACTTTGATTGGATCTTCTCAGCAAATTTCCCCTTCCTTGTAGCAATAGACTCTTCAGGTGTTAATTGGTAGAATTTGTCCATAGGCCCACTTGCGGATCTAGATGTTGCGCCTCTCGCCGACTTAAGCACAACAATAGACTGGCCATCTTCATCACATGCAGCTTCCCCCTCTGAGTGGCTCAAGTCCAGTTCACATCTGATTCTCTCTCTTTTCACTGTATTATACAAAAGGATTAAAATTAAAATCCTATGCAATGCTCATTATTTACATGGAACAGGAAAACAAAATATGTTATTAGCCGAAATTAAGATGTCAAGTGTAACCAATCTCTGATGGTAATGAGTTAAACCAACACCGAGTGCACTATTTTAAGTACAGTATAAAGAAAGAACTCGGTGCATGACTGAATGGTTCAAAAGTTCATTGGAGAGAAGAGTGCAAAACTGAAAGTAAAATTACTAGCAGTCTAGCACTTCATATAAATAAGAGTATTGAACTGAGATTTCATACATATGCAACTCTCACTCTAAACTCACGCGGACTATTGCTGCACCACTAAACTTCACTGAGTGGAATTAGGGAGTGGCGGTGGTTAGACTGCTAGGACAGTGTATAAGGATCATTGAAGCAAAGAATGCCAACTTTGCAAGGATCGATCTCTCATATTGCCTTTATTGCAGCTTTGTAAATAGCCTCGAACTGTCTTTAGCTAACATCAGGTTGCGTCCTATGTCTTCTGTTGTCCCACCTCATGTCCTTTTCTAAATTATTATTATTTTTGTTTTAAAAATGATGTTAAAATATTAGCACATGGGTCCTTATCAATTAATTAACAAAGAGAAGCAATATACGTCGCGCACTTTGTGGTTCTATAGTTATATTCATTATGAAAAGCAATCAACAATCATGATTGACTTGGACCAAGAAAATAGTTTTAGTTAGTCACACGTGTGTCTATACTTTCAGATTAGGCCATAGGTTAAGAGGTGAAATTGAATCACATGTATAGGCCACCAACCTTCTTCCAATATGAAGAAGAAGATTTATCTTCTCATCCTATATATATCAGACACTTCCACCTGCACCCCGGCAGATCAATATATGCATCCATCATCCTTCACATACTGTCACACGTACACAGTGTAAAAGTTTTTCTTTTTGTCCGGGACTACCTTCAGAGCCTTCTGTTCTAATAAGAATTTAGTATACATCACGACTTAGAATCCCACGCAAACACACCAGATTAAGGCCCAGTTCTTTTGCCAGCTTAAAAAAATAAGCTGCCCCCTCCCCAGCTTTCTCCATAAGCTTCCCGGCTTATTACTCGAAGCTTCTAGTTTAGTTATGATATAACTAGTTTAGAAGTCTCGAGTAATAAGCTAGCGGGCTTATGAGAGAAGCTGGGGAGGGGGCGGCTTATTTCATAAGCTGGCAAAAGAACTGGGCCTAAGATAGCACATAAGCCCAAAATTGTCGATCCGCCATGATCAAACACATACGGCACGTGGGAATTGGAGCTATCGGGACAGAAGCCACCTACTTGTGGCGTGGATGATGTGCATTCCTGGTGGCTGGTAGGATTACCCCGTTGTTAGGCTTGTCCTTAACACTGTCGTTTGGAACCCGTTCCTATTCTCAAACTTGCTCGAAGGTGCATTCATGATGCGCTTCATGGTCCTTCCATCCATCCTGGTCATGGTTATGCGCTATCGATCGAGACACAAGAGACACAAGGCCAAGTCCCCTCTCAGCATTGAGTTGTGCAGGCATGCACTTGCATGTTCATCACCGCACTCCGCACTTGGACAGGGTCAAGAGCGACTCATTCTCACTTTGTTGCTCGTGGACTGGACCGAATGAAGCACGCACATGGAGGACTTCGTGGAGTCTGCCTCGTCTAGCGGCAGAGCGATCGTCTTGAACGCAATTGCGGAGATGGTCAAGGATCCTCCTGGGTATCCTCCGTCGTGCCCGTAAAGCACATGTGCATGAAGGAATATCCACTCACTAAAGCACCTCTTCGAGACATAGTGTGGCCATCAAAACTTAGAGGAACCTTATTCTAATTGCCAAATTTATATTTACTAAATCGATTGAGAAAAAGATGCCTCTTTTGAGAGTGAAACCACACTTATTTTTCCATGTACCTTTTGTCTCCCCAAAACATTCTGATACTCCCATTCGCAAGCATTCACTATTTTATTTTCCTATCTTTCTCTCCTTTATAAAGCTCATTACAATATTCATGTGTAGTGATTTCTTATCTCTTGTTGTCCAACTGACTTGTGTACCATGTACTATGCTATTTTTTACAGAAGTCCCAAGGTCAGATAGTTCCGTTAGCCCAAATTTGCGATCCATGAATTTTTTGAGCAAACAATCAGCACAACCGTGCCGAGTTCTACCGTAACCACGGGGCAAGCACCCACAGCTCACTATGCATCCAAGTTACGTTTGTCACCTTGGACAATCAGTGATACACGAGCATCAGGAAACTTCAAGGAAAATCTGAAAATACCATAACCTTGTCATTATTAGACCATAACTTAAGAGGTGAAATTAATGGGATTGAGTTCTCCAACATTCTTCGACTGCGATTTCTCTTCTCCTCCTATATATATACAGTTACTTCCGTCTTCACCCAACAAGATCTTGTATACTAGATCGAGCACACTCCACTCAAATCCACACTTCAGACTTTCCTTTCAATCTTGTAGTAACACTTAAGTATAAACAAGTGTAGATATCGAAGGCTTCAAATCCACCTATACATCAGAGCTTGCGATGATAGAATTTAAGACCTAAACGGTTCATGTGTCAGGATCAAGCAAGTAGGATGCGTTGGAATAGGAGTCATCGGAAGAGAAGAAACCTGCCGTTCGTGTGTATCATGTGCATCCATCGAAGCTGCCTGTACAGCCTTGTTGTTTTGGCCGTACATAACATCGTCGTTTGGAAGGAATTCCCAATGAGCTTGCTTAACAACGCTGACGAGTCAAAAAAGTTGCTTGTCCAGGCGTCTACGCCTCGGAAGTGCAACATGGCAGAAAAACCAAAGAGGTGCAAGAATTTGAACTATCTTTTGGAGGTGTCGCGGGATCCATAGCCAGCATTCCTCTTGGGGCTGTTCAGCATGCCCGTGCCACACACCAGGAACCTTCGGCTCCTCGGTTCGCCAAAATAAAGATGACATGTGTAATGAATCTGATCTGATTAATATTACACAAGTTATGAGGAAAACAAATGCAACGTATCATCCGTGATGGCTCAACTCATGGATAACCACTACTAGGGATTTGCTTATAGCAGCACAACCTACCACAGGCGGACATATAATGCAATGCGTCTGGGCTACTTAGGCAGGCGAATAGGCACACTGTGCGCGTGGGGTAAGTGTGTTACCCCAGGCGAACCAATTCCAGACGCGCCTGGGGTAAAGTGTGGCAGGACAGCCACCACCACCCCCTGGCACTCTTCCTTTACCCCAGGCGAATCTGATATTTGTTCGCCTGCGGTAGAACACTTACCCCAGGCGAATATTCACAGAAGCGCATGTGGTAAAATGTTGACTGGGGTAGCACCCCTTAGCGCAGGCGCATTACATCCTTATTCTCCTGGGGTAAAAAGTGGCCTGGGGTAGCACCCCTTAGCGCAGGCGCATTGTAATCCTTATTCTCCTGGGGTAAAATGTGGCCTCAATAAGTGCGGCCAGCCACCCACCACCACCCCTATCCACCCCACTCACTCACTCACTAGTCTAAACTCGACCCATTAGTGCTCCTAGCTCAATCCCCCACACCCCTCCACCATTTTTAGCTAATTTAACCAATCATGTTTATTATATTTTAGCTAGTATGCTACCCCACTTTCCCTCTTCCAAATCTCCCCACTAGATCTACTAACCGAACACTAGATCTGACCACAAATGCACCACTAGCTACTTCTAGATCTATCACTCTCTTATCGGTCGTCTCTCCGGTGATCTTCGACGTCGTCATCGCGTCTATATATTTTGCATTGTGTGTCATCTTAATAGGTGCGTGGGATTGGTCGGTGGATGAGAACTTGATCTCTTTTTCATTTATTGTGTTGCCATGAGGATGAGTTGCCAATGTTTTGCCGAAATGTTGATTCATTTCCTTTTCGGCAAATTTCTGGCGCTCCGCGTTACACCTTTTGTAGGAAGGTCATGCCGAAATTTTCCGTGAAAACCGGGTCTAGTTAATGAAACCTCTCTTGCCTTTTGTAGCAATGGTCATTTCGTTGAGGACAAGCGTGGTGCATAGGTACGTGCGACGCGCGACGGCCGATATGCATCGAAACAACCGCACCGAGATAGAGTGTCCGTGTCGAAAATGCAAGTTAGGGTCCTTGTTCAAACCAGATTCTGGTAATGTGGAGAAGCACCTGCTCAGGTATAGTTTCATGGAGGGCCACACTAAGTGGATGGATGATGATGAAGACGATGATCACGTCGAGACCAATTGGGCGGCGACATGTGAAGATGATCAGGAGGAGTCTGAACATGACAATGGAGAGGACGGAGAGGCTGCCGACGGAGACGACTATAATGAAGAAGAAGGGAGTCATGGTGATCAACAACATGAAGACGATGACATGAACACTCCGCTAACTTCAGTCGTGCGGGACCCTCATGTTCAAGAGTTTCTTCTCAAGAACACGTCGACCGACGCCAGACGTAAATCTAAGATCACGCAACTAGAGATAGACTCTGCAACTCCGTTGTATGACGCAAGTCGCGGGGCGGAGAAGTCACGCTTGAGACTAGCTCTGGATCTTCTAGAGATGAAGGCAAAACACGGATGGACCGACACAAGCATGGACGATCTTCTGCGATACCTGAAGACGCACTTACCTGAAGGGAACACATGTGCTAGTAGTCTATAGGAGGCCAAGAAAATCGTGTGCCCCCTCGATTTACCGCACACAAAATTCCACGCTTGCGTCCGTGACTGCATAATTTACCGTAATGAGCACGCGGACCAAATCAAATGTCCGGTGTGCGGTGCTGATCGTTAAGAGGGGGACGAAGAAAGCTCCTAGGAAAGTTGTGTGGTACTTTCCACTCATTCCCCGTCTGCAGCGGTACTTCGTGGACCCCAAGGAAGCAAAGCTCATGCGCTGGCACGAGGACAGAAAGAAGGCGGTGCTGAGTGATCCAGAACGTGTTGAAAAACCAGTGCTAACACACCCTTCGGATGCACGTCAGTGGAAAGCATTAGACGCATTCGATGAAGAATTCGGGAACGATCCAAGGAACATCAGGCTTGGTGCGAGCACCGACGGTCTGAATCCGTTTGGCAATCAGAGCAGCAAACATAGCACCGGGCCCGTGTTTGTATGGATGTACAACCTCCCCCCGTGGTTGTGTCTGAAGAGGAAGTACATACACATGAGTATGCTGATTCAAGGGCCGACCCAGCCAGGGAGCGATATCAACATGTATCTCGAGCTATTGACGGAGGAGCTAGACACGTTGTGGGAGGAAGGGGTGGAAACATGGGACACCTTCAAAGAAGAACCTTTTCGTATGAGAGCCGCCCTGATCACGACGGTGCAGGACTATCTCGGATACGGATATATTGCGTGTCAGGTGTGCCATGGACACAAGGCTTGTGTCAGGTGCATGGAATTTACGCCATTTCTACAGCTACACAAGGATCCCGTATCTTCTAAAACCGTATACATGAGGCATCGAATGTGGCTACAACAGAACGAACCGTGGAGAAAGCGCGGAGACCTGTTCAACGGTAAAGATGAGCTCGATCTACCTCCACGCAAGAGAAGAGGAGAAGAGATCGATACTCTATTGAAGAATTGGAAAACGTGTCCTCCGCCGGGAAAGGTCCAAAAGCGGAAGCGAGGAGAGAAGCGAAAGAGAGGAGAGAAAAAGTGTCCTCCGCCAGAAGGACCGCTCTTGGGGGTATGGAAAAGGAGGTCCGTGTTTTGGGACTTGCGGTACTGGCCAATCCTCGGAGTGCCTCACTGCCTTGATGTCATGCATATCACGAAGAATGTGTGTGAGAGCTTGCTTGGCACCCTGTTCAACATGCCAGATAGGACCAAAGACGGGCCAAAATCAAGATACGACCTGATGGTCCTGATGGAGGGATGATAACCCGGTAGGCTAACGTCAAGGTGTAACCCGGTCCAAAGGAAGTCACGCAAGACCCGGCTCAAGGAAGAGGAGTTTCTAGAAGGCCCAAGAAGGAACGCAGGCCCAGTAACCCGGCTTTTGGGGTTGCGGTTAGGAAACTTAGGGTTTGTGTGTGGTTTCTGGGTAGGATTCCGAGTGTGCCTTGTATAGGAAGCCAGGGAGCCGGGTAGGATATATGCCGGCTCCTAGGGTTGGAAAAACAGAGCTGCACCAGTTATTCGAGTATCCCTGTAATACGAGAGTGCATAATTGTAACCCTAGATCGGAGACTCGGCGACTTGATTGCCCGAGCTACCAGATCGATTATTAGCATGATTTCCCCTGAGCTAAACCCTCTCCCAAACACCAGAGTCGAATTGCCCCAAGATAAGTTACCCCTGGTAACGTCTGTCGTGATTATCCCACGACAGTTGGAGCCCACCGTGGGGCCTACTTCCAAAAGTGTTTACATCACGGGAGAAGCTCGGGAAAGCATGAAGAACCTCGTCATTGGCGAGATCTACACCAACCCCGAAGGAGAGAAGATGGTAGACGACTTTGGCTGGGGTCCAGATTCGGATCTGCTAGAAGCCGGATCTATCGTTACGATCGGCCGGGTCAACGTCTTCGTCGGCATGGTACGTACGTCCGGTTCAATTCCTGACGATATCGAGTATGATTCTGTGTCAGGAGAAGCGACCTGCGTTCAATCGGACGGAGAAGAATCGGTCGGGACGGCAGATTCGGTAGAAAAGCCCACCACGAAGAGGGAACAGCCGGAGGAGCCGGTATGGACCCCGCGTGGCCGGGTCATGAGAGAAGATGACACGGAGTCTATCCTGCACTTGCTGGAAGATCTGTATGAGGAGGATAGCTGTGATGAGGAAGAATACGAGTCTTCACCAGGCATCGCGCGCCAGGTCGCGGTCTACATGGCCCCTGCAACCAATCTCAATCAGGGGGACGTGACTACGGCCGCGGTCGGAGCGGCGCGAGCGCTGGCTCAGCAGCAAAATCCGGTTGACGGAAACCCGGTTGTAGCTCGGGTCGACGGAGAATCGGCTTCAGTCACCAGCTGTACTGCTGAGAGCGAGCTGCGGAGAAACATGTTTGGTTTTATGGCGAACAGAAAGCCAGGAGCGGGGCCCTCAAATCCACGAAATCCGGCTCTGTTCAACAATAACTTGATCTTGGATCCTACAGTACTAGCTACGGTGATAACCCCGGAAAATGCGGCGGCACGCGCCGCAGATCTGGATGTGGCCCGCCGTGCGTTGGATCAACAAAGGAGAGATGTGGAAGCTGAAAATCAAGGGATAGATGCGCGCCAGCGCGAGCTGGAAGAACTGGAGAACCGGCTCCAGGTTCAGTCGACCAGTATGAACAATCAAAGATACCAATCGAGATTACCGGCAACAGGTGGAACTATACACCCGGCCACACTGTTTATTACACCCCAGGATCAACCAATTCCGGCTGTGAATCAGGAAACCGGACCTCAGCCTGCAACCCTGGGAGGACAGCCGACAAACGTGCAATCCGGGTTACCCACGTTACAAACAGGAATCGCAACTGGCAATGCGGCGCCACCACCACCACCGCCACGATTTCATACTCCGCCAGGTCACTTCAATAACCCCATGGATAACGTGTATGCAGTGTAACATCCCAAGTCTGAAAAATAGCCTTTAGAATGTTTTGCTCTCTGTTATTTTATGTTTTGCATCATGGCATCATGTTGATTGCAATTGTTTTGTTTGTTTTCCATTTGTTTTCCACTGTTTTCATTTGTTTTCCTTTGTTTCCTGTTTGAATTTCAACTCAAATTTCAAACCCTTTGTTTCATCCTTGTGATGTTACAATTTCCAAAGTGAGAGTTCAAATAAAAACAACCAAATTGCTTTCATTTTATTCCATGTTGATCACTCATTAAAATTGTGGGTTTTAATCAAACAAATGATTTCCAAATCACCTTCAAGTTCAAATCAAATGCATCAAGCAGAACCAATTTGAACTTATGAATTTAATCAACTAATTTAATCAAATTGCATATGGGTCACCCTAATAAAAACATGGTTTTCATCAATAATTATTTAATTATCAAATTACCCCAAATTCAAACCAATTCTCAAAATCAGTACCTCTTCTGAATCCATGAATCTCAACACACATTTGTATTCTTAAATCACTTTAAAAAACCCTAGGGGAAAACCCTATGGAAAATGCTTTGTTTTACCAATATTAATTAATATTGCAATTTCATCTAAATTGGTTTGATTTCCAAACAGCAAGCAAATGTTTAACTTTTTGAAAAACAAAGCTACCAAGTGGTTGCATTTCAATTAAGAAATTTATCCTAATTTTTTTTCCTAATTTTTATATGAACAAAACCTCATGTTTTTCTTCCAAATTTGGTTTTCTACAAAAAAATAAAAAAAAAATAAAACAAACAGCAAAAGAGAGAAGGAGAAGGGCCCAACTTTCCCCCAAGCCCAACTCCCCTCTGGCCCAGTACCCCCCCTCTTCCTCGTTTGTCTTCTTCCTCGCTGTACGAACACAGAACAGCCACACGATCCCTCCTCCCCTCCTCGATGCTTCTCCGTACCATGCATCTTCCCCTTTAAGTATCCCTCTGCAGCCCTAGCCATCCTCCAACCCTAGCCCCCTCTTCCATCCTCCATAGCCGCCATCCTCTTCTCCCTGCTTCCTTCTGTATTTTCTGCAACGTCTGAACCTGCACCCGAAAAACAACAGCCCCAAGCCGCCGGTGGTCGCACGCCCTCGGGTTCCTCTCCGGCCGCGGTGGGGGCGGGAATGGAACCGCCCCACCGCGGGCTCCCTCACCATGCCCTCGGCCAGGCCGGGGAGACGACGTAGCGCCGCCGCCGTCCAATTTCGCCGCCGTCCGTGTCACCTGCCTGCTGCTCCGCTCCCTGCCTGCATCGACCCAACCGCACCACTGCTCCCTCCGATCCTCAAGGTGAGGATCGATCTCCTCCTGTCCCCTGCCTTCCCTCGCCCTCTCCTCCCTCCACCGCTCACCCCTCACCGCACCCCACGGCCGCACCTCCCTGGCGAGCACATCGCTGCCAGGAGACGATCGTTACCATCGAGCTCTGTCCGTGTGTTCCGCTCAGGTTCAGTTAGGATTCAGAACATACCCGCGAGCAACACCTCAAAACATCCCCGCAGTCCATTCTAGACACAAGCAGCCGATCCACCATACTGGTTCTGTTCCCTGTGCGCTAGCAGCAGATCTCGGGTTCAAGTCCCCCTTCCCACACTAAAAACCACCTTTTTATTTCTCATGCCTTTGGTCACAAAACTTTCTGGTATTCACCAATAGGCCCTTGCAAGTTATTCTAGTCCCTGTAAAAATATTTCCTAAGTCCCTAGATCATAAAAAATGGCAGATTTGCACTATATCTTGTAAATAGCATAATAAAATCATTTTAGCTCCAAATCCAACATTTTTGATATGTTTTCAATACCAAATTAAATGTTCTATCCAAATATAAAATTTATTTCCTGTTTTGAATATTTTAAATTGGTGCAATATTTGAAAACTTGTCAAATTCACTTAAATTTGTAAAATTCATAACTTGGGCATAAAAATTCCAAATTTCACAAACCAAATATGTTTTCCAATCAATTTTTCATGTACTTTCCAAATATAAGTTTTGTTTGCTGTTTTGGATAATTTAAATTGCTGAAAACAACTGTTTCTTGTTTAATGCATTTAAAATTGCCAAAATAATAACTTGCTCATTTTAAATCCAATTTCCACAAATGAAATATGTTTTCCATGCAAAATTAAACCACCTTTTCAAATATAAAATTTGTTTCATGTTTTGAATAATTACAAGTGGTTAAATAATTTAAACCTTATTTAATTCATTTAATATTGTTAAATTTATCACTTGATCAAAACAAATTCTTTTGGGGCATATAAAATATGTTTTCAAACCACAAAAGTATAAACATTTCAAATATGAATCTCACTTAATGTTTTGAACAAATAAAAATTCAAATAAGTTCATGTTTGAATTAAATTCATTTAATTCTTGCTTAAACTTGTTTAATTCATAAATACTTTATTTGAAATCCTTTTTCAACAAGTGAAACATGTAATCCAACTAAAATCTTGTTTTCTTTTCAAATATAAACTTTGTTATTTGTTTTGAACACTTTAAATTGATGAAAACAATAATTGTTTGTGTAACATGTCTAAGTAACCAAAACTTTCCAAAATTAACAAATCATTTCCAAACTTGTTTTATTCCTTTTCCTTTGCATCTATCATTGTTATTTTGTTGTTATCTTGTCATCATCTTCATGCAAGCATCATGTTTAACCACTTACACTTGTTGATCAAATGTAGATCATTGCTTCCACCTTAACCATTTGCATCCATATGCAATTCACATTGCATATGGGTCCAATTAAATTGTGTTATCTTGTCAAGTAGGTTACTTTGATGCATCTATTAACATGACATGCATCATCCCATGTTTGTGCACCTATGCCATGATATTGATTGTTTATCTTTCTGCAATGTTTGTTTGCTTCTTCCCGGATATACGACGACGTTGAGACCGACGATACTTACGACATCCCTTCTAAGGATTTAGCTCAGTACCAGGCTACTGGGTTTTGCAGGCAAGTTATCACTCACATGAACCACTGTGTTCCTTTCAACATTGGTTACCGATACTTTCCGTTGTCTATTTTTGCTAGCCTTAGTAGTAGTTGTTTCTGTTACGAACCTATCACATGAATCCCTTAACCCTGATATTGCCTCATCTCCCTTCCTACAACCATTGTTTGAGCCTGTGTCTTACTAGCATGCTTAGGTTGCTTTGCTCGAGTCTGTTACCCGGTACTTTCTGTTACTATTTCGTTATGTTCTGGGGGCTCGATGTTTAATCAATCAATCATGCTAATGTTACTATTAATAATAAATTTGATGATAAGGCACCGGCAGGAGGCCCATGAGAGGTTTTGGAGCCTGCTAGTGTCGACCCTAATAGGAAAAGGGTCTTGTCTACTGATCCATGATGAGCGCACTACCCGCATTTGGGAAGCGAGTATGGGCGCCCCCCTCAACTTGACCTGATTCGCATCTCGTCCAAATCGCCTCATTTAGTTCGTGTTTTCCATTTGCCGCATGCATGTTTTTGCGAGCCCGGGCCAGGGTGGAACTTTCGTAGTCAGCATATAGGGGGACACGGTCTTAGAGTGCTATGATGGTCCATTTTCTTCTGGGCTTGATTAGCCGTGCGCCCAAGGTTCTTTGGGCTTGATGCGAAGAATGGTTGGTTGTGTTGAGTGCCCCGCTTGGTGGGGTGATCTCCCATCTGGCGGGATATTCATGAGTGTACGGCCAAATTGGTGCAACCCTGCAGGGATAATCTTCTCGAGAAGCCGTGTTTTCCGCGGTTATGGATTACTTGGTGAAAGTACTGGCTAACAAGTACTCAGGACAACTTAAACATAATGATCAAACCTGTTACACCCAATGATTAATAACTTGACTAGTAATAGGTTGATGACACAATAACTTGATTCACCTTTAATGCAACTGTGTGAGTTATCCTCGGATTGCTTCTTTGGATAAGGGGCGAGATCCAGGATGGGTTTGTTTGAAGTTATCTTTCAGTTGGTTACAATCCTCGATCTTATCTCCTTTCTGTTAGCCAGCAGTGGTAGAATCTCTGTAGTTGGTTAGCGCAGCCAGTTGCAGCATCTTTTACATCCCCTTTCTTCCGTTGAACCCAAGGCATCTGTGCTTGGTGTTGACGGGTTACACTTTGGTGAACTGTGAGTCTTGCTTGCCAGTACGTTTATGTACTGACCCCTTTGGGGCTGTGGTTTACGCAGACGACGTTCCGAGGATCTACATGGTGGCAACTACGTGGAGTATGACGAGACTGCTGACGAGTAGTTAGCGGACCCGGGCAGGATCCGAGACTTCGTGGATGGGCTCCGTCTGTTTGTTTCCGGCCTCTTAGGCCTATTTGGTTCTTGTCTGTACTCAGACATGTTGAATGCTTCCGCTGTATTGTAATGATGTATTGTTGGGGCATGTGCCCTCTGAATGATTGTATTTGCTATCTCTGCTCTAATGAGAGCCATTTGCAAGTTATTTCAATCTTTTGTGTCGTAGAGATCTGTTGTGATATCACTTGTTAAACGCCGTTGACGTACCATGTGTGTATGGTTTGAAGTACGTCGACGGAAGTGCCTTTGATCTCTAGTGGATAGTTTACATCGACGATGGAGTAGCAGGGCTTGTGTTGTCGCGCATAAGCGCAGGCCTACCAGGAAGCTGGGACGTGGGAGCAGTTATGCCCCATAATCCAAGCATCTGCTATCCAGTTCGTACGGTGAGTATCCCCTAGAAATCAGGGTGCGACAAATGGTATCAGAGCCAGGCTGCCTGTAGGATCCCTTTTTACTGGTCGCAGTTGAGTCTAGAAACTATTTTGTAGCTATATAGGAAAAATGAAACGTGAGAGTAGGAATTCTGCCATTTTTCTTCTTTCCCCACCCACCCACCCTTTTCTGGTAAGGAAGTGCAACGTTGTTTTTTGTTCTCACCTAAACTTTCAAGTTAGGATTTCACGAATTCTGGTTTCTCTAGGATGGTTATATCTACTAGACCATAGGAATGGAGGTGGTTGTGACATGATTTATCATGTTGCCTACTCATGATTGAGAACGGAGGCGTGTAAGCCCCGGAAGCAGATCCTCTAATCCTTAAGCAGTAGATATTGATCCTTTAGAAGCCCGGATGGGTTTTCCGTAGTACCTCAGGAATCTTGTTCTCGTTTTCCCCGATGTTGATATCCTGTTCTTCTCAACATCCTTTTCGTCCGTTGAAATCTTGTTGTTGTTTTCCAATTCAATTCTTCTACCGGCATCTAATCAAGTTTCCCCGTTCATCTGCTAAACTCTGCTTCAGCTAAAGTGTTGTTTCATACCGGAGAATCACATTCCTTTGTGTCAACAATCTTTTCCACAACATACAACCCAATTCTGGTTCCACTAAGAAATCAAATCTCTGTTCACTCCCTAGGATCTCAAATGTCGACTTCTAAGAACAATCCAATTCTAATGAGAGGCCACATATTCCTCGTTACTCTCATGTTGATGATTCTGACATTGATGATTATTCTTGGTGTTGCATTGATGTCAATAACTCTGTTCCACCATTCTAGCCAGATAATCTATTCTCCAAATGAATCAAATTCTATCCAGCTATACACCCTTGGTGCAAAATCTCTCCCCTTTACTTGAAAATGTTCCGGTGGTTTGCTAATTCCCTGACGTCTATCCACTGTGCACGATGTGTTTCACGTGTCACAGCTCAAGAAGATCTTCCCAGGAAGTTTCCGGACCTTTCTTTTCTCAGTAGGAATCTCGGGGCGCGATTCCTTCAAGGGGGGGCGTTTTGTAACATCCCAAGTCTGAAAAATAGCCTTTAGAATGTTTTGCTCTCTGTTATTTTATGTTTTGCATCATGGCATCATGTTGATTGCAATTGTTTTGTTTGTTTTCCATTTGTTTTCCACTGTTTTCATTTGTTTTCCTTTGTTTCCTGTTTGAATTTCAACTCAAATTTCAAACCCTTTGTTTCATCCTTGTGATGTTACAATTTCCAAAGTGAGAGTTCAAATAAAAACAACCAAATTGCTTTCATTTTATTCCATGTTGATCACTCATTAAAATTGTGGGTTTTAATCAAACAAATGATTTCCAAATCACCTTCAAGTTCAAATCAAATGCATCAAGCAGAACCAATTTGAACTTATGAATTTAATCAACTAATTTAATCAAATTGCATATGGGTCACCCTAATAAAAACATGGTTTTCATCAATAATTATTTAATTATCAAATTACCCCAAATTCAAACCAATTCTCAAAATCAGTACCTCTTCTGAATCCATGAATCTCAACACACATTTGTATTCTTAAATCACTTTAAAAAACCCTAGGGGAAAACCCTATGGAAAATGCTTTGTTTTACCAATATTAATTAAAATTGCAATTTCATCTAAATTGGTTTGATTTCCAAACAGCAAGCAAATGTTTAACTTTTTGAAAAACAAAGCTACCAAGTGGTTGCATTTCAATTAAGAAATTTATCCTAATTTTTTTTCCTAATTTTTATATGAACAAAACCTCATGTTTTTCTTCCAAATTTGGTTTTCTACAAAAAAATAAAAAAAAAATAAAACAAACAGCAAAAGAGAGAAGGAGAAGGGCCCAACTTTCCCCCAAGCCCAACTCCCCTCTGGCCCAGTACCCCCCCTCTTCCTCGTTTGTCTTCTTCCTCGCTGTACGAACACAGAACAGCCACACGATCCCTCCTCCCCTCCTCGATGCTTCTCCGTACCATGCCTCTTCCCCTTTAAGTATCCCTCTGCAGCCCTAGCCATCCTCCAACCCTAGCCCCCTCTTCCATCCTCCATAGCCGCCATCCTCTTCTCCCTGCTTCCTTCTGTATTTTCTGCAACGTCTGAACCTGCACCCGAAAAACAACAGCCCCAAGCCGCCGGTGGTCGCACGCCCTCGGGTTCCTCTCCGGCCGCGGTGGGGGCGGGAATGGAACCGCCCCACCGCGGGCTCCCTCACCATGCCCTCGGCCAGGCCGGGGAGACGACGTAGCGCCGCCGCCGTCCAATTTCGCCGCCGTCCGTGTCACCTGCCTGCTGCTCCGCTCCCTGCCTGCATCGACCCAACCGCACCACTGCTCCCTCCGATCCTCAAGGTGAGGATCGATCTCCTCCTGTCCCCTGCCTTCCCTCGCCCTCTCCTCCCTCCACCGCTCACCCCTCACCGCACCCCACGGCCGCACCTCCCTGGCGAGCACATCGCTGCCAGGAGACGGTCGTTACCATCGAGCTCTGTCCGTGTGTTCCGCTCAGGTTCAGTTAGGATTCAGAACATACCCGCGAGCAACACCTCAAAACATCCCCGCAGTCCATTCTAGACACAAGCAGCCGATCCACCATACTGGTTCTGTTCCCTGTGCGCTAGCAGCAGATCTCGGGTTCAAGTCCCCCTTCCCACACTAAAAACCACCTTTTTATTTCTCATGCCTTTGGTCACAAAACTTTCTGGTATTCACCAATAGGCCCTTGCAAGTTATTCTAGTCCCTGTAAAAATATTTCCTAAGTCCCTAGATCATAAAAAATGGCAGATTTGCACTATATCTTGTAAATAGCATAATAAAATCATTTTAGCTCCAAATCCAACATTTTTGATATGTTTTCAATACCAAATTAAATGTTCTATCCAAATATAAAATTTATTTCCTGTTTTGAATATTTTAAATTGGTGCAATATTTGAAAACTTGTCAAATTCACTTAAATTTGTAAAATTCATAACTTGGGCATAAAAATTCCAAATTTCACAAACCAAATATGTTTTCCAATCAATTTTTCATGTACTTTCCAAATATAAATTTTGTTTGCTGTTTTGGATAATTTAAATTGCTGAAAACAACTGTTTCTTGTTTAATGCATTTAAAATTGCCAAAATAATAACTTGCTCATTTTAAATCCAATTTCCACAAATGAAATATGTTTTCCATGCAAAATTAAACCACCTTTTCAAATATAAAATTTGTTTCATGTTTTGAATAATTACAAGTGGTTAAATAATTTAAACCTTATTTAATTCATTTAATATTGTTAAATTTATCACTTGATCAAAACAAATTCTTTTGGGGCATATAAAATATGTTTTCAAACCACAAAAGTATAAACATTTCAAATATGAATCTCACTTAATGTTTTGAACAAATAAAAATTCAAATAAGTTCATGTTTGAATTAAATTCATTTAATTCTTGCTTAAACTTGTTTAATTCATAAATACTTTATTTGAAATCCTTTTTCAACAAGTGAAACATGTAATCCAACTAAAATCTTGTTTTCTTTTCAAATATAAACTTTGTTATTTGTTTTGAACACTTTAAATTGATGAAAACAATAATTGTTTGTGTAACATGTCTAAGTAACCAAAACTTTCCAAAATTAACAAATCATTTCCAAACTTGTTTTATTCCTTTTCCTTTGCATCTATCATTGTTATTTTGTTGTTATCTTGTCATCATCTTCATGCAAGCATCATGTTTAACCACTTACACTTGTTGATCAAATGTAGATCATTGCTTCCACCTTAACCATTTGCATCCATATGCAATTCACATTGCATATGGGTCCAATTAAATTGTGTTATCTTGTCAAGTAGGTTACTTTGATGCATCTATTAACATGACATGCATCATCCCATGTTTGTGCACCTATGCCATGATATTGATTGTTTATCTTTCTGCAATGTTTGTTTGCTTCTCCCCGGATATACGACGACGTTGAGACCGACGATACTTACGACATCCCTTCTAAGGATTTAGCTCAGTACCAGGCTACTGGGTTTTGCAGGCAAGTTATCACTCACATGAACCACTGTGTTCCTTTCAACATTGGTTACCGATACTTTCCGTTGTCTATTTTTGCTAGCCTTAGTAGTAGTTGTTTCTGTTACGAACCTATCACATGAATCCCTTAACCCTGATATTGCCTCATCTCCCTTCCTACAACCATTGTTTGAGCCTGTGTCTTACTAGCATGCTTAGGTTGCTTTGCTCGAGTCTGTTACCCGGTACTTTCTGTTACTATTTCGTTATGTTCTGGGGGCTCGATGTTTAATCAATCAATCATGCTAATGTTACTATTAATAATAAATTTGATGATAAGGCACCGGCAGGAGGCCCATGAGAGGTTTTGGAGCCTGCTAGTGTCGACCCTAATAGGAAAAGGGTCTTGTCTACTGATCCATGATGAGCGCACTACCCGCATTTGGGAAGCGAGTATGGGCGCCCCCCTCAACTTGACCTGATTCGCATCTCGTCCAAATCGCCTCATTTAGTTCGTGTTTTCCATTTGCCGCATGCATGTTTTTGCGAGCCCAGGCCAGGGTGGAACTTTCGTAGTCGGCATATAGGGGGACACGGTCTTAGAGTGCTATGATGGTCCATTTTCTTCTGGGCTTGATTAGCCGTGCGCCCAAGGTTCTTTGGGCTTGATGCGAAGAATGGTTGGTTGTGTTGAGTGCCCCGCTTGGTGGGGTGATCTCCCATCTGGCGGGATATTCATGAGTGTACGGCCAAATTGGTGCAACCCTGCAGGGATAATCTTCTCGAGAAGCCGCGTTTTCCGCGGTTATGGATTACTTGGTGAAAGTACTGGCTAAAAAGTACTCAGGACAACTTAAACATAATGATCAAACCTGTTACACCCAATGATTAATAACTTGACTAGTAATAGGTTGATGACACAATAACTTGATTCACCTTTAATGCAACTGTGTGAGTTATCCTCGGATTGCTTCTTTGGATAAGGGGCGAGATCCAGGATGGGTTTGTTTGAAGTTATCTTTCAGTTGGTTACAATCCTCGATCTTATCTCCTTTCTGTTAGCCAGCAGTGGTAGAATCTCTGTAGTTGGTTAGCGCAGCCAGTTGCAGCATCTTTTACATCCCCTTTCTTCCGTTGAACCCAAGGCATCTGTGCTTGGTGTTGACGGGTTACACTTTGGTGAACTGTGAGTCTTGCTTGCCAGTACGTTTATGTACTGACCCCTTTGGGGCTGTGGTTTACGCAGACGACGTTCCGAGGATCTACATGGTGGCAACTACGTGGAGTATGACGAGACTGCTGACGAGTAGTTAGCGGACCCGGGCAGGATCCGAGACTTCGTGGATGGGCTCCGTCTGTTTGTTTCCGGCCTCTTAGGCCTATTTGGTTCTTGTCTGTACTCAGACATGTTGAATGCTTCCGCTGTATTGTAATGATGTATTGTTGGGGCATGTGCCCTCTGAATGATTGTATTTGCTATCTCTGCTCTAATGAGAGCCATTTGCAAGTTATTTCAATCTTTTGTGTCGTAGAGATCTGTTGTGATATCACTTGTTAAACGCCGTTGACGTACCATGTGTGTATGGTTTGAAGTACGTCGACGGAAGTGCCTTTGATCTCTAGTGGATAGTTTACATCGACGATGGAGTAGCAGGGCTTGTGTTGTCGCGCATAAGCGCAGGCCTACCAGGAAGCTGGGACGTGGGAGCAGTTATGCCCCATAATCCAAGCATCTGCTATCCAGTTCGTACGGTGAGTATCCCCTAGAAATCAGGGTGCGACATGCAGCAACATTGGCACCTGATCGCATCCCCGTAGGAGAGTCACCCCACGCAGCGGAGACCCGACGGGCAATAGATTTGCTGCGCATGGCCATGGTTCAGCAGGCTAATTACCCGGATAACAGGAGTGGAATGCACAGAACACCATATGTGAGTCGGTAGAACGGAAATACCGGCAATATCCAGTCAAGTTCGGCGCGGCGGAGGGCAGAGCAGCAGCAAATGCCGCCTCCTCCCCGTAGGCCGGCAACGCCTGCGGTATCAGCGGCGCAAGCCATTGTGGACAGTTCCCGAGCCAGGCGAGCAGCGGCCGGGTCTGTGGTACGGGGACCGGTAGTGGTTGCACCTCCCGCCGTACCCGCTGCGGCGTCACACAATTCAAACCAATTTCCAGATCAAATTGTTCATACTTGTTATGTTACAATTTTCCAAATAAAAAGTTCAAATAAAACATTCATTGTTTCCATTAAACCATAAGGTTCAAACTATTTAAAATTATGGCTTTTAATAACTCACTTAATTCAAATGTTATTCAAAATTCAATTACATTTTCCAAACAGCAACAATGTTGAAAACTATGAAAATTACAAAACATTTCTAATCAATTTGTGTCCATTAACTATAAGGTTCAAACTATTTAAATTTTGTTTTCAATATTTCACTTAATAATCAAAATTCATTCAAATTCCATCAAATTACAAACAGCAATTTATTTTGAACTTTTTGGAAAACTAAACTTGGCAAGTTGTTGCTGTTACCATAATTAAGCAATACCAATTTTTCCTAAAATTTTCTAACCCAAAAACCCTAGCCTTTTCTTCCTATTTCTTTTCAGCAAAAAAAAAACAGAAAAATTTAAAAGAAAACAGAGAGAGGGGAGGGCAGGCAGTGGGCAGGCCCAGCCCACCAACCGGCCCGATACCCCCTCGCTCATCTCTTTCCTGTACGGCAGGGCATCCGCCGTGTCCACGTCGACGGCGCGCGCAGCAGACGGCCACCGCGCGCTCCTCGCCCCTATAAACCTAACCCTAGGCCCCCGAGCTCTGCCCTAGACCACCTACCTCCCTTCTCCCTCGATCACCGCCGCCGTTTCCTCTCTCTCTGCCACGATCTTCCTCTCTGAACCTCACCCCGACGAGCGCCACCCTTTCTGTACTCCGGTGATCGCCGCCGATTCGATGAGCCTCCGTGCAGGTTGAGTACGGGAATCGGCTCCCCGTACCACCATCTCCCTCCTCGTCCACGCCACGGTACCCGGGACCCTCTGCAACGCCGCCGCCATCCTCTCTGTTGCCGCCGGCGACGTCCACCTCCACACCGAGCCGCTGCTTCCTCTACAGCGACAGTGAGCACGTCCACCTTCCCTCTCCCTCCTCTCTGCATCACGTCGCAAGCACGCAGCACACACACGCATCCACAGCACGGATCAGCCACGCTCACATCGCTGTCGCTCGCCGCCGGCGATTGCCTTCCGTCAGGTTCAGAAAAGGCAGCAGCTTCGTCGGTTTCAGTTATCTAACTGAAACTGAACAATAACCCCCCTGCGCATCCCTTACCTGAAAAGCGAAGCAGCACTACTGCAGTGGTAACGCACCACTGCGCGCGCACCCGGGGTCGTAGGTTCGAGCCCTACCCCCGCGGGATTTAATCCCCCCTTTTTGCTAGCCACGCTGGCAGGCAGGGGCCACCTGCCATAGGCAGTGGTGGCCACGCGTGCCTCCACGCGCTGCCACGGTGGCCAGGGCCCCCCTCGTCAGTGGCTTGGGCTAGCCACCGCGGGGTAGAAATAGTTTCTGCCCAGTTTTTCTTTTAAAGTTAAGTCCTTTATTTTACAGATTAGTCCATAAAACCAAAACACAAATAACTTCTAAATTCTAAATCCAAATAATGCAAATAAAATATGTTTCCTGAACCAAATTAAATTCTCTACCTGTTTAAAACATTTGTATTCTGTTTTGAACATTTCAAATGCATTCAAATTTCAAATTCAAACAATTCATTTCAAGTTTGGTTAAAATCATAACTAATTCAAACTTAATTCAAATAGCACAAATAAAATATGTTTTCCATGCTAAATTAAACCACCTTTCCAAATATAAATTTTGTTTCATGTTTTGAATAATTAAAATTGGTTAAATAATTTAAACCTTGTTTAAATCATTTAAATTTGCTAAATTCATAACTTGCTCAAATTAAATTATTTTTGAACATATGAAATATGCTTTCAAACCAGAAAAGTATAAACTTTTCAAATATGAAATTGGTTTAATGTTTCGAACAAATAAAATTTCAAATAAATTCATACTTGAATTAAATCCTTTTAAATCTTGTTTAAATTTGTTTAATCCATAATTAATTCATCCTAAATCCTTTTTCAACAAGTGAAACATGTATTCCACCTAAAATTTTGTGTACTTTCCAAATATGAACTTTGTTAACTATTTTGAACAATTTAAGTTGGTGAAAACAACAAATGCTTGTGTAACCCCTTTAAGGAACCAAAATTCCATAACTTAATAAATAAAATTCCAAACATGGTAAACCTTATTTCAAAATTGTTTCTATTGTTATTATTTTTCTGTTTTCCTCATCCATGCATCATACTAATCCACTTTCACCTGTTGATTAGTTGTAAAACAATTATTCCAACCTTAATTCATGGGCTTTCCATATGCCATCCCAAATTGCATGTGGGTCCACTTAATTATGTTATGTTACCATTTCAACTATCTTAATCTTTGATGCATCAATTAAATTGACATGCATCATCCCATGATTGTGCATTATGCCATGTTATTGATTGTTTATCTCTCTGTGTTGTTTGTTTGCTTCTTCTCGAATAGACGACGACGTTGAGACAGACGAGCTTTACGACACCCCTTCTGAGGATCTAGCTCAGTACCAGGCTGCTAAGTTTGCAGGAAAGTATTCACTCACATGAACCATTGTGTTCCTTTCCACATTGGACACCGATACTTTCCGTTGTCTATTCTGCTAGCCTTATGGATCGTTGCTTCTGTTACGAACCTATCACATGTTATCCTTTAACCCTGATATAGCCTCACCTCCACACCTATAACCCTGTTGCTCGTTGCCCGTGTCTTACTAGCATGCTTAGGGTTGTTTTGCTCGAGTCTGTTACCCGTTACTTTCTGTTACTATATTTCTATTATGTTCTGGGGCTCGATGTTTAAACAATCAACCTGTTAATATTTGAGGTAATGCTAATTTGATGATAAGGCACCGGCAGGAGGCCCGGCGTGGTTTTGAGGCCTGCTAGTGTCGACCCTAATTAGGAAAAGGGTCTTGTCTACTAATCCATGATGAGCGCATTAACCGCATGTGGGAAGCGTGTATGGGCGCCCCCCTCAATTTGATTCGATTCGCATCTCGTCCAAATCTCCACACTTAGTTCGGGCTTTCCATTTGATGCACGCATATGCAGGTACGAACCCGAGGCCAGGGTGGAACTTTTGTAGTCGGCATTTAGGGCGGCGTGGTCTTAGAGTGCTATGAGGGTCCCCCTTTTCTTCGTGGGGGCTCGATTAGCCGCGCACGCACAGCACGTGGTTCTTTGGGCTTGATGCGAAGAAGAGTTGAGTTGTGTTGAGTGCCCCGCTTGGTGGAAGGCATTCCATCTGGCGGGTTATTCTTACGTGTACGGCCAAATTGGTGCACCCCTGCAGGGATAAATCTTCTCGAGAAGCCGTGTTTTCCGCGGTTATGTTAACTTGGTGAAAGTACTGGCTAACAAGTACTCAGAACAACTTACACCTAACTAATGCTAACTTGACTTGTAATAGGCTTATTGACACAATAACTTGAACCATCATTAATCCAATTGTGTGAGTTATCCTCGGATTGCTTCTTTGGATAAGGGGCGAGATCCAGGATGGGTTTGATTGGAGTTAGTAGTAGTTGGTTACGATACGCTATCTTATCTCCTTTCTGATAGCCGGAAGTTGTAGTATGTTCTGTAGTTGGTTAGTGCAGCCAGCTTCCGCATCTTTTGTATCACCCTTTCTTCCGTTGAACCCAAAGCATCTGTGCTTGATGTTGTTGGGTACACTTTGGTGAACTGTGAGTCTTGCTTGCCAGTACGTTGTTGTAATGACCCCTTTGGGGCTGTGGTTTCCGCAGACTACGCTTACGAGGATCCCCGTGATGGCTACTACGTGGAGTTTAACGAGGCTGCTGACGAGTAGATAGCGGACCCGGGCAGGATCCGAGACTACGTGGATGGGCTCCGTTTTCCTTTCATTCCCGGCCTCTTAGGCCTATTTGGATTTGTCTGTACTCAGATCTTTTGAATGCTTCCGCTGCGATGTAATGATGAATTGTTGGGACATGTGTCCTCTGGATGATTGTATTTGCTATCTCTGCTCTAGTGAGAGCTATTTGCAACTTATTTCTATTTATTTGTGTCTTAGAGATATGTTGTGCTATCATTCTGTTAAACGCCGTTGACGTACCATGTGTGTATGGTATGAAGTACGTCAATGGTAGTATCCTGATTTCTACGGGATGGTTTACGTAGACGATGAACAGTAGGGGTTGGTTGTCACACATACGTGTGTTGGCCTACTCGTAAGAGATGCGGGTGCCGGTAAGCCCCGTAATCCAATCATCTACTGTTCAACGGAACTGCGAGTATTGGGACCTGTGGGTTATGGGCCCACCACGCTTCCGCTGCGATGTAATGATGAATTGTTGGGACATGTGTCCTCTGGATGATTGTGTCGCACCCTGATTTCTAGGGGATACTCACCGTACGAACTGGATAGCAGATGCTTGGATTATGGGGCATAACTGCTCCCACGTCCCAGCTTCCTGGTAGGCCTGCGCTTATGCGCGACAACACAAGCCCTACTATTCCATCGTCGATGTAAACTATCCACTAGAGATCAAAGGCACTTCCGTCGACGTACTTCAAACCATACACACATGGTACGTCGACGGCATTGAACAACTGATATCACAACAGATCTCTACGACACAAAAGATTGAAATAAGTTGCAGATGGATCTCATTAGAGCAGAGATAGCAAATACAGTCATTCAGAGGGCACATGCCCCAACAATACATCATTACAATACAGCGGAAGCATTCAACAGGTCTGAGTACAGACAAGAACCAAATAGGCCTAAGAGGCCGGAAACAAACAGACGGAGCCCATCCACGAAGTCTCGGATCCTGCCCGGGTCCGCTATCTACTCGTCAGTAGTCTCGTCATACTCCACGTAGTAGCCACCATGTAGATCTTCGGAAACGTAGGTCTGCGGAAACCACAGCCCCAAAGGGGTCAGTACATAAACGTACTGGCAAGCAAGACTCACAGTTCACCAAAGTGTAACCGTCAACACCAAGCACAGATGCCTTGGGTTCAACGGAAGGAAGGGGATATAAAGGATGCTGCAACTGGCTGCTCTACACAACTACAGAAACATACTACAACTGCCGGCTAGCAGAAAGGAGATAAGATCGAGGATTGTGACCAACTGAAAGATAACTTCAAACAAACCCATCCTGGATATCGCCCCTTATCCAAAGAAGCAATCCGAGGATAACTCACACAGTTGTAATAATGATGGTTCAAATTATTGTGTCAATAAGCCTATTACTAGTCAAGTTATTAATCATGGGGTGTAACATGTTTGATCATTAAGTTTAAGTTGTCCTGAGTACTTGTTAGCCAGTACTTTCACCAAGTAATCCATAACCGCGGAAAACACGGCTTCTCGAGAAGATTATCCCTGCAGGGTTGCACCAATTTGGCCGTACACTCAAGAATAACCCGCCAGATGGGAATCAAACCCACCAAGCGGGTTACTCTACACAACCAACCATTCCTCGCATCAAGCCCAAAGCACCTTGGGCGCACGGCTAATCGAGCCCAGAAGAAAATGGACCCTCATAGCACTCTAAGAACGTGTCCCCCTATATGCCGACTACGAAAGTTCCACCCTGGCCTGGGCTCGCAAAAACATGATGCGGCAAATGGAAAACACGAACTAAATGAGGCGATTTGGACGAGATGCGAATCAGGTCAAGTTGAGGGGGGCGCCCATACTCGCTTCCCAAATGCGGGTAGTGCGCTCATCATGGATCAGTAGACAAGACCCTTTTCCTATTAGGGTCGACACTAGCAGGCTTCAAAACCTCTCATGGGCCTCCTGCCGGTGCCTTATCATCAAATTTATTATTAATAGCAACATTAGCATGATTGATTGATTAAACATCGAGCCCCCAGAACGTAATAGAAATAGCAGCAGAAAGTAACGGGTAACAGACTCGAGCAAAACAACCTAAGCATGCTAGGTAAGACTAAGGCAACAAGCAAGGGGTTTTAGGTATGGAGGTGAGGCAATAACATGGTTAAAAGGATTCATGTGATAGGTTCGTAACAGAAACAACTACTACTAAGGCTAGCAGAAAAGAACAACGGAAAGTATCGGTAACCAATGTTGAAAGGAACACAGTGGTTCATGTGAGTGATAACTTGCCTGCAAAACCCAGTAGCCTGGTACTGAGCTAAATCCTTAGAAGGGATGTCGTAAGTATCGTCGGTCTCAACGTCGTCGTATATCCGGGAAGAAGCAAACAACATTGCAGAAAGATAAGCAATCATTATCATGGCATTGTGCACAATCAAATATGATGCATGACAAGTTAATAGATGCAACAAAATAAACTAGTTGATAGGGTAGCACAATTTAAATGGACAGATATGCAATTTTGAGTTGCATATGAAAAGCCCATGGTATTTGGTTAGATTGTTTGTTTTCCAACTATTCAACAGGTGGTAGTGGTTTAGTATGATGCATGCAACAGGAAAACAGCAAAATAACAACATAAGAATCAAATTTAAATAGGGTGTAGCAATTTAGAAGTTTATTAGTAATTTAGGGAAATTTTGGGGTGCATTAGAGGTGACACACAAGTATTTGTTGTTTTCACCCATTTAATTTGTTCAAAACAAATAGCAAAGTTGATATTTGAAAAGGTTATCAAATTTTAGTTGGATTACATGTTTCACATTTTGAAATTGGACTTAGGATTATTTAATTATGAATTAAACAATATTAAACAATTTTTAATTGCATTAAACAAGAATTAAATGGTTTAGGCAGTTTTAATTATTCAAAACAGAAAACAAAATTTATATTTGAATAGGTTATTTAAAATGGTATGGAAAACATATTTTATTTGCATTTATTGGATTAATAAAGAATTAGTTATTGATTTTAGAAATTAGAATTTGAATTATTGGAATTTGAAATTTAATTGCTTTTAAAATTGTCAAAACAGTACACTAATAAGTTATTTGGAAAGATTATTTGATTTTGAACAGAAAACACATATAACTTGTATTTGTTGGGTTTATGGTTTAAAAGATATTAAGGTTTGAGGTTTTAGGATTAATTCTGTTATTTAAATTCATTTTGAATCAACAGAAACGTGTGTGAACTTTTTGTACACACTGGGAGCATACACAGACGCTGCCAGGGGGCCCAGGGCAGCTGTGCGTGTGCGTGGCAGTGTGAGAGGCTGACAGGGGGCCCTCCCTGTCAGCGAAAGGGGGCAAAAAGGTGGGATTTTCTCCCAAGGAGAGCCAGGGATCGAACCCCTGCCCCCTCGCGTGCGTGCGCAGCGCTGTAGCCAGTGAGCTGAGGCGCGTTTGTTAACAGCTTACTACGCGCGGACAAGGTAACATGTTGCTCGCGATTCTGAATTTCTGACGAAGGCATGACTGAACACTGACGGAGGCAAACGCTCGACGGCGGCGCTCGACAGGTGATGCTCGCATCGTGCTCGCGTTGCTTGGGTGATGCAGTGAGGAGCGGTGCAGTGCGGACAAGCATCAGAAAGGAGGGGAAGCGGGGACTGGCCGTGTGCTCACCGGCGTTGGTCGCGGAAGCCGAGGCGCGGGGACGACGTGGCCGGCGACAGCAATTTGGATGGCGGCGAGGCTACCGTCGAGGGCGTGCTTGGCGGCGGTGTCGTTGCTGTAGAGGAAGGAACGGCGGTGGAGTTCCCGCGATCGGATCGCGTCGAGGGATACGGCAGCGACGGCGGCGTGCCCAAGTTCAGAAAAGAACGCGCGGTGGCCGGCGGCGGTGTTGCTGACGGCGACGTCCAATCCGCGCGTCTCCGGGGAAACTCCGGTGTTCAAAAGAGAGAGAGGACAGCGGGGGTTTAATTCCCGTGCTCGGCGGGGTAGATGGGTGGGTGGTGCGGTGGCGATCGCCGGAGTTTCAGAGAAGGGCGCCGTCGGTGAGAGCTGCGGTGAGGTTCAGAGAAGGTTCAGGTAAGGCTAGCAGAGAGGAGAGGGAATGGCGCCGGCGCTAGGTTAGAGGAGAGGGGGGTAGGCTCTAGGTTTAGGGCTCGGGGTAGGTAGATATAGGGGACTATTAGCTTGTACGGCGACGCATCGACGAGGGGAGAAGGAATCGCACGGTGATCGACATGTTCGTACTGGAGGTGACGCCATCGAGGGGAAGGAGAAAGCGACAGGGGTACTGGGCTGGAGTAAACGGGCTGGGCTGGTGGCTTTCTCCCTCTCTCTTTCTATTTTCCTATTTCTGTTTTATTATTTTTTTTTTGTAACTTTGCTTTTGGAAGAAAGAGTTAGGGTTTTGTCTATAGGAAAATTTGAAAAAAAATAGTTAAGCCTTTTAGGTAAATAGAACCCACATTGCATGCTTGGTTTTCAAAATTTTGGTTTTAAAATGGTAGCTTGTGTTTGAAACCAAATAGAACCAATTTTTATTATTAAAACACCATTTGGAAACAACAATTTAAATAGGGTTACCCCTAGGTTTAAAATATGATTTTAAGAATAAAAACATGTGGTGAATTGTTATGTTTTCAAAAGAGTGCTGATTTGAAACTTGGTTTGAAATGGAAAATGATTTGGTAGTTAATGATTTAATTAATTGATTTGATAATTGGTTTGATTAAAGCAACAATTTGAGAAGTGAAAAACAAGGAATAAAAGGGTTGTTTTTATTTGTTATTTTGGTTCCAATAGTTGTAACAGAGCAAGTATGAAAACATTGTTTGAAAAAGGTTTGAATTTGAGTTGTGAAAACAGTGGAAAACAAATTGAATTTGAAAAGAGTTTGATTATTGGATGCATTTTTATAGAAATAAAACAATAGTTTGGAATCACACTTTAATAGAAACAAACAATTGTTTTATTTTGAAATATCTTTTTAGAATTGTAACATCACAAGGATGAAACAAAAGGTTTGAATTTTGGTTTGAAATTCAAATGGAAAACAAAGGAAAACAAATGAAAACAGTTGGAAAACAACTGAAAACAGAGAAAAACAAATGCAAAACAAACAAAACAAATGCAATCAACATGATGCCATGATGCAAAACATAAAATAACAGAGAGCAAAACATTCTAAAGGCTATTTTTCAGACTTGGGATGTTACAGATTGTATTTGCTATCTCTGCTCTATTTAGAGCTATTTGCAACTTATTTCTATTTATTTGTGTCTTAGAGATATGTTGTGCTATCATTCTGTTAAACGCTGTTGACGTACCATGTGTGTATGGTATGAAGTACGTCAATGGTAGTATCCTGATTTCTACGGGATGGTTTACGTAGACGATGAACAGTAGGGGTTGGTTGTCACACATACGTGTGTTGGCCTACTCGTAAGAGATGCGGGTGCCGGTAAGCCCCGTAATCCAATCATCTACTGTTCAACGGAACTGCGAGTATCCTCCTGAAGGATGGGCTCCGCCGCGTGCTCCTTGCCCCTGCTACTGGGCCTTGTGCTCACCACCAGAGAGGAGAGCGGGACCGAGCGCTTGCCCGTGACCACGGGACAGCCTAGCAGCGCCTCCAAAGTAGAGCTCGACTTGGACACATAATGGATTATCCACTTCCCCGTCCTGTTTCTTCTTGAGCCTGGCTACCTTGGACGCCAGGGTCTCCTTCTCAAACTCCCAGTCCTGCGGGGTCTCCCACCGAATGTCGAGTCGTTCTTGCACGTTAAGGTTGGCCTTCTTGAGGAGAGAGGGAGAGAGCGGGGGGTGCCTTCAGAAGAGAGGTCGAGCTCAGCGCCCGTCGACAGGGACCCCTCCTCACTCACCAGGTTGGCAAAACCCTTGTCGAACACCCTGGAGCCGAGATATTGGAGCCATACTGGTTGAAGGGGATAGGGGGCTGCCCTGTCATGCGCGGGATTGACGGTGGCTTGGAGATGGAGTTGTCTGCACGAGTGGGAGCGGGGAGGCTACTGCTACCAATCGAGGCCATGCACTGCGCCGGACCCATCTTGGAACCCGCGGAGATCAGCACCGGAGCCACAACGACATTCTTCTGCGGCGGGGATTTGCCCTTTTCTTGTTTACTGGAGGCCTCGTTGCCCCGCACACCCGCGTCCTTGTCTTTAGGTGCACGCTTCCAGTGGCGGTCGGTCCTGCTCTGCTCTTCCGGTTCCTCGTCTTGGTCATCTTCTGGATCAGGGTCCTGGCGAGACGGAGGGGAGGGAGGAGGCGGGGCCTTGCCAGAATCCTGCTGCTGCGTCCGCTCCACGGCCAGGTCAATGCGATAGCCATCCAGCCCCTCGAAGAGCATCACGAAGGGGGGCATCTTCTCGGGGGCCTAGGAATGGAACAACATCCTGATGGGTGCCCCAGGCAGCGGTAGCGCGTCCTCGTCCACCATTCTCGGGCGCCCCAGCATCTTGGTAGCCTCAAGAAGGAGCTCGGTATTGCGGAGACCACGCGAGACTCCGGAAAGGATCACGCATATCTTGGATAGCCTTGCAGCCGCGTGAGGATTGTACCTGGCATCCACGAACAGAACCGAGATCTTGCTGCGCGGAAGAGTGATGCCTCCCGCGTTCCCGCAGAGGCTCAGACTCGATGCGTTGGGGAAAACCAGGAGGAAATCGGTCTCATTTGCTTGGGTAATTTGCCAGTCCCAGGCCGGATCAACCAGTGACTTCATATCTTCCGTAAGCATCTCCACTGTCAACTTGTTATCGGAGGCCACCACCATGGCCGAGTGCACAGGCTTGGTCGCACCAACGCCTTCATCGCCCTGGACCTCCAGGCAGTGGAAACCTACGCCATCCAAGGCGTACCCATACCACTGCAGCGAGGGGAGCTTGTGCCGCTTTGGGCACATGCCCGTGGTATGTCCATCCATGTCGCACACTGCGTAGTGGGATGGAAAGTGGCAGGCCGATTGGAAGTGCCCATCGCGGCTGCACTTGATGCTCGCCTTCTTCGACGTCGGGGGCAGAGCAACTAGATCTGAGTGGGAAGAGGTGGCAATGGAGGGAGGCAGCGGGGGGGGGGGAGACCTAGAACCCTAGGGCTTGGATCTAGAATGGCCCCCCGCGGAGAACTTGCGAACGGCAGCCTTCTTGCGCGGCGGTTGCTAGGCCAGCGGCGGGGGAGGGGGAGGAGGGGCACGGGCAGCGACCGGAGCCGCCGCAGGCCGCTCTGGCTCAGCGCGAAACCGCTGGTCGTCGCGGCGCCACTCTGGCTCGCGCTCACGGCCTTCACGGCTCCAGTCCCTGCCCCAATCGCGGCGACGCCGCTCTTCGTTCAGCTCGAGCCTCTCCCGCAGTTCGTACTCAGCGCGGCGATCCGCCTCCGAGACCGCATCATCATGCGCATGCTTGGACCCCAAGCGCATCGGACCGGCCACGCTCCATGAACCACTGTTGGAGGGATCTAGGTGCCGAAGGGGAGGATGAGGGAATGAAACGAGGGAGGCGGTGGGGGGCGCGGCTAGATCTAGATCTAGCTAGCCAGCGGTGCACGTCATCAACGGAGGCGGGGAGGGGAGAATGAGGGACTAGGGTTCCCTTCCTAAGCCAAAACCACTTAAGTACCCCCCTCCCCCGGGGCGGCGAATGGGCTGGGCCATTAGAAGGGACAAAGAGAGGCGACCAAGGCGGGGTAGCCACTGGACCGCGCCCGCTCGACTGGCTGGTGGACCCCGCGCCACCAAACTGGGCCACACTTGGCGCCACATGCGCGGGACCGACCTGGGCCACCCGGCCCACTACGGAGGAGTGGGGGGAAACCCTAGCGCCCTCTGGCATAGCCGCTCGCCGCGAGGACTCCGAGCGGCGCTCCGCCGCCGGCGCGCCCAGGTTCGACGGGGGAACGGCAGGGACCGCAGGGGAGCACACCGGAGACGCACGGTCCCATCCAGAGACCACCAACGGCGCACCACGGGGCCTCGACGGCGCAGCGCGAACAAAGGATCCACCAAGGACGCCCTGCCCAAACTTGGATCCCCTCCCTCCCGGCGCGAAACGGGCACGAGAAGCCGGCGCTGCGCTCTGCTGGCGGAGGCGAGCAGCTTCCAGAGCTGGTGCGAGGAAATCTCCTAGAACCCGAACACCCGGGCCAGATCTGGGGGACGAAGGAGAAGACGTGGGTGACAGAGGGGACACGGCCGCCTCCTCATCCGCCTCGGAGTCGTCTCCAACAAGGGCCCAGAACCTAGAGCCAAGGGCGGACAGAGGCTGCGGCTGCTCCGGGAGAGTGGGAAGGGAACGCCGCCGCGCCACCGCCGCGTCGCCCTGACCCGAGGGGGAGCGGGAGGAGGCACGCGAACCGTTCATTGCCCCCCGAGGGTCATTCAGTGCAGTTTAATGTATGGGGAAAGTTTCTTCCTAGTTGTATTTTGTGTTCCCGATTGATTCTTGTACATATCCCAGCTATTTTCTTACATATGTAAATTGAAAAGGCGTGTCCTGAGCAAGGTTTTGGTTCCCGGTAGAAAAAATGTTACCAGAAAATCCCGATCGGTTACCGGACGAATTTGAAAACCAAAATTTTAAAATCCAAAAAAATTGACTCCTAATATAACCATTTATCAAGGGCTTTTGTTAAAATTCAAAATTTCAAAAAAATCCGGGATTCTTTGTGCGGTATTTGCATTTCCCGGGTGTGGTCGGGATCTCCGTTTACCGGGCGGTAACCTGATTTCCCGACCGGTAACCAAAACCTTGGTCCTAACTATGAGATTGCTAAGAAGACAAGGGAGTCTGTCCTATGGACGTCAAGTAATACTGCGAAACTGTGCAGTTTCAGAAGGTAATAAAATACCCTCTAAAGAATGCATTATTCCTCAAGTACCAGATCAATCCATGAATACAAGCAAAGAAGGCGGTTAACAAAATAGATACGAGACGCCAGTGTGCTGCTCCTCTGGAGCAGCCCGGGCGGAACCCTAGGCGCCTGACTCAGCCGCCACCCACCTCGCCTCCTCCCCTGCCGCCGCCGGAGGGCGCCACCGGGCAAAGCCCATGCGGCGTCGGCGGCGGCGGCGCGTCCTTCCTCGCGCGCTCCTCTCATCGCGGGCGGCTGGCCTCTCTCCTTGGCTCCGTGTCCTGGTCCGTTGCGGCGCCGTGCGGCCCCTCGTCGGCGGGCAGCCTCCGTGAGGGTGTTTTCGGCGTGGTGCTGCCCGGCCTCCTCCGTATCGCCCCCATCCCGCCTGGATGCTTTGCTCCCGTGCGGGGCATGGTTTCCCGCGTCGGCACCGGCCGACCTGGCAACGTGGTGGTGTTGGTCTGCTTCGTGATGCGGTGGTGGAGGTTCCTGCGTTGCGGCGGCTGCGGGATCTGGGCCAGGGCCCTCCAGCTGCCCTTCACCCCTGTCCGGCCCTCTGTAGGCTGGCCGTCGTCAGATCCGGTGGCTCGTGTCCATCCTGTCTATGGCTTTGCAGAGATGGTGTGGTCGTCCTGTTCCGATGCTGCTTTGGAGGTGCTTTTCGGTTTGTGCTCCACCCTCGCTGGTCCTGCATCGGACAGGATTGCCTCTCGTCTTCTCGCCGGAACTTTAGCTAGTATCCAGTGGGCCGTGTCAGTGGTCATAGTGGCCTAGGCAGAGATTCCGGGATGACCTGGGGTGGCCTCGGCATGCGTTGCCCTTCGACCACGGGGGCGGCACACCAGTGTCGTCGCCCAGTCTCGGCTATCCGACGCTCTTCGACTTTGTTTGGTCTCGGCGACGCATCACCCTTCGGCTACATTGGAGGCACACCGGTACCGTCACACGGACTCGGTTATCCGACGCCCTTCGACCGTGCCAGTGATATCCCTTGGTGTGCTCTTGTTGTGGTTCCACATATTCAGTTGCCTGCCCCATTGGGTTGCTTCCCCTCGGTGCTGAGGTTCTCACCGGAGATCCTCCTGTGGCGGCTGGTTCAAGGTACTCAAGGTGGCATTCGGGTGTCGGTCGTCACTTGAGGTGTGGCCTCACGGGAGGTTTCGATTGGCTTTGTTTGCTAACCAACCCCCTCCCATTGTGTTTCCCTCTTGTTCTAGTTTCTCCTTTTTACTGTATTCTTTTTGTTTTCTCTTCCCTGTGTATCTCCCTGTAATCTATCCAATCTGTTGTAAGAACATGGCCCACCAGGCTACCTTCGAGTGGAATGGAACAAGCGGTGGGAAATTTCCCCCCTTTAATCTCAAAAAATAAATAAAAATAAAGCAAAGAATCAGAAGAAGAAAGAAGCCGAATTACAGAATTAATTGGTTACCAGAGCACTCGATCCATGAATATGAGCTAAAAATCCACCTACGTCAAGCTGCAGTTACAGAGGAGCGGTGGTCTCCACTGGATGGCTACTTCCAGAGTGGAGTTCGGTAGCCAAAAATGCTAATTTTGGACAAACAAATATCAAAAAAAAAAAAACAACGGCCAGATTTAGCTTATGCTGCTCACCCTCCTAGCGGTAGCAGCGAATGTAATTTCAAACAATCGGAAGTGACTAACACGCAAGTTATAATGCAAAATAATTAATATATTTTTAAGAATCTGTCTGTTGGTTTGAAATAAATAATTAAATACTATAGAAAAACTATGCTCATCAAGGAACGAAAAGAATGCTTCCGTTTATTATATACTGTACAGTACTAGCTGCTCCATTCAAGCTCAAGTATCAACATGCATGCTCTAGAACTCTACCAGCGATCAAAACACGAACTTTAGGCATAGGACCACCGCCAGTTCATTACGGAGAACATTTGTTATTCGCAATTTGCAAAGCGACGTATCTATGCACAGATCAATATTACACATTGTACCGAATAGAGATCATGAATTGTGACCAATGATGAAAATATATGTAGTTTTAGTAAGTCAGGTACGTATGTCTTCCGACCATGGACATGAGACTAGATGGGAAGTAAAGACGTGAGTAATCAATCTGAATTAATAGTCCAACAGACTTCTTTAAATGTGCATATGTTTTTTCTCTTCTTTTCCTACACATAGAAGTATTTCCATCTTAACCCGAGCTGCCGAGCAGACCATATATACATCGGTCATATTCTAGCCACAGTACTCCTCCGAACTTTACACTTCTCTTTTACCGTCTTTGGTTCTAATCACGCTTCTATGATATATTAAGATCCCACGTAGACACACAAGATGGTGATATCCTTCAAAACCGACATAGTGATGTCGGAAAAAAAAAATTCGTCTGTGTAGGAAAAGGAGACATCTGGAGATGCAGCCTACTCTTCGTGCGTTGAGTGCATCCACGTGAGAGATGACCCGACTCCTCTATCTTGAGGTGCAGTGCATGCTGTTTGCAATGCAACACGTTTTTTTTTTTGAAGATCTCAATGCACCACTTCGTTCTGCATGGCATGGACATACTGTTGCTCATTTTCCTGGAGTTCACCAGCAGAGGACATACGACAGCCATGGCCTTCCTGCCTCTCCTTCTTATGGTCAACCACGCGATGGTGGTCGCTCTTCATCCTAGCCCCAGGCCAGTTGTGGAGGATTTTCAGCTCTAGTCGGGCGTTTCAGGGAAGTGTTGGCCCAAGTGGTTCGTCCCCTGTGTAGGCATTAATTGCTGGCCCATCTATGGAGCTCGTCGAGTCGCTGCATTGGAGAATGATCTAGAAGACTAAATTGATAGTTTTTTCTAGTTTCTTTCCAAGGTCCTTGTTGTAAACACAAAAGTTTTGTCTGTATTTTCTATTTTTATCATCTATACTGACTGTAACTCTGGTCCTGATACAGTAACTTGTCATTATTACTAGACCAGTAGTTAAGAGGGGATATAGGTGGAAACGAATACTCCACCGCCCCCTTCAACTGTGAACTTAATTTCTCCTCTTATGTATACATTCACTTCAACTTCACCTATATGCGTCGATCAAAGTTCGAGTACTGCCGCACTTGTATGTCCACACTTCACGCTTTCCTCTTACAATATTTTTTGTTTTAATAGCATTTGAATAAACATTAGGAGTGCATTCGAATCCCAGGTAAACACGAGATCGATGATGATAGAGTTTAATACCAAAACAGTTGAGGTGTCAAAAATTCAAAATCAAACACATACCATGCATGCATCGGAATAGGAGCCGTCGGAAGAGAAGCAGCCTATGGGTGATGTGCACGAGGTTGGTCCGTGAAGATTGTATGGATTACCCTGTTGTATGGGCCATCCTTAATGTTGTCGCTTGGAACCAACGTTTAAAATTACGTGCTAACATATTTAGCGTTGGCATTCTCCAGATGCTATAAACGCTATAGCGTGCTATAGCGTTTTGCAAAGAAATTGCTAGATATAGCCCCCAAATAAAGGATTTCATCAAACAAAAACATGTCCAGGAGCAATACAAGCGTAACCACATACAAAAGTAGTTCGCAAATAGTCTGCAAGATAGTCAAGAATAAATGATACAATTTTTAGATAGCTCAACATCAACATCCAATGGGAAATAACATAGCATGAAGTGATTATTCAGAATCGGCATCATGAGATGGGGACTGCACGTCATCATCTTCGGAAGAAGAACCACCAGAACAAGAGCTAGCAGGTTGCAGCACATCATCATGATAAACAGGAAGCAACATCCTCTTCCCAGGGCGAGAAACTCTCTTTCTTTTTGATGATGACGATGCTTCAACTTGTACAGCTTCAGGTTCCGGTAGAACTTCCACAGTTTCAACTGGCACAACACCGGTGATCCACTCATTAGTTTCATCTTCTACAACATCTGCAAATGTGGTGTTCACAAGTGGGTCTCTGTTTTTCATCCCTCTCTTTTGATTAAGTTTGGAGTTGAACTTGATAAACACAAGGTCTCTCATTTTGTTACGAAGTAGCCTATTGCGTCTCTTTGTGTGAACCTATAGGAAGTAGTTAGTGTTATATGCTACTGTAATATGAAAATCCAAACAAGGTGAATGCACATAATGGCTAGGAGGCCACGTCCTATTATTCATATGATCCAAGTGAAACAAAATTGAAGAGAAAGTAAATTCTTTTTTACCTGCTGGAAAACACTAAAATTTCTCTCACAAGCTGAGGAGCTGCATGTCAAACTCAAAATCCTCATCGCCAATACTCTCAGACTTGGTGCACTTGACCCATGATTGGAGCACCATTTAGCTTCATTAAGAAGTGGAAAAGAAGATTTGAGAAACCATTGCAAGATATGATCTATGAATTGAGAACAATGAATATACCTGGATCAAAGTTTTTATTTGTCCGCTGCCTTTTCGCAATGTCTCTTCCAAATGACCCCTCTTCATCTTGATATGTTTGTATCTCATCCATGATTTTGTCTTGAAGGTGGACATCCCCAACCATTTTTCCATGCAAGTTACCAAGCCATCTTTAAACGTTCTATTTAACTCAATGGCTAATTTGTTTTGATAATAGTAGTATGGATTTAAGAAGTATCTAGCCCTATTTAGTGGCCTCTTCAATTTGATGTCCCATCTTTTATCGACGATTTCCAACACTTGCTTAAAACAAGTGTCATCACTTTCAAACTGAGCTGCGATTTCTCGCTTTGCATCCAAAAAGGCTCCATATATGAATCCCATAGCTGGCACATCGCTGTCCATTCTTGTCACCAAAATAGCCAACGGCTCAAAGAACTTGACATCAATTACTACTCCTCTTCACCAAGTTTTAGAGCGCACAGTTCTATTAGCTTCGGTTCCTTTCGCCTTTTTTAAATAGCCCATTTTATCAAGATCATCTGATCTAAATAACTTTTGTAGTTGTTTCTTGTTGTCAAGCAAGTTTTTCAAGTTCAAGTATGCAGTAGCAAACCTAGTAGTGCCAGATCTAACCAAGTCATTCCCAAGGAAATCCCTCATCAGTTTCAAAACCGTTGTGTGTGCATACAAAAAAACATTCAAATTTCTACCTTTTGTGATACGGGCGTCTACAGGTTAGCACGCTAGGACAATAAACAACGATGTATAATGTCTAAGGCCTGCGAGCCGCATATTGTGGCCGAGCCTTCTAAATGGGCTGGTTTGTATCCAAATTGAGTCTAATTAGGTTAGGAGTCGGTTTGGGTCTGTCCAACCGACTAGCAGTTGGCCTCTTATATAAAGAGAGCCAAGCCCTAGGGTTTTAGATAGGTTGAAAATTATGTAGAACTAAAAGTTTCAGGTTACCACCGTCCCTAGGGGATCGGCGTGTAGGCGGCGTCTCGGACGTTCGTCAGTTATCTTCGCAAATAAAGGTGCGAGTGTTCTTGGATCTGCCAGGAGGGTTCGTTCGTGGCTAGGGGGATCTTGGATCTGCCTAGAGTTTTCTAGCTTGGCGTAAAATAAACGTGCGAGTGTTCTTGGATCTGCCAAGAGGGTTCGTGCGTTTCTCGCATAACTCTATCCATGTTCTTCAGGTTACGTGTATCGCTCACGTGATTGGGAGAATAGTTATCTCGGTGGTTCTTGCGGTGAAAGATCGGGCAAACATCTACATCATGTTGTAATAGTGAAGTCTACGGATAGCAACTTCCCAATGTCCTCTAGCATCAAGTCAATACAGTGAGCAGCACAACCGTTCCAAAATAAGCTGGGGCCCTTTGCTTTTAATAAAACAGATGCTGCTAGATTAACAATTGCATTATCAGTCACCACTTGAACGACATTGTTCTCCCCAACCTCATCTATGCATTTGTCAACAAGCTCAAAGATGTACTTGCCATCTTTCTTCACAGCTGAACAGTCCACAGAATCAAGAAAAACAACACCATAAGCACTATGAATGACCAAATTCATTAGACCTCTTCATCTAATGTCTGTCCATGCATCTTTCATGATTGTACATCTAGTGAGGTCCCAAGTTTCCCTATGTGCCTTGAAAGATTCTTGCACTCGGATCTTCCAAATCTGCAAGAATGGGCCACCATTTCATAAGCACTAGGGCCTTTCAAGTCCCCGTCGTACTTTCCAATTGACTTAAGCATAAGTTCGAAGCTCGGAAGTGTGACTGCATTGTGTGGAATGCTTGCTTCATAGAAGAACTGGCAAATGTACTCACAAGCACGGTTCCTTTTCTGCTCTCTCTTCTCAGTTGTCAACTTTGATTGGATCTTCTCAGCAAATTTCCCCTTCCTTGCAGCAATAGACTCTTCAGGTGTTAATTGGTAGAATTTGTCCATAGGCCCACTTGCGGATCTAGATGTTGCGCCTCTCGCCGACTTAAGCACAACAATAGACTGGCCATCTTCATCACATGCAGCTTCCCCCTCTGAGTGGCTCAAGTCCAGTTCACATCTGATTCTCTCTCTTTTCACTGTATTATACAAAAGGATTAAAATTAAAATCCTATGCAATGCTCATTATTTACATGGAACAGGAAAACAAAATATGTTATTAGCCGAAATTAAGATGTCAAGTGTAACCAATCTCTGATGGTAATGAGTTAAACCAACACCGAGTGCACTATTTTAAGTACAGTATAAAGAAAGAACTCGGTGCATGACTGAATGGTTCAAAAGTTCATTGGAGAGAAGAGTGCAAAACTGAAAGTAAAATTACTAGCAGTCTAGCACTTCATATAAATAAGAGTATTGAACTGAGATTTCATACATATGCAACTCTCACTCTAAACTCACGCGGACTATTGCTGCACCACTAAACTTCACTGAGTGGAATTAGGGAGTGGCGGTGGTTAGACTGCTAGGACGGTGTCTAAGGATCATTGAAGCAAAGAATGCCAACTTTGCAAGGATCGATCTCTCATATTGCCTTTATTGCAGCTTTGTAAATAGCCTCGAACTGTCTTTAGCTAACATCAGGTTGCGTCCTATGTCTTCTGTTGTCCCACCTCATGTCCTTTTCTAAATTATTATTATTTTTGTTTTAAAAATGATGTTAAAATATTAGCACATGGGTCCTTATCAATTAATTAACAAAGAGAAGCAATATACATCGCGCACTTTGTGGTTCTATAGTTATATTCATTATGAAAAGCAATCAACAATCATGATTGACTTGGACCAAGAAAATAGTTTTAGTTAGTCACACGTGTGTCTATACTTTCAGATTAGGCCATAGGTTAAGAGGTGAAATTGAATCACATGTATAGGCCACCAACCTTCTTCCAATATGAAGAAGAAGATTTATCTTCTCATCCTATATATATCAGACACTTCCACCTGCACCCCGGCAGATCAATATATGCATCCATCATCCTTCACATACTGTCACACGTACACAGTGTAAAAGTTTTTCTTTTTGTCCGGGACTACCTTCAGAGTCTTCTGTTCTAATAAGAATTTAGTATACATCACGACTTAGAATCCCACGCAAACACACCAGATAAGCTTAAAAAATAAGAATTTAGTATACATCACGACTTAAAAAATAAGCTGCCCCCTCCCCAGCTTTCTCCATAAGCTTCCCGGCTTATTACTCGAAGCTTCTAGTTTAGTTATGATATAACTAGTTTAGAAGTCTCGAGTAATAAGCTAGCGGGCTTATGAGAGAAGCTGGGGAGGGGGCGGCTTATTTCATAAGCTGGCAAAAGAACTGGGCCTAAGATAGCACATAAGCCCAAAATTGTCGATCCGCCATGATCAAACACATACGGCACGTGGGAATTGGAGCTATCGGGACAGAAGCCACCTACTTGTGGCGTGGATGATGTGCATTCCTGGTGGCTGGTAGGATTACCCCGTTGTTAGGCTTGTCCTTAACACTGTCGTTTGGAACCCGTTCCTATTCTCAAACTTGCTCGAAGGTGCATTCATGATGCGCTTCATGGTCCTTCCATCCATCCTGGTCATGGTTATGCGCTATCCATCGAGACACAAGAGACACAAGGCCAAGTCCCCTCTCAGCATTGAGTTGTGCAGGCATGCACTTGCATGTTCATCACCGCACTCCGCACTTGGACAGGGTCAAGAGCGACTCATTCTCACTTTGTTGCTCGTGGACTGGACCGAATGAAGCACGCACATGGAGGACTTCGTGGAGTCTGCCTCGTCTAGCGGCAGAGCGATCATCTTCAACGAAATTGCGGAGATGGTCAAGGATCCTCCTGGGTATCCTCCGTCGTGCCCGTAAAGCACATGTGCATGAAGGAATATCCACTCACTAAAGCACCTCTTCGAGACATAGTGTGGCCATCAAAACTTAGAGGAACCTTATTCTAATTGCCAAATTTATATTTACTAAATCGATTGAGAAAAGATGCCTCTTTTGAGAGTGAAACCACACTTATTTTTCCATGTACCTTTTGTCTCCCCAAAACATTCTGATACTCCCATTCGCAAGCATTCACTATTTTATTTTCCTATCTTTCTCTCCTTTATAAAGCTCATTACAATATTCATGTGTAGTGATTTCTTATCTCTTGTTGTCCAACTGACTTGTGTACCATGTACTATGCTATTTTTTACAGAAGTCCCAAGGTCAGATAGTTCCGTTAGCCCAAATTTGCGATCCATGAATTTTTTGAGCAAACAATCAGCACAACCGTGCCGAGTTCTACCGTAACCACGGGGCAAGCACCCACAGCTCACTATGCATCCAAGTTACGTTTGTCACCTTGGACAATCAGTGATACACGAGCATCAGGAAACTTCAAGGAAAATCTGAAAATACCACAACCTTGTCATTATTAGACCATAATTTAAGAGGTGAAATTAATGGGATTGAGTTCTCCAACATTCTTCGACTGCGATTTCTCTTCTCCTCCTATATATATACAGTTACTTCCGTCTTCACCCAACAAGATCTTGTATACTACATCGAGCACACTCCACTCAAATCCACACTTCAGACTTTCCTTTCAATCTTGTAGTAACACTTAAGTATAAACAAGTGTAGATATCGAAGGCTTCAAATCCACCTATACATCAGAGCTTGCGATGATAGAATTTAAGACCTAAACGGTTCATGTGTCAGGATCAAGCAAGTAGGATGCGTTGGAATAGGAGTCATCGGAAGAGAAGAAACCTGCCGTTCGTGTGTATCATGTGCATCCATCGAAGCTGCCTGTACAGCCTTGTTGTTTTGGCCGTACATAACATCGTCGTTTGGAAGGAATTCCCAATGAGCTTGCTTAACAACGCTGACGAGTCAAAAAAGTTGCTTGTCCAGGCGTCTACGCCTCGGAAGTGCAACATGGCAGAAAAACCAAAGAGGTGCAAGAATTTGAACTATCTTTTGGAGGTGTTGCGGGATCCATAGCCAGCATTCCTCTTGGGGCTGTTCAGCATGCCCGTGCCACACACCAGGAACCTTCGGCTCCTCGGTTCGCCAAAATAAAGATGACATGTGTAATGAATCTGATCTGGTTAATATTACACAAGTTATGAGGAAAACAAATGCAACGTATCATCCGTGATGGCTCAACTCATGGATAACCACTACTAGGGATTTGCTTATAGCAGCACAACCTACCACAGGCGGACATATAATGCAATGCGCCTGGGCTACTTAGCGCAGGCGAATAGGCACACTGTGCGCGTGGGGTAAGTGTGTTACCCCAGGCGAACCAATTCCAGACGCGCCTGGGGTAAAGTGTGGCAGGGCAGCCACCACCACCCCCTGGCACTCTTCCTTTACTCCAGGCGAATCTGATATTTGTTCGCCTGCGGTAGAACACTTACCCCAGGCGAATATTCACAGAAGCGCCTGTGGTAAAATGTTGACTGGGGTAGCACCCCTTAGCGCAGGCGCATTACATCCTTATTCTCCTGGGGTAAAAAGTGGCCTGGGGTAGCACCCCTTAGCGCAGGCGCATTGTAATCCTTATTCTCCTGGGGTAAAATGTGGCCTCAATAAGTGCGGCCAGCCACCCACCACCACCCCTATCCACCCCACTCACTCACTCACTAGTCAAAACTCGACCCATTAGTGCTCCTAGCTCAATCCCCCACACCCCTCCACCATTTTTAGCTAATTTAACCAATCATGTTTATTATATTTTAGCTAGTATGCTACCCCACTTTCCCTCTTCCAAATCTCTCCACTAGATCTACTAACCGAACACTAGATATGACCACAAATGCACCACTAGCTACTTCTAGATCTATCACTCTCTTATCGGTCGTCTCTCCGGTGATCTTCGACGTCGTCATCGCGTCTATATATTTTGCATTGTGTGTCATCTTAATAGGTGCGTGGGATTGGTCGGTGGATGAGAACTTGATCTCTTTTTCATTTATTGTGTTGCCATGAGGATGAGTTACCAATGTTTTGCCGAAATGTTGATTCATTTCCTTTTCGGCAAATTTCTGGCGCTCCGCGTTACACCTTTTGTAGGAAGGTCATGCCGAAATTTTCCGTGAAAACCGGATCTAGTTAATGAAACCTCTCTTGCCTTTTGTAGCAATGGTCATTTCGATGAGGACAAGCGTGGTGCATAGGTACGTGCGACGCGCGACGGCCGATATGCATCAAAACAACCGCACCGAGATAGAGTGTCCGTGTCGAAAATGCAAGTTAGGGTCCTTGTTCAAACCAGATTCTGGTAATGTGGAGAAGCACCTGCTCAGGTATAGTTTCATGGAGGGCCACACTAAGTGGATGGATGATGATGAAGACGATGATCACGTCGAGACCAATTGGGCGGCGACATGTGAAGATGATCAGGAGGAGTCTGAACATGGCAATGGAGAGGACGGAGAGGCTGCCGACGGAGACGACTATAATGAAGAAGAAGGGAGTCATGGTGATCAACAACATGAAGACGATGACATGAACACTCCGCTAACTTCAGTCGTGCGGGACCCTCATGTTCAAGAGTTTCTTCTCAAGAACACGTCGACCGACGCCAGACGTAAATCTAAGATCACGCAACTAGAGATAGACTCTGCAACTCCGTTGTATGACGCAAGTCGCGGGGCGGAGAAGTCACGTTTGAGACTAGCTCTGGATCTTCTAGAGATGAAGGCAAAACACGGATGGACTGACACAAGCATGGACGATCTTCTGCGATACCTGAAGACGCACTTACCTGAAGGTAACACATGTGCTAGTAGTCTATAGGAGGCCAAGAAAATCGTGTGCCCCCTCGATTTAGCGCACACAAAATACCACGCTTGCGTCCGTGACTGCATAATTTACCGTAATGAGCACGCGGACCAAATCAAATGTCCGGTGTGCGGTGCTGATCGTTACAAGAGGGGGACGAAGAAAGCTCCTAGGAAAGTTGTGTGGTACTTTCCACTCATTCCCCGTCTGCAGCGGTACTTCGTGGACCCCAAGGAAGCAAAGCTCATGCGCTGGCACGAGGACAGAAAGAAGGCGGTGCTGAGTGATCCAGAACGTGTTGAAAAACCAGTGCTAACACACCCATCGGATGCACGTCAGTGGAAAGCATTAGACGCATTCGATGAAGAATTCGGGAACGATCCAAGGAACATCAGGCTTGGTGCGAGCACCGACGGTCTGAATCCGTTTGGCAATCAGAGCAGCAAACATAGCACCGGGCCCGTGTTTGTATGGATGTACAACCTCCCCCCGTGGTTGTGTCTGAGGAGGAAGTACATACACATGAGTATGCTGATTCAAGGGCCGACCCAGCCAGGGAGCGATATCAACATGTATCTCGAGCTATTGAAGGAGGATACGGATATATTGCGTGTCAGGTGTGCCATGGACACAAGGCTTGTGTCAGGTGCATGGAATTTACGCCATTTCTACAGCTACACAAGGATCCCGGATCTTCTAAAACCGTATACATGAGGCATCGAATGTGGCTACAACAGAACGAACCGTGGAGAAAGCGCGGAGACCTGTTCAACGGTAAAGATGAGCTCGATCTACCTCCACGCAAGAGAAGAGGAGAAGAGATCGATACTCTATTGAAGAATTGGAAAACGCGTCCTCCTCCGGGAAAGGTCCAAAAGCGGAAGCGAGGAGAGAAGCCAAAGAGAGGAGAGAAAAAGTGTCCTCCGCCAGAAGGACCGCTCTTGGGGGTATGGAAAAGGAGGTCCGTGTTTTGGGACTTGCGGTACTGGCCAATCCTCGGAGTGCCTCACTGCCTTGATGTCATGCATATCACGAAGAATGTGTGTGAGAGCTTGCTTGGCACCCTGTTCAACATGCCAGATAGGACCAAAGACAGGCCAAAATCAAGATACGACCTGATGGTCCTGATGGAGGGATGATAACCCGGTAGGCTAACGTCAAGGTGTAATCCGGTCCAAAGGAAGTCACGCAAGACCCGGCTCAAGGAAGAGGAGTTTCTAGAAGGCCCAAGAAGGAACGCAGGCTCAGTAACCCGGCTTTTGGGGTTGCGGTTAGGAAACTTAGGGTTTGTGTGTGGTTTCCGGGTAGGATTCCGAGTGTGCCTTGTATAGGAAGCCAGGGAGCTGGGTAGGATATAAGCCGGCTCCTAGGGTTGGAAAAACAGAGCTTCACCAGTTATTCGAGTATCCCTGTAATACGAGAGTTGATAATTGTAACCCTAGATCGGAGACTCGGCGACTTGATTGCCAGAGCTACCAGATCGATTATTAGCATGATTTCCCCTGAGCTAAACCCTCTCCCAAACACCAGAGTCGAATTGCCCCAAGATAAGTTACCCCTGGTAACGTCTGCCGTGATTATCCCACGACAGTTGGAGCCCACCGTGGGGCCTACTTCCAAAAGTGTTTACATCACGGGAGAAGCTCGGGAAAGCATGAAGAACCTCGTCATTGGCGAGATCTACACCAACCCCGAAGGAGAGAAGATGGTAGACGACTTTGGCTGGGGTCCAGAGTTGGATCTGCTAGAAGCCGGATGTATCGTCACGATCGGCCGGGTCAACGTCTTCGTCGGCATGGTACGTACGTCCGGTTCAATTCCTGACGATATCGAGTATGATTCTGTGTCAGGAGAAGCGACCTGCGTTCAATCGGACGGAGAAGAATCGGTCGGGACGGCAGATTCGGTAGAAAAGCCCACCACGAAGAGGGAACAGCCGGAGGAGCCGGTATGGACCCCGCGTGGCCGGGTCATGAGAGAAGATGACACCGAGTCTATCCTGCACTTGCTGGAAGATCTGTATGAGGAGGATAGCTGTGATGAGGAAGAATACGAGTCTTCACCAGGCATCGCGCGCCAGGTCGCGGTCTACACGGCCCCTGCAACCAATCTCAATCAGGGGGACGTGACTACGGCCGCGGTCGGAGCGGCGCGAGCGCTGGCCCAGCAGCAAAATCCGGTTGACGGAAACCCGGTTGTAGCTCGGGTCGACGGAGAATCGGCTTCAGTCACCAGCTGTACTGCTGAGAGCGAGCTGCGGAGAAACATGTTTGGTTTTATGGCGAACAGAACGCCAGGAGCGGGGCCCTCAAATCCACGAAATCCGGCTCTGTTCAACAATAACTTGATCTTGGATCCTATAGTACTAGCCACGGTGATAACCCCGGAAAATGCGGCGGCACGCGCCGCAGATCTGGATGTGGCCCGCCGTGCGTTGGATCAACAAAGGAGAGATGTGGAAGCTGAAAATCAAGGGATAGATGCGCGCCAGCGCGAGCTGGAAGAACTGGAGAACCGGCTCCAGGTTCAGTCGACCAGTATGAACAATCAAAGATACCAATCGAGATTACCGGCAACAGGTGGAACTATACACCCGGCCACACTATTTATTACACCCCAGGATCAACCAATTCCGGCTGTGAATCAGGAAACCGGACCTCAGCCTGCAACCCTGGGAGGACAGCCGGCAAACGTGCAATCCGGGTTACCCACGTTACAAACAGGAATCGCAACTGGCAATGCGGCGCCACCACCACCACCGCCACGATTTCATACTCCGCCAGGTCACTTCAATAACCCCATGGATAACGTGTATGCAGCAACATTGGCACTTGATCGCATCCCCATAGGAGAGTCACCCCACGCAGCGGAGACCCGACGGGCAATAGATTTGCTGCGCACGGCCATGGTTCAGCAGGCTAATTACCCGGATAACAGGAGTGGAATGCACAGAACACCATATGTGAGTCGGTAGAACGGAAATACCGGCAATATCCAGTCAAGTTCGGCGCGGCGGAGGGCAGAGCAGCAGCAAATGCCGCCTCCTCCCCGTAGGCCGGCAACGCCTGCGGTATCAGCGGCGCAAGCCATTGTGGACAGTTCCCGAGCCAGGCGAGCAGCGGCCGGGTCTGTGGTACGGGGACCGGTAGTGGTTGCACCTCCCGCCGTACCCGCTGCGGCGTCACACGTTTCCCGAGTGATGCCAGTGCCGACAAACCTTGCCGGGCTGAGCCTTACCCGGATAAGTTCAAGGAACCAGGTAAAGTGGTCAATTATGAGCCGACCATGGATCCAGAAACCTGGTTGAGCAGTTATGAGATGGCCATGTGAATCCGCAACGCATATGAGAATCTTCAAGCCAAATTCATGTACCTGATGATGTCAGAAGGAGCAGCAAAGTTATGGTTCAATAACCTACCCGAGAAATCTGTCAATTCATGGAGTGAGCTGAAAACTGCCTTTATCAAGAACTTTCATGGGACGTGCAGGAAGTTGTTTACGATTGATGATTTAGAGCGATGTGTACAAAAGAATGGAGAGTCGGCACGCAGTTGGATGCGCCGGGTTATGGAAATTCTCCACTCGTCCACTGATATCAGCCAAAAGATGCGTTACAAGCTATGGCAAAAACGTGTAAATACACACCCCTAGTGCAAAAACTGACACGTATGAAGTCTAGCCGGCACGCTTCAGAGGTTACAATGCGAGAGTTGATGGACGCATGCAACAAGCACGCCGCCACAGATACCACAGAGGGGGATGTTGATGATAAAAAAGCAAAGGCCAACGCGGGTAATGGTGGAAGACCCGGCAATGGAGCTGCACCGGGTAATAATGGAGGAAATAACGGAAACAACAAGCACAAGCGCCCATATGAAGGAAACTCCGAGTTTGTCGCCAGTACAGAAGCCGGGTTTGCAAGACCTAGAGCTGAGGGAAATTTCAACGGAGGAAACTTCAATGGAGGAAATTATCAAGGACCACCAAGGCCGGCTAATCATATAGAGGCCTCCAGGATGCCCTGTCCGCGTCATAGCAGGAACGGTAGGCCGGCTAATCATTCACTGGAGCAGTGTGTAGATTTACAGAGATGGAAGAACGAAGAAATACAGAAGGCAATGCGAGGTGCAGGCCGGGGAGCAGGACCGGGTCCGGGTGGAAACCCGGGCAATGGCCCACCCCCGGCTGGCAACGCAGGAGGTGGTAATCCGGGTAACAACCAAGGAGGCGCCGGAGGTTTCCAAGCTAACCCCAAGCAGCTAGGGCAGTACCACGTCCATACTACAGGGACTTCCAACAAGGATAGAAAGATACTCAAAAGGGCAGTAAACTCAGTTTCGTCAGCTGTTCCGAGATATTTGAGATGGTCGGATCAAGAGGTAACATGGAGCAGAAGGGATCACCCGGAAACAATAGAGCATCCAGGTGTGCTGGCTTTGGTAGTTGCACCACAGGTCAATGGTTACGAGCTGAAAAAGGTTCTGATGGATGGCGGGAGTAGCATCAACATCTTATATTGGAAAACTTTCCTACGCATGGGGCTCAAGGAGTCTCAGTTGCAGAAAAGTTCTACAGTATTTCATGGGATCGTGCCGGGTCATTCAGCATGTCCAGAAGGAAAAATCACCCTAGAGGTTGCTTTTGGAGAATCGAAGGACAATTTCCGAGTGGAGTAGCTCACGTTCGAGGTGGTAAAACTGCGCAGTCCTTATCACGCGCTGTTCGGAAGGCCGGCTTACGCCAAGTTCATGGCTAGGCCGTGTTACGTGTACCTACAGCTAAAGATCCCGGGTCCCAAGCGAACCATCACTATACACGGCAACCGGGTTATAGCAGCTGAGTGTGATGAGGGAGACGCGGCAATGGCAGAACAGGCGTGCAGAAAGGAAGAGTTTAAGTATTACCGGTCTCAGGTAGACCCGGATGATAGAACAGCGTTGAAAAGACCAAATACGGAAGATGAGAGAGCAAAATTCAAAGCAGCACAAGACACAAAGATGGTGGCTTTCGTCGAGGGCGATCCCTCCAAGCAATTTGCTATAGGATCTAACTTGGATAGTAAGCAGGAAGAAGCACTTATCGAGTTTATTCGTGGTAACCAGGATGTTTTCGCTTGGACGCCTAGTGATATGCCGGGTACCCCAATCGAGTTAGCTGAGCACAGTTTGCATGTTGATCCCAAGTCCCGGCCTGTGAAGCAGGGCCTGAGAAAAATGAACGAGGAAAGAAGAAAGGCTATAGGAGCAGAGATAGCTCGGCTCCTTGCAGCCGGGTTTATCATGGAGGTTTTTCACCCGGATTGGCTAGCAAATCCGGTTCTGGTGATGAAGAAGAGCAACGAATGGAGGTTGTGCATAGATTACACGAGTCTCAACAAACACTGCCCAAAGGATCCGTTTGCCCTCCCAAGGATAGATCAGATTATAGACGCAGTGGCTGGAAGTGACTTATTGTGTTTCCTGGATGTTTATTCCAGGTATCACCAGATCAAGCTCAAGAAGGAAGATTGGGAGAAAACATCATTCATAACCCCCTTTGGAGCTTTCTGTTATAAAACCATGACTTTTGGGCTAAAGAATGCTGGCGCAACATACCAACGGTGCATTCAGAAGTGTTTCGAGGATCAGATTGGACGCAACATTCACGCTTATGTTGATGATGTGGTGATTAAAACCAGGAAAGCAGAAACATTCATTGAGGAGCTAAAGGAAACGTTCAGGAATTTGAGAAGGTATCAGATGAAGCTTAACCCCACAAAGTGTGTGTTTGGAGTGCCAGCAGGAAAGTTACTCGGTTTTATTGTTTCCGAGAGAGGAATTGAGGCAAACCCGGATAAAATCAAACCTATTCAGAATCTGAAAAAGCCGGAAGGCCTGAAGCATGTTCAAAAGCTTACAGGATGCGTAGCAGCATTAAGCCGGTTTATATCCAGGCTCGGAGAGAAGGCAATACCTTTATACCGGCTCTTGAGGAAAACCGACAAATTTGTTTGGGACCAAGAGGCGGACGAGGCGTTCGAAGCTCTGAAAAAGCAATTATCTGAGGCACCGATTCTGGCGGCACCGGTTTATATCCAGGCTCGGAGAGAAGGCAATACCTTTATACAACGCATATCGCCCGCTGTCCATCTAGAAGAAAGAGATTTTACAAACATGGATAACTTTGCAGATTTCCGAATGAGGCTACCAAATTCGTTCATCTGAAAAATTTATTTGTCATGAGATGGCATATTATTTGAGGATGCTCTCTTCGTAGATAATTATGTGTCCACGTAGGAATACTAGGTTCAGAATCTATTATTTTAATGCATTCTGTAGACAAGTTCTAATTTCAAAATCTGCGGTGTGCTAAAGCAACTTCTTTTTCCACATGCATACAATTCCAAGTTATTAACGGAGGGTTGCTGTTTAGGAAGCTCTGCTCCAGGAAGTGTATAGTTGTATCTCGGCCCAGTCGTCACTATTATATCTGCATGTCTTTCTCTTCTTTTTGGATCTCATTTTAGTACAGTTTCATGGTTGTATGCGTTTTTATCATTCAGAGTTTCTGCTGGTATGATGTCCTAAAAAGGTTAGCTTTTGTCTCTAATCTCCCACCTCCATGCGTCTATTTTTCAGGATGCCTTCAGGGTAAGGCCGCTGCTCTCTAGAAATGTTAGTTTTGTTTCTTGCATGTATGTATGCATGTTTGGATTTGCATTTTTTTTTTTTTTGCATTAAGATTATTCTGTATCACGCCAGCACCACGCTTGATCTAAATAAATTGTTCTGCTGCTTCCTATTGTCAATTCAATCTTCTGCTGCTAGATTAGTAGCTAGAGGTGAAGAATCGTTGTTTTTTCTTGCCTGATCATAACCTAGATACTTGAAGTGTGGAATCTAGTTGGTTAGGGGGAGTTACTAGCACTTTATTGCAAATGATAGTTTGATTGATTGACAACTTCGACTTGAATTTTACACTTTGACATATTGCTCACTAAGTGCTCTCTTGAACATGTGCTTATCTGTGCCTACTCCTTTGGAAATTAAATTAGTTTTTTTAAATCTTTTTTGTAAATTCAGTGGCAAGTATTGGATGTAATACCTCTCTACCGTATGGGTATGGTATAGTATACCACCCCATACGGTAGGCCCACATGTAATGCCACGCTGGGGGCTATTCCCACCTATTTAACACGTAACATGAAGCCCTAATAGGCTATCGTTTCCGCAAGGTTTGATATGGTATCAGAGCGAAACTCTTCCTTGACCTAGCCGCCGCCGAACGATCCAACTACACCCCGACAAAACCACGACCAAAACCACGATACAATCCCCTCCCGTCGCCATGTCGCTCGGAGGTTCATCATCAAGCGCATCCGCCACCGGACTGGGATCCCCTCCCTCCCAAAAACTGACGAGATCAAACTTCCTGTTCTGGAAGACGCTCGTCATGCCGCCTCTCCTTGGTGCTCAGGCCATCGGGCTCCTCGATGAGACAGACACTGCACCGGCGATGGGACAGCCTCTCCTTGGAGCTTCGAAGGAGCATTCATGATGCGCCTCATGGTCGTGCCATCCATCTGGGTCATGGCTAGGTGCTGGCCATCGAGAAACAAGGACAAGTCCCCTCTGACTATCGAGTTGTGCAAGCATGCACTTGCTTGTTCATCACCGCACCTCGGCACACTGGACAAGGTCAAGAGAAACGATTCACTTTGCTCCTCATGGGCTGGACATGGAGGACTTCGTGGGGTCTGCCTCGCCTGTCGCCGGACAGCAGAGCCATCGTCTTCAACAACTTGCAGAGATGCTCCACGATCCTCTCCGGGATCCTCCATTGTGCACGTAAAGCACGTGTCCATGAAGTAATATCTGGTCACTAAATCACCTCTTCAGAACATAGTACATCCATCGGAACTTAGTGGAACCTAGTATTCTAGTCCCCAAATTTATATTTGCTATATCGATTAAGAAAATATGCGTTTTGAGACTGAAATACCACTTATTTTTCATGTACCTTCTGTCTCCTCGAAATATTTTAAATTCTCATTGGCAAGAAATTCACCATTTTATTTGCCTGCATTTTCTCTCGTTTATGAAGCTCTCTGTCCTATGCGATTTTTGCAGAAGTCCCAAGTCCAAACTGTTCTATTGGCCCACATTTGCAATCCATGAATATTATGAGCAAACAATCAACATAAAAGAGACGAGGTCTAATGTAATCGCTGGGCAAGCACCGATAACTCACTGTGTATCCTAGTTACATTTCTCACCTTGGACAATCAGAGATATATTTTTTTAGATAAAGAATGTATATTAATACCGTGGAGATACAAATTACATCCAGCATCTGCAACAACGTAATAGACAGAGCCATTACGGATGCACACAGCCGAAATACAATAAGAAAAAGAAATAAAAAGAAAAATCACGCTATAGAGTTACAATCCTTGCAACAGCCGCACAACCACCACCAAAACAACACCCGATGTCAAATTCTTCAAAAGCAGCGTCTTCAAGAAGAACAGTGCCATACACAACCAATTAAGGCCCGACCTTGGGTTTTTCACCCTGAAGATAATCCTCGCTCTCAAAACAATGTCTCCAACAAGACCATTGCCATGCACAACCGGGTTTTCACCCTGAAAGGTAGGACTTTGAACTTCACGTATGCTGTCGCCCCCTTTTACACGCCGCTGCTCCAAGTCATGAAACACCAAGCCAGTTTCTCCTCGATGCAAATACTCCGAACGCCATTGCTAATCCTCCAAATATCAGCTTCGATGACCTTCTCCACCTCTGACTTCACCATGGATTTGCCCATGGTGGCAACTGAAGCAGAGCTTCACACCGTTCCGTGCGATGCGACCGAATACCATCCGATCCAGCAATATCTAGGAATAACGTCCATGCGAGATCGCCGGCGGAGCCTTCCCGGAACCTGACACTCTAGCCAGATCGAAGAGGACCGGCGCCAAGCAGATGTTCGTCCTTGCACGAGTTAGAACCATAGGACCACCGCCATTATTGAGCACACCGGCAGGCCCCCACGCCGCCTGTCGGAGCAGCAAAGGAGTCGGTCGAAGAAGCCACTCCGAGAGCCAGCCTCACATCCACCTCCAACTCGCCTCCCCGGCCACTGTCCCCGGTGGGAAGGCATCGGAGAAGAAAGCATCGCTGTGCACAACTGTAGAACAACAACAGCCCAGGTTGGGTCAGTCCAGATCATATCCCAGATTGGTTCCCAGATCGAAATCCCCAACTGCCACCACCGTCCAGCGGCCGCCGGTGGCACGCCGCCTTCTCCTCACCGCCCTCCTGCCTCGCTGCCACAAGCAGGCGACCGCCGCCGTCATACGGGCCAACGAATGCCGCCTCCCCCAGCCCGGTCTCACACCTGCGCCGCCATGGGGTCGGGCCCCCGCGCGAAGGAAACCCGACGGGCCGCGCCATCCCCGCCCGCCGCCTTCCACGGCCAGGCGTGGCCGCCACCACCGGCGCTGGCGGCAGCGGCCGGAGCGATGGGATCTCATGGAGGTTTTTTTTTTCGGGTTCGGTGTCGCCTCCGGAACCGCCCTCTCGTGGATCAGGGATATATTAGACCATGAGTTAAGAGACGAAATTTATGGCGATGAATTCTCCACAACCTTGTTAGATTGTGTAGAACATGATTTCTCTGCTCCTCCTATATATATACAATCACTTCCATCTTCATCCAAGATGATCATATATACTACATCGGGCACACTTCACTCATACATCCACACTTCATACTTTCGTTTCAGTGTTCTAGTAACACTTTAGAATAGACAAGTCTAGATATTGAAGACTTCAAATCCCACCTATACAAAAGAGGCAGAGCGATAATAGAATTTAAGACCTAAACGGTTCATGTGTCAGGATCTACGGTGTGCAGGAATAGGAGTCATGGGAAGAGAAGCAACCTTGATCTTCTGTGGGCCATGTTACACGCAATAGCAAAACAACGATGAAGTTAAACAAGATCGAACCAACGGGGACACGAGATTTTAACGTTGAAAACCCTTCCAACAAGGAAGAGAAAAAACCACGGACGCCATCCAGCAATACTTCACTATTTCGGGCGAGGTTACAAATGCGTCGGGATTTACAATATATGGCTTATCCCGTGCGGCGGCTTACAAGAGATATATAAAGGCGGACCTGACCTAACTAGGTCGGTAACGGTGAATCCAACTCGAACTCGGTAACAACTCATACGCGTAGCCTCTGGCGACCTAACTAAGCCTCCGGCCCTGACCTAACTAAGCCTCCGGCGATGGGCCTCCGCGTAGCGGAGGCCGGACTTTCCTCTATCTTCATATGAATTTGGATCACCATAAAATAACAGGCCATGTGCAATCATCAAACCTGGATCTTTGCTTTTATGTGCAGTTACACAAACACACACACATGTATGCACTGCAGCCATGCTGAAAGATGCTCAGCGCACAAACGCACACGTTACTCCAGCCTTACTGTTCACTACCAGCTACAACTACAGCAAGGTAAATACTAAACATCTGAGTCCGATCGGAAACAAATCCTCGGACCTCTTCCACATCGTCCATCTCTTCTCCATCAAACGGCTTAGCTTTGCATAAAAAAAAAGGGTGTGCCATGGAAATGTCTAATACGTTACCTTCCGAAATCCCTCCCCAAATCGCTCCCCCAATTAACTGCCGCCATCGTCGCGACCTTCCCATGCTGCTCTCCATGTCGCCCCAGTATCCCCCTGTTCTTCACGCCTCTCCTCACCCCCGTGCCTCATCCTCCAATCCAGGCCGGTACCTCCGCCTCCATCCGCTAGTACTCGGTCGCCGGCACACATACATGAAGCTCTGCCACGGGGAGACGTCACCGGAGGAGGTGGTACAGCCAGGCGGGAAAGGAACTGGATCCGTCCGAAGCTGCGTGCCATAGGTTGCTTCCTACGCTCATGGTCACCATATCGATCCCAATATACTCGTGTTTCTACAGTTTTGAAGATCAAATCCATCTGTTCATCTATATATGTATTTTTCTGTGCTTCCATCATGTGAAAGTTATGTTGAGATTGTTGTTTTGGTTGCTTTGAAATATACATGCTTCATATTTAAATTAAGTGTGCTTCTTCTCTACGAAGAGTTTGCATCATGTCAACTATGCTTCCATATTTTCATATTCTTAGTAAGGTGAAATTTTTCTCTCTTAATATGAAATTTAATCCCGCCTTCTCTTTGAGTAGTGTATGCATCATTTTAATTGTGCTTCCGTGTTTTTAAATTCTTGTTTTAACTATTTAAAACCATATTTTTTGTGTGCTTCCACCATGTAGATGGTATGCTGAAATTGCATGAATAAAATACTTCTAAATATCCACGATTTCTATTGATATCACTTTCTGCCTTAAACTATGGTGTATCTCAACCACACGTCCATTCTAGTCTTACTAATTTGCATTTCAATAAGCTTTCATCATATTTCTTTCATTCAAGTTTCCAACTATATTGCTGATACTTTTTATGCATTCCTAGGCGTGCTTCCATACTACTGTCATGCATCCATACTATTTAATTAACTAATTGATTTCCACTTCTTAATATTAGTTCACTCCCATGTCATCGTCAAGGAGACGCAGGCTTTGACCTGGAGGAATGATGACGCAGTACTTCATTCCAGTAAGATTGTGATAGGGCACACGACACAACGGAGAGCCCTTGCTCACGGACATGGTTTTTGGAAGCTCAGATTTAGGATACTTGAAGCAAGCTGAACCAGTATAGGAAACAAGCGGTCAAAGTATATGTCTGTTTCATTCAAAGATGCAAATTTCATACATAGGAAACGAAGATGCTTAGTACTTCAAACAATTGTAACTTTGAAGAGTTCATGTATTTGTTTGCAATATGTGTCCATTGTCGTGTCAAAAGAATTCCAGTGTTTGAAAATGAATTTATATTAGTGCACCACTGCACCATCAGATAGAGGACTTGCAGCATGATAAGAACATCCTCGGATGTAGTAATAAGAGGACTGATTCGGCACAAGTAGGTTCTTTGTGTTTGATACTGGGATGTCTTGTTGCGTTCACGATTTCTTTGTGTTTGATACTGGAATGTCTTGTTGCGTTCTCCTAGAAGCAGTGCTTCATGATATGTACATTAAGCTTCCTATTTCTATGTATGTGCTTCCTTCCGCATGTTTACTAGTACCATATTGGTGGTTCCGTGAAAGGCTTTGAACCTGTGTACAATATACAATATGTTTCGCGTATTTTGATATATGGGCTTCATTCGTTACACAACTCAAGCAATGCTTTGGTATTACTTTTTTCCTGCTTCAACGATTACCAAGTTGTGTTTCCGATTACTCACTAGTCACTACCATATAAAGGCATCAATATTGCATGTGATATGCTTCTAATGTAGACACAATATGTTTCCTACTTATAACCCATGTGTGCGTGCTTCTTAGGGAAAACTAATGCTCATTACTCTGGAAGCAAATAGTTATTGTGAACCGAAGCAAATTTTAACGGCATCAGAAGCAAAAAAATCATTATCATTGGACTAAAAATTATATTATTTAGAAGCATGGATGAAAACACGCGGCCAATCTCTAGATCAGTTACGTGAGAACAATCTGTGCTTTGATTGTTTCCTAAAAATATGCATGCAACCCGTAATCACCTCAAGATGCGTTATTTTAGGACACAATTACAGGAAGCAGTTAATAGGAAATCTTTAATTGCCGAAAATCATGCATGTTCCGGTCAACTCCCACAGGCGGGGCCTGGGCGAATATCCGACGTTCGCTTGCTTCCAATCGTAAGGCCAGAAATTGGTCCGACGGGAAGCAAACTATCGGCATCCGATCCCTAGTGATCGCCCTACAACAAATGCAGCCTACTGGCGGCTTCCCTTGCTACTGCACATGAGCATGGTTAATACAGAGTCGAGATTACATTAACATTGAAAGACCACTTACGATGTGCACCCGGGAATGCCAGCGGTATCAGAAACCTTTTTCTTAGTGCTTGCATAGCTCACACATTTCAGTTGTATATACAATGCAGATCGCCCGCTGTCCATCTAAAGAAGCAGATTTTACAAACCTGGATAACCTCGTAGAGGTCTATATATGAGGCTACCAAATGCATACGTCTGAACAATTTATCTGTCATGAGACACATATTATTCGAGGAGGATGAGCCAGAAGGGACTCGATGGCTAGCTCCGAAAACCTCGGGCGGACGGGAGGGCGCTTATGGTGCCTTTCACCAGATGACGCCGCTGATGATGATGAGGTCGGGGATGGAGGCAGTTCAACGTCGGTGGCCTTCGAGTACCTCTGCCGCACACCGGAGGAGGTTACCGCGTGCGATCTACGGACGATTTCGGCGAGGGAAGAAAAGAGGCGATGGAAGAAGCTGGCTTTGAGGCAACGATTGGCTTTACTAGGTTATCAACAAAGTGATGTATTCTATCCAGACGTGGTCCTTCCTGCTGCCAGTCGATCAACGCGTACTTATGGATTCAGGCTGTGCTCGACCTATGGTGGTCGTTCGGGCTATTTATAGCCGGGGTGGGTGGCTTAATGCCAGACGTATTGATTTATAAAGTTGTTATCTTTTTGTGCTTGATCTTTTTGGCCACCTTAAGTGACCCATGAATTTGCGGGAGTTGTAACGTTTGTTTTATTAATAAAATATCGGCTATGTGCATTACTTTGATGCAGATGCTGGGGCATAGGGCTTCTATTTTTTTTTTAGAAAACGTAAAAATTCTAGGTCAGAATCTATTATTCTAATGTCACAAGTTCTAATTTCCAAATCTGCAGTGTGCTAAAGCAACTTCTTTTTCCACATGCTTACAATTCCAAGTTAGTAATGAAGGCCGGGTGCTGTTTTAGGCAATCTGCTCCAGGAAGTGTATGGTTGTATCTTTGCCTAGTCGTAAACTATTATGTCTGCATGTGTTTCTCTTCTTTTTGGATATCATTTTAGTACAGTTTTCATGTCTATGGATAGTTTTTCCTATCTTGATTTTCGAACTGATTTGTCAATCCATCCTATTCTATTTTTACAGAATCAGAAAAGGTGTCCTCATTATTATACCATGCATAAGTTATGAGGTGAAATCAATGGAAATGACTACGTCACCAACCTTTTTCAACTGTGTAAAACCCAATGTCTATCCTATGTTCACCTGAGTAGTTCTTATATACATCGATCACACTCCGCGTATTGCCACCCTCGTACTTCCACACTTTTCTTTCAGTCTTATGTTCTAATATCACTTCAGTATACACTAGTGTATGTATATCTAATTTCTTAAATTAATCCTATGTAAACACATGAGATCGATGAAGATATAATTTTTAGAAAAACGGCAGTGTTCCATGATCAAATACGCACCGTGTTGGTGACGTCTAGAAAAAATAGGTGCTAGTCCTTCACGATCTTAAGCCTGTCTCTTGGTCCGACGTGCCCATGCTAGGCGGTACGCACCGGAACCTCCCCTGAACCAGATGGGAGCGTGGTACTCTATTTTCCCGAGGGTCATTCGGTGCAGTTTAATGTATGGGGGAAGTTTCTTCCTAGTAGTATTTTGTGTTCCCGATTGATTCTTGTACATATCCCATGCTATTTTCTTACATATGTAAATTGAAAAGGCGTGTCCTAAGCAAGGTTTTGGTTCCCGGTAAAAAAAATGTTACCAGAAAATCCCGATCGGTTACCGGACGAATTTGAAAACCAAAATTTTAAAATCCAAAAAAATTGACTCCTAATATAAGCATTTATCAAGGGCTTTTGTTAAAATTCAAAATTTTAAAAAAATCTGGGATTCTTTGTGCTGTATTAGCATTTCCCGGGTGTGGTCGGGATCTCCGTTTACCGGCCGGGTGGTAACCTGATTTCCCGACCGGTAACCAAAACCTTGGTCCTGACTATGAGATTGCTAAGAAGACGAGGGAGTCTGTCCTATGAACGTCAAGTAATACTGCGAAACTGTGCAGTTTCAGAAGGTAATAAAATACCCTCTAAAGAATGCATTATTCCTCAAGTACCAGATCAATCCATGAATACAAGCAAAGAAGGCGGTTAACAAAATAGATACGAGACGCAAGTGTGCTGCTCCTCTGGAGCAGCCCGGGCGGAACCCTAGGCGCCCGACTCAGCCGCCACCCACCTCGCCTCCTCCCCTGCCGCCGCCGGAGGGCGCCACCGGGCAAAGCCCATGCGGCGTCGGCGGCGGCGGCGCGTCCTTCCTCGCGCGCTCCTCTCATCGCGGGCGGCTGGCCTCTCTCCTTGGCTCCGTGTCCTGGTCCGTTGCGGCGCCGTGTGGCCCCTCGTCGGCGGGCAGCCTCCGTGAGGGTGTTTTCGGCGTGGTGCTGCCCGGCCTCCTCCGTATCGCCCCCATCCCGCCTGGATGCTTCGCTCCCGTGCGGGGCATGGTTTCCCGCGTCGGCGCCGGCCGACCTGGCAACGTGGTGGTGTTGGTCTGCTTCGTGATGCGGTGGTGGAGGTTCCTGCGTTGCGGCGGCTGCGGGATCTGGGCCAGGGCCCTCCAGCTGCCCTTCACCCCTGTCCGACCCTCTGTAGGCCGGCCGTCGTCAGATCCGGTGGCTCGTGTCCATCCTGTCTATGGCTTTGCAGAGATGGTGTGGTCGTCCTGTTCCGATGCTGCTTTGGAGGTGCTTTTCGGTTTGTGCTCCACCCTCGCTGGTCCTGCATCGGACAGGATTGCCTCTCGTCTTCTCGCCGGAACTTTAGCTAGTATCCAGTGGGCTGTGTCAGTGGTCATAGTGGCCTAGGCAGAGATTCCGGGATGACCTGGGGTGGCCTCGGCATGCGTTGCCCTTCGACCACGGGGGCGGCACACCAGTGTCGTCGCCCAGTCTCGGCTATCCGACGCTCTTCGACTTTGTTTGGTCTCGGCGACGCATCACCCTTCGGCTACATTGGAGGCACACCGGTACCGTCACACGGACTCGGTTATCCGACGCCCTTCGACCGTGCCAGTGATATCCCTTGGTGTGCTCTTGTTGTGGTTCCACATATTCTGTTGCCTGCCCCATTGGGTTGCTTCCCCTCGGTGCTGTGGTTCTCACCGGAGATCCTCCTGTGGCGGCTGGTTCAAGGTACTCAAGGTGGCGTTCGGGTGTCGGTCGTCACTTGAGGTGTGGCCTCACGGGAGGTTTCGATTGGCTTTGTTTGCTAACCAACCCCCTCCCATTGTGTTTCCCTCTTGTTCTAGTTTCTCCTTTCTACTGTATTCTTTTTGTTTTCTCTTCCCTGTGTATCTCCCTGTAATCTATCCAATCTGTTGTAAGAACATGGCCCACCAGGCTACCTTCGAGTGGAATGGAACAAGCGGTGGGAAATTTCCCCCCTTTAATCTCAAAAAATAAATAAAAATAAAGCAAAGAATCAGAAGAAGAAAGAAGCCGAATTACAGAATTAATTGGTTACCAGAGCACTCGATCCATGAATATGAGCTAAAAATCCACCTACGTCAAGCTGCAGTTACGGAGGAGCGGTGGTCTCCACTGGATGGCTACTTCCAGAGTGGGGTTCGGTAGCCAAAAATGCTAATTTTGGACAAACAAATATCAAAAAAAAAAAAAAACAACGGCCAGATTTAGCTTATGCTGCTCACCCTCCTAGCGGTAGCAGCGAATGTAATTTCAACAATCGGAAGTGACTAACACGCAAGTTATAATGCAAAATAATTAATATATTTTTAAGAATCTGTCTGTTGGTTTGAAATAAATAATTAAATATTATAGAAAAACTATGCTCATCAAGGAACGAAAAGAATGCTTCCGTTTATTATATACTGTACAGTACTAGCTGCTCCATTCAAGCTCAACTATCAACATGCATGCTCTAGAACTCTACCAGCGATCAAAACACGAACTTTAGGCATAGGACCACCGCCAGTTCATTACGGAGAACATTTGTTATTCGCAATTTGCAAAGCGACATATCTATGCACAGATCAATATTACACATTGTACCGAATAGAGATCATGAATTGTGACCAATGATGAAAATATATGTAGTTTTAGTAAGTCAGGTACGTATGTCTTCCGACCATGGACATGAGACTAGATGGGAAGTAAAGACGTGAGTAATCAATCTGAATTAATAGTCCAACAGACTTCTTTAAATGTGCATATGTTTTTTCTCTTCTTTTCCTACACATAGAAGTATTTCCATCTTAACCCGAGCTGCCGAGCAGACCATATATACATCGGTCATATTCTAGCCACAGTACTCCTCCGAACTTTACACTTCTCTTTTACCGTCTTTGGTTCTAATCACGCTTCTATGATATATTAAGATCCCACGTAGACACACAAGATGGTGATATCCTTCAAAACCGACATAGTGATGTCGGAAAAAAAAAATCGTCTGTGTAGGAAAAGGAGACATCTGGAGATGCAGCCTACTCTTCGTGCGTTGAGTGCATCCACGTGAGAGATGACCCGACTCCTCTATCTTGAGGTGCAGTGCATGCTGTTTGCAATGCAACACGTTTTTTTTTTGAAGATCTCAATGCACCACTTCGTTCTGCATGGCATGGACATACTGTTGCTCATTTTCCTGGAGTTCACCAGCAGAGGACATACGACAGCCATGGCCTTCCTGCCTCTCCTTCTTATGGTCAACCACGCGATGGTGGTCGCTCTTCATCCTAGCCCCAGGCCAGTTGTGGAGGATTTTCAGCTCTAGTCGGTTTCAGGGAAGTGTTGGCCCAAGTGGTTCGTCCCCTGTGTAGGCATTAATTGCTGGCCCATCTATGGAGCTCGTCGAGTCGCTGCATTGGAGAATGATCTAGAAGACTAAATTGATAGTTTTTTCTAGTTTCTTTCCAAGGTCCTTGTTGTAAACACAAAAGTTTTGTCTGTATTTTCTACATTTATCATCCATAGTGACTGTAACTATGGTCCTGATACAGTATAACTTGTCATTATTACTCGTGTTACACGCAATAGCAAATCAACGATGAAATTAAGCAAGATCAAACCAACGGGGACACGAGATTTTAACGTGGAAAACCCTTCCAACAAGGAAGAGAAAAAACCACGGGCGCCAGCCAGCAATACTTCACTATTTTCGGGTGAGGTTACAATCGCGCCGGGATTTACAATATGTGGCTTATCCCGTGCGGTGGCTTACAAGAGGTATATAAAGGCGGTCCTGACCTAACTAGGTCGGTAACTGTGTATCCAACTCCGACTCGGAATCAACTCGTACTCGGAATCAACTTCGGCCCTAAGCCTCCGGCGACGGGCCTCCGCGTAGCGGAGGCCGAACTTTCCTTTATCTTCATATGAATTTGGATCACCATAAAATAACAACTCGACCAGTAGTTAAGAGGGGATATACGTGGAAATGAATACTCCACCGCCCCCTTCAATTGTGAACTTAATTTCTCCTCCTATGTATACATTCACTTCCACTTCACCTATATGTGTCGATCAAAGTTCGAGTACTGCCGCACTTGTATGTCCACACTTCACGCTTTCCTCTTACATTATTTTTTGTTCTAATATCATTTGAATAAACTTTAGCAGTGTATTTGAATCCGAGGTAAGCACGAGATCGATGATGATAGAGTTTAATACCAAAACGGTCGATGTGCCAAAAATTCAAAATCAAACACATACCATGCATGCATCGGAATAGGAGCCGTCGGAAGAGAAGCAACCTACGGGTGATGTGCACGACGTTGGTCCGTGAAGATTCACTGGTAGAAAATAGGCCTTCGGTACGCCCCCATTAGTCCCCAAAATAATCGGCCCGCGACCATAGGATTCTTTAGTCGCGGTTCGGGACGAGACCCGCGACCAATAGTCTAGGCCCAGCGCGCTCGGTCCACAGTTGTCGGAGGGGAGGGGCTTTAGTCCCGGTTGGCCAGACCAACCGGGGCTAATAGGTCATCGGTCTGGCCCCACGGGCTTTAGCCGCGGTTGTCCAGGTGAACCGGGACTAAAGGCCCATCCCTATATATAGAACTCAGCTCGCTGCACTTAGCCACATTTGTGTCACTTCTGCTCACAACATTCACAAGGGGTGGTGGGTATGCTTTTGGTTCCTACTATGCACACTAGGTGTTCGATGAAATGCCCGATAGCATGAAACACACATGATATTAAGTGTCCGAGCCGCACTTGAGCGTTTTCATTTATTTTACCTCCGCGGTCGCGGTTAGCAACTTGAACCTTTCATGATTTGTATTATTTCCAGCTAGCTAGTTAGTTTAACAGATGCATGATGGTTAATTATATACTTTATATAATAATAATGCAGATGAATCGGCAATGGATGTACGGTAACCGACTCTCCGGCGAGTTCACTACGGGTTTGAAAGATTTCCTCGTAGTGGCAAATGCGAACAAGCAGCGAGGTTTTATTATCTGTCCATGTGCTGAATGTAAGAATGAGAAGGGTCACTCCTCCTCAAGAGTCGTTCACATGCACCTCCTTCGGCACGGTTTCATGCCAAGCTATAATTGTTGGACCAAGCATGGAGAAAGAGGGGTTAGAATGGAAGAAGATGAAGAAGAGGATGATATCGATTTCAACTATCATGACCTTTTCGGTGATACTTTCATGGAGGATGATGCTGAAGGTGGGGAAGGGTTTGGTGAAGGTGAAGAAGAGGCACATGATGAGCCCGCTGATGATCTTGGTCGGACCATTGCTGATGCACGGAGACGCTGCGAAACTGACAAGGAGAGGGAGAATTTGGATCGCATGTTAGAGGATCACACGAAGTCACTGTACCCAGGATGCGACAATAGTCTGAAAAAGCTGGGCTGCACACTGGATTTGCTGAAATGGAAGGCACGGGAAGGTGTAGCTGACTCATCATTTGAAAATTTGCTGAAAATGTTGAAGAATATGTTTCCGAAGAATAACGAGTTGCCCACCAGTACGTACGAAGCAAAGAAGGTTGTGTGCCCTCTAGGTTTAGAGATTCTGAAGATACATGCATGCATTAACGACTGCGTCCTCTACCGCGGTGCATACGAGGATTTGAATGAATGCCCTGTATGCACTGCATTGCGTTATAAGATCAGAGGCGATGACCCTGGTGACGATGTTGAGGGCGAGAAACCCAGGAAGAGGGTTCCCGCCAAGGTGATGTGGTATGCTCCTATAATACCTCGGTTGAAACGCCTGTTCAGGAACAAAGATCATGCCAAGTTGTTGCGATGACACAAAGAGGACCGTAAGTCCGACGGGGAGTTGAGACACCCCGCTGATGGAACGCAATGGAGAAAGATCGACAGAGAGTTCAAAGATTTTGCAGCTGACGCAAGGAACATAAGATTTGGTCTAAGTACTGATGGCATGAATCCTTTTGGCGAGCAGAGCTCCAGCCATAGCACCTGGCCCGTGACTCTATGCATCTACAACCTTCCTCCTTGGTTGTGCATGAAGCGGAAGTTCATTATGATGCCAGTGCTCATCCAAGGTCCGAAGCAACCTGGCAACGACATCGATGTGTACCTAAGGCCATTAGTTGATGAACTTTTACAATTGTGGGGCAAACCTGGTGTACCTGTGTGGGATGAGCACAAAGAAGAGGAATTTAACCTACGAGCGTTGCTTTTTGTAACCATCAACGATTGGCCTGCTCTCAGTAACCTTTCTGGACAGTCAAATAAGGGATACAAAGCATGCACGCACTGCTTACATGAGACTGAAAGTGTATTTTTGGATAACTATAGGAAGAACGTGTACCTGGGTCATCGTCGATTTCTTCCCCGAAATCATAACGTAAGAAAGAAAGGCAAGCATTTCAACGGCAAGGCAGATCACCGGCCGAAGCCTGCGGAACGTACTGGAGCTGAGATATTTGATATGGTCAAGGATTTGAAAGTCATCTTTGGAAAGGGTCTTGGCGGACAATCAGTTCCGCAGGGAGTTGACGGGCACGTACCCATGTGGAAAAAGAAATCGATATTTTGGGAGCTACAGTATTGGAAAGTCCTAGATGTCCGCTCTGCAATCGACGTGATGCATGTTACGAAGAATGTTTGCGTGAACCTGCTAATCTTCTTGGGCGTGTATGGGAAGATAAATGATACAAAGGAAGCACGGCAGGTGTAACATCCCAAGTCTGAAAAATAGCCTTTAGAATGTTTGCTATCTGTTATTTCATGTTTTGCATCATGGCATCATGTTGATTGCAATTGTTTTGTTTATTTTCCATTTGTTTTCCTCTGTTTTCAGTTGTTTTCCAACTGTTTTCATTTGTTTTACCTTGTTTTCTGTTTGAATTTCAACTCAAAATTCAAACCCTTTGTTTCATCCTTGTGATGTTACAATTTCCAAAATGTTATTTCAAATAAAAACAACCAAATTGCTTTCATTTTATTCAATGTTGATCACTCATTAAAATTGTGGGTTTAATCAAACAAAATGATTTTCAAATCACCTTCAAGTTCAAATCAAATGCATCAAACAGAACCCTTTTGAACTTATAAACTTTAACAAGCCAATCACTAATGTTTAATCAAATTAGTCATAGGGTTACCCCATTAAAATCCTTGTTTTCCATGTTAATCAATTAATTTTAAATTGTTCCAAATTCAAATCATCTTCAAACAGCACCCAAATTGAGTTACAACAAATTTATACACATTGTCAATTCAATCCACTAATTTTAATCTTTTATTTCATAAGGGCTACCCTATAAAAAATGCTTCTTTTCTTAATGGTTCCTTAATATTAAAATTTCCCAATTTTGGTTTCAAAATACAAACCTCATGTTTAAATATCAAAATTTTGGAATCTAATCTTGAAAAATGGTTTCTAATTAGCTATTTAGCCTAACCTAATTTTTCTGGAAATTTTGGTAAACAAAACATTAACATTTTCTTCTAAAAGCAAAACTACAAAAAAAAATAAAACAAACGAAAATAATAAAAGAGAAACAGCTAGCAGCACCTAAGCCTATCTAAGCCCAGCCCGTTTCCCTGTTATTTTTCTGGCCCACTCCCTCCTTTCGCTGTCATCTTCCTCCCCACGTCACGTTCTGTACGAACACTCGCAGCACCACCCGATCGAGCGCCCTCCTCGCGGATGCGCTGCCGTACCAACTCTAGACCCTATATCTAACCTACCACAGCTAGCCCAACCCTAGAAACCCTAGTTCTTCTCTGCCTAGCGCCGCCGATCTCCTATCTATTTCCTCCCTGCACTTCTCTGAAGAAATCCGAACCTGAAGAAACCTTCGGTGGCCATGGATGCCCTGGCTCCCCGCCGGTCGTCGTGGAAGCGAGAGGTCCACCCAAGGGCGGGAATGGAACCCTGGGTGTCCCCTCTTCCGCCTCGACCAATCAGCACGGGCCGAGAGGCCATGCTGCGCCGCCGCCGTTCGCCTCTTTCCGCCGGCCGTCGCCCCTGCAACTGCTGCTCGACCCGCCTGTCCGCCCCCAACCCTCCTGCTCGAGGGCACGAAGGTGAGCGCCCACCTCCTCTTCCCCCATCTCGCCTCCTTTCCCTCTCCTTGGCCGCACCACACACCGCCCGCAACCGCCCCACGGCCCCTCCGGCGAGCCGCCCTCGCTGGCCATGGTTCTGTCCGCTGCAGGTTCAGTACCTGTTCGTTGCAGTTTCAGAGAAATAGAACCCGAAACATCACCTTATACCCCCCCGAGGCCCTACCTATTACAACCGAGAGCAGCCAGCCCACTGGTTGGTTCCCCTGCGCCCCAACCCAAGGTCCAGGGATCGAATCCCCCTCCCCACAATAAAACCCAATCTTTTTTTCCTTTTATTTTGGTACTGCACAAATCTCAGAAATCACACCTAGGCCCTTGCACATTAATTCTAAGTCCCTGGAAAATTATTTCTAAGTCCTTGGTTCATTAAAAAAATGGCAGATTTGCACTATTTCTTGTAAATGGCATAATAAAATCATTTTTGCTCCAAATCCAACATTTTTGATGTGTTTTCAATACCAAATTAAATGTTCTATCCAAATATAAAATTTGTTTACTGTTTTGAATATTTTAAATTGGTGCAAAATTTGAAAACTTGTCAAATTCACTTAAATTTGCAAAATTCATAACTTGCTCATAAAAATTCCAAATTTCACAAACAAAATATGTTTTCCAATCAATTTTTCATGTACTTTCCAAATATAAATTTTGTTTGCTGTTTTGAATAATTTAAATTGCTGAAAACAACTGTTTCTTGTTTATTGCATTTAAAATTGCCAAAATAATAACTTGCTCATTTTAAATCCAATTTCCACAAATGAAATATGTTTTCCATGCAAAATTAAACCCCCTTTCCAAATATAAAATTTGTTTCATGTTTTGAATAATTAAAATTGGTTAAATGATTTAAACCTTGTTTAATTCATTTAATATTGCTAATTCATAACTTGATCAAATCAAATTCTTTTGGGACATATAAAATATGTTTTCAAACCATCAAAGCATAACCTTTTCAAATATGAACTTGATTTAATGTTTTGATCAAATAAAATTCAATTAACTTCCACACTTGAATCAATTCCAATTTAATTCTTGTTTAACTTGTTTAATTCCTAAATGATTTATTTGAAATCCTTTTTCAACAAGTGAAACATGTAATCCACCCAAAATCTTGTGTTCTTCTCAAATATAAACTTGGTTATCTATTTTGAACAATTAAAATTGGTGAAAACAACAAATGCTTGTGTAACCCTTTAAGTAACCAAAATTTCCTAACTTAATGAATGAATTTCCAAACTTGTTTAGCCTTATTTCCATTTGGTTCTATTGTTGTTATTTTGTTGTTTTCCTCATTCATGCATCATGCTAATTCACTTACACAATTTGATTAGTTGTAAAACAATTAATTCAACCATAATTCATGGGCTTTCCATATGCAATCCAATTGCATATGGGTCCATTTAATCCTGTTTCTATCTTGTCAACTATTTCCTTTTGGATGCATCAATTAAACTGTCATGCATCATCTTTGGTTGTGCACCTATGCCATGATATTGATTGTTTATCTTTCTGCAATGTTTGTTTGCTTCTTCCCGGATACACGACGACGTTGGGACCGACGATACTTACGACATCCCTTCTAAGGATTTAGCTCAGTACCAGGCTACTGGGTTTTGCAGGCAAGTTATCACTCACATGAACCACCGTGTTCCTTTCAACATTGATTACCGATACTTTCCGTTGTTCTTTTCTGCTAGCCTTAGTAGTAGTTGTTTCTGTTACGAACCCATCACATGAATCCCTTAAACCTGATATTGCCTCATCTCCCTTCCTACAACCCATTGTTTGAGCCAGTGTCTTACTAGCATGCTTAGGTTGTTTTGCTCGAGTCTGTTACCCGTTACTTTCTGTTACTATTTCATTACGTTGTGGGGGCTCGATGTTTAATCAATCAATCAGGCTAATGTTACTGTTAATAATAAATTTGATGATAAGGCACCGGCAGGAGGCCCATGAGAGGTTTTGAAGCCTGCTAGTGTCGACCCTAATAGGAAAAGGGTCTTGTCTACTGATCCATGATGAGCGCACTACCCGCATTTGGGAAGCGAGTATGGGCGCCCCCCTCAACTTGACCTGATTCGCATCTCGTCCAAATCGCCTCATTTAGTTCGAGTGTTCCATTTGCCGCATGCATGTTTTTGCGAGCCCAGGCCAGGGTGGAAATTTTGTAGTCGGCATATAGGGGGACACGGTCTTAGAGTGCTATGATGGTCCATTTTCTTCTGGGCTTGATTAGCCGTGCGCCCAAGGTTCTTTGGGCTTGATGCGAAGAATGGTTGGTTGTGTAGAGTACCTCGCTTGGTGGGTTTGATTCCCGTCTGGCGGGTTATTCTTGAGTGTACGGCCAAATTGGTGCAACCCTGCAGGGATAATCTTCTCGAGAAGCCGTGTTTTCCGCGGTTATGGATTACTTGGTGAAAGTACTGGCTAACAAGTACTCAGGACAACTTAAACATAATGATCAAACATGATACACCCCATGATTAATAACTTGATTAGTAATAGGCTTATTGACACAATAATTTGAACCATCATTATTACAACTGTGTGAGTTATCCTCGGATTGCTTCTTTGGATAAGGGGCGAGATCCAGGATGGGTTTGTTTGAAGTATCTTTCAGTTGGTTACAATCCTCGATCTTATCTCCTTTCTGTTAGTCGGAAGTGGTAGAATCTCTGTAGTTGGTTAGCGCATCCAGTTGCAGCATCTTTTACATCCCCTTCTTTCCGTTGAACCCAAAGCATCTGTGCTTGGTGTTGACGGGTTACACTTTGGTGAACTGTGAGTCTTGCTTGCCAGTACGTTTATGTACTGACCCCTTTGGGGCTGTGGTTTACGCAGACGACGATTCCGAGGATCTACATGGTGGCAACTACGTGGAGTATGACGAGACTGCTGACGAGTAGATAGCGGACCCGGGCAGGATCCGAGACTTCGTGGATGGGCTCCGTCTGTTTGTTTCCGGCCTCTTAGGCCTATTTGGTTCTTGTCTGTACTCAGACATGTTGAATGCTTCCGCTGTATTGTAATGATGTATTGTTGGGGCATGTGCCCTCTGAATGATTGTATTTGCTATCTCTGCTCTAATGAGAGCCATTTGCAACTTATTTCAATCTTTTGTGTCGTAGAGATCTGTTGTGATATTAGTTGTTCAACGCCGTTGACGTACCATGTGTGTATGGTTTGAAGTACGTCGACGGAAGTGCCTTTGATCTCTAGTGGATAGTTTACATCGACGATGGAATAGCAGGGCTTGTGTTGTCGCGCATAAGCGCAGGCCTACCAGGAAGCTGGGACGTGGGAGCAGTTATGCCCCATAATCCAAGCATCTGCTATCCAGTTCGTACGGTGAGTATCCCCTAGAAATCAGGGTGCGACAAATGGTATCAGAGCCTGTCTGCCTGTAGGATCCCTTTTTACTGGTCGCAGTTGATTCTAGAAACTATTTTGTAGCTATATAGGAAAAAATGAAACGTGAGAGTAGGAATTCTGCCATTTTTCTTCTTTCCCCGCCCACCCACCCTTTTCTGGTAAGGAAGTGCAACGTTGATTTCTCCCTTCTCATCTAAACTTTCAAGCTAGTATTTCACGAATTCTGGTTTCTCTAGGATGGTTATATCTACTAGACCATAGGAATGGAGGTGGTTGTGACATGATTTATCATGTTGCCTACTCATGATTGAGAACGGAGGCGTGTAAGCCCCGGAAGCAGATCCTCTATTTCTTAAGCAGTAGATATTGATCCTTTAGAAGCCCGGATGGGTTTTCCGTAGTACCTCAGGAGTTTTGTTCTCGTTTTCCCCGATGTTGTTATCCTGTTCTTCTCAACATCCTTTTCGTCCGTTGAAATCTTGTTGTTGTTTTCCAATTCAATTCTTCTACCGGCGTCTAATCAAAACTTCCTCGTAAACTCTTTTCCAACTAAAGTGTTATTTCATACCGGAGAATCACATTCCTTTGTGTCAACAATATTTTCCACAATATACAACACAATTCTGGTTCCACTAAGCAATCAAAACTCTGTTCACTCCTCGGGATGTCAAATGTTGACTTCCAAGTTCAGTCATAGCAATCCAATTCTAATGAGAGGCCACATATTCCTCGTTACTCTCATGTTGCTGATTCTGACATTGATGTCATCCTTGGTGTTCCATTGATGTCAATAATTCTGTTCCACCATTCTAGCCAGATAATCTATTCTCCAAATGAATCAAGTTCCATTCAGCTATACACCCTTGGTGCAAAATCTCTCCCCTTTACTTGAAAATGTTCCGGTGATTTCCAAATTCCCTGACGTCTATCCAATGTGCACGATGTGTTTCACGTGTCACAGCTCAAGAGGATCTTCCCAAGAAGTATCCGGACCTTTTCTTTTCTCAGTAGGAATCTCGGGGCGCGATTCCTTCAAGGGGGGGCGTTTTGTAACATCCCAAGTCTGAAAAATAGCCTTTAGAATGTTTGCTATCTGTTATTTCATGTTTTGCATCATGGCATCATGTTGATTGCAATTGTTTTGTTTATTTTCCATTTGTTTTCCTCTGTTTTCAGTTGTTTTCCAACTGTTTTCATTTGTTTTACCTTGTTTTCTGTTTGAATTTCAACTCAAAATTCAAACCCTTTGTTTCATCCTTGTGATGTTACAATTTCCAAAATGTTATTTCAAATAAAAACAACCAAATTGCTTTCATTTTATTCAATGTTGATCACTCATTAAAATTGTGGGTTTAATCAAACAAATGATTTTCAAATCACCTTCAAGTTCAAATCAAATGCATCAAACAGAACCCTTTTGAACTTATAAACTTTAACAAGCCAATCACTAATGTTTAATCAAATTAGTCATAGGGTTACCCCATTAAAATCCTTGTTTTCCATGTTAATCAATTAATTTTAAATTGTTCCAAATTCAAATCATCTTCAAACAGCACCCAAATTGAGTTACAACAAATTTATACACATTGTCAATTCAATCCACTAATTTTAATCTTTTATTTCATAAGGGCTACCCTATAAAAAATGCTTCTTTTCTTAATGGTTCCTTAATATTAAAATTTCCCAATTTTGGTTTCAAAATACAAACCTCATGTTTAAATATCAAAATTTTGGAATCTAATCTTGAAAAATGGTTTCTAATTAGCTATTTAGCCTAACCTAATTTTTCTGGAAATTTTGGTAAACAAAACATTAACATTTTCTTCTAAAAGCAAAACTACAAAAAAAAATAAAACAAACGAAAATAATAAAAGAGAAACAGCTAGCAGCACCTAAGCCTATCTAAGCCCAACCCGTTTCCCTGTTATTTTTCTGGCCCACTCCCTCCTTTCGCTGTCATCTTTCTCCCCACGTCACGTTCTGTACGAACACTCGCAGCACCACCCGATCGAGCGCCCTCCTCGCGGATGCGCTGCCGTACCAACTCTAGACCCTATATCTAACCTACCACAGCTAGCCCAACCCTAGAAACCCTAGTTCTTGTCTGCCTAGCGCCGCCGATCTCCTATCTATTTCCTCCCTGCACTTCTCTGAAGAAATCCGAACCTGAAGAAACCTTCGGTGGCCATGGATGCCCTGGCTCCCCGCCGGTCGTCGTGGAAGCGAGAGGTCCACCCAAGGGCGGGAATGGAACCCTGGGTGTCCCCTCTTCCGCCTCGACCAATCAGCACGGGCCGAGAGGCCATGCTGCGCCGCCGCCGTTCGCCTCTTTCCGCCGGCCGTCGCCCCTGCAACTGCTGCTCGACCCGCCTGTCCGCCCCCAACCCTCCTGCTCGAGGGCACGAAGGTGAGCGCCCACCTCCTCTTCCCCCATCTCGCCTCCTTTCCCTCTCCTTGGCCGCACCACACACCGCCCGCAACCGCCCCACGGCCCCTCCGGCGAGCCGCCCTCGCTGGCCATGGTTCTGTCCGCTGCAGGTTCAGTACCTGTTCGTTGCAGTTTCAGAGAAATAGAACCCGAAACATCACCTTATACCCCCCCGAGGCCCTACCTATTACAACCGAGAGCAGCCAGCCCACTGGTTGGTTCCCCTGCGCCCCAACCCAAGGTCCAGGGATCGAATCCCCCTCCCCACAATAAAACCCAATCTTTTTTTCCTTTTATTTTGGTACTGCACAAATCTCAGAAATCACACCTAGGCCCTTGCACATTAATTCTAAGTCCCTGGAAAATTATTTCTAAGTCCTTGGTTCATTAAAAAAATGGCAGATTTGCACTATTTCTTGTAAATGGCATAATAAAATCATTTTTGCTCCAAATCCAACATTTTTGATGTGTTTTCAATACCAAATTAAATGTTCTATCCAAATATAAAATTTGTTTACTGTTTTGAATATTTTAAATTGGTGCAAAATTTGAAAACTTGTCAAATTCACTTAAATTTGCAAAATTCATAACTTGCTCATAAAAATTCCAAATTTCACAAACAAAATATGTTTTCCAATCAATTTTTCATGTACTTTCCAAATATAAATTTTGTTTGCTGTTTTGAATAATTTAAATTGCTGAAAACAACTGTTTCTTGTTTATTGCATTTAAAATTGCCAAAATAATAACTTGCTCATTTTAAATCCAATTTCCACAAATGAAATATGTTTTCCATGCAAAATTAAACCCCCTTTCCAAATATAAAATTTGTTTCATGTTTTGAATAATTAAAATTGGTTAAATGATTTAAACCTTGTTTAATTCATTTAATATTGCTAATTCATAACTTGATCAAATCAAATTCTTTTGGGACATATAAAATATGTTTTCAAACCATCAAAGCATAACCTTTTCAAATATGAACTTGATTTAATGTTTTGATCAAATAAAATTCAATTAACTTCCACACTTGAATCAATTCCAATTTAATTCTTGTTTAACTTGTTTAATTCCTAAATGATTTATTTGAAATCCTTTTTCAACAAGTGAAACATGTAATCCACCCAAAATCTTGTGTTCTTCTCAAATATAAACTTGGTTATCTATTTTGAACAATTAAAATTGGTGAAAACAACAAATGCTTGTGTAACCCTTTAAGTAACCAAAATTTCCTAACTTAATGAATGAATTTCCAAACTTGTTTAGCCTTATTTCCATTTGGTTCTATTGTTGTTATTTTGTTGTTTTCCTCATTCATGCATCATGCTAATTCACTTACACAATTTGATTAGTTGTAAAACAATTAATTCAACCATAATTCATGGGCTTTCCATATGCAATCCAATTGCATATGGGTCCATTTAATCCTGTTTCTATCTTGTCAACTATTTCCTTTTGGATGCATCAATTAAACTGTCATGCATCATCTTTGGTTGTGCACCTATGCCATGATATTGATTGTTTATCTTTCTGCAATGTTTGTTTGCTTCTTCCCGGATACACGACGACGTTGGGACCGACGATACTTACGACATCCCTTCTAAGGATTTAGCTCAGTACCAGGCTACTGGGTTTTGCAGGCAAGTTATCACTCACATGAACCACCGTGTTCCTTTCAACATTGATTACCGATACTTTCCGTTGTTCTTTTCTGCTAGCCTTAGTAGTAGTTGTTTCTGTTACGAACCCATCACATGAATCCCTTAAACCTGATATTGCCTCATCTCCCTTCCTACAACCCATTGTTTGAGCCAGTGTCTTACTAGCATGCTTAGGTTGTTTTGCTCGAGTCTGTTACCCGTTACTTTCTGTTACTATTTCATTACGTTGTGGGGGCTCGATGTTTAATCAATCAATCAGGCTAATGTTACTGTTAATAATAAATTTGATGATAAGGCACCGGCAGGAGGCCCATGAGAGGTTTTGAAGCCTGCTAGTGTCGACCCTAATAGGAAAAGGGTCTTGTCTACTGATCCATGATGAGCGCACTACCCGCATTTGGGAAGCGAGTATGGGCGCCCCCCTCAACTTGACCTGATTCGCATCTCGTCCAAATCGCCTCATTTAGTTCGAGTGTTCCATTTGCCGCATGCATGTTTTTGCGAGCCCAGGCCAGGGTGGAAATTTTGTAGTCGGCATATAGGGGGACACGGTCTTAGAGTGCTATGATGGTCCATTTTCTTCTGGGCTTGATTAGCCGTGCGCCCAAGGTTCTTTGGGCTTGATGCGAAGAATGGTTGGTTGTGTAGAGTACCTCGCTTGGTGGGTTTGATTCCCGTCTGGCGGGTTATTCTTGAGTGTACGGCCAAATTGGTGCAACCCTGCAGGGATAATCTTCTCGAGAAGCCGTGTTTTCCGCGGTTATGGATTACTTGGTGAAAGTACTGGCTAACAAGTACTCAGGACAACTTAAACATAATGATCAAACATGATACACCCCATGATTAATAACTTGATTAGTAATAGGCTTATTGACACAATAATTTGAACCATCATTATTACAACTGTGTGAGTTATCCTCGGATTGCTTCTTTGGATAAGGGGCGAGATCCAGGATGGGTTTGTTTGAAGTATCTTTCAGTTGGTTACAATCCTCGATCTTATCTCCTTTCTGTTAGTCGGAAGTGGTAGAATCTCTGTAGTTGGTTAGCGCATCCAGTTGCAGCATCTTTTACATCCCCTTCTTTCCGTTGAACCCAAAGCATCTGTGCTTGGTGTTGACGGGTTACACTTTGGTGAACTGTGAGTCTTGCTTGCCAGTACGTTTATGTACTGACCCCTTTGGGGCTGTGGTTTACGCAGACGACGATTCCGAGGATCTACATGGTGGCAACTACGTGGAGTATGACGAGACTGCTGACGAGTAGATAGCGGACCCGGGCAGGATCCGAGACTTCGTGGATGGGCTCCGTCTGTTTGTTTCCGGCCTCTTAGGCCTATTTGGTTCTTGTCTGTACTCAGACATGTTGAATGCTTCCGCTGTATTGTAATGATGTATTGTTGGGGCATGTGCCCTCTGAATGATTGTATTTGCTATCTCTGCTCTAATGAGAGCCATTTGCAACTTATTTCAATCTTTTGTGTCGTAGAGATCTGTTGTGATATCAGTTGTTCAACGCCGTTGACGTACCATGTGTGTATGGTTTGAAGTACGTCGACGGAAGTGCCTTTGATCTCTAGTGGATAGTTTACATCGACGATGGAATAGCAGGGCTTGTGTTGTCGCGCATAAGCGCAGGCCTACCAGGAAGCTGGGACGTGGGAGCAGTTATGCCCCATAATCCAAGCATCTGCTATCCAGTTCGTACGGTGAGTATCCCCTAGAAATCAGGGTGCGACAGCAGGATCATCAACTTTTGAAAGACCCAGATGACCGGCATCCGGAATGGTTTCAAGGTCGTGCCAGCTACGCTCTTACGAAAGAAGAGAAGGTCATTTTTTTTGAATGCCTGAGCAGTATAAAGGTCCCGTCTGGCTTCTCGTCGAATATAAAGGGAATAATAAACATTGCGGACAAAAAGTTCCAAAACCTGAAGTCTCACGACTGCCACGTGATTATGACGCAATTGCTTCCGATTGCTTTGAGGGGCCTCCTACAGGAAAATGTTCGAGTAGCCATTGTGAAGCTATGTGCATTCCTCAATGCAATCTCTCAGAAGGTAATCAGTCCAGAAGATCTACCACGGTTACAAAACGATGTGGTCCAATGTCTTGTCAGTTTTGAGTTGCTGTTTCCACCATCCTTCTTCAATATTATGACGCACCTCCTGGTCCACCTAGTCGAAGAGATTTCCATTCTCGGTCCTGTATTTCTACACAATATGTTCCCCTTCGAGAGGTTTATGGGAGTATTAAAGAAATATGTTCGTAACCGTGCTAGACCAGAAGGAAGCATCGTAAAGGGCTATGGAAATGAGGAGGTAATTGAGTTCTGTATTGACTATGTTCCTGACCTTAAGCCGATTGGTATTCCTCAATCGCGGCACGAGGGGAGACTAAGTGGAAAAGGCACGATCGGAAGGAAATCAACGATATGTATGGACGGTCATTCTATGACTGAAGCACACTACACAGTTCTGCAAAATTCGAGCTTGGTGGCTCCGTATTTCGAGCAACACAAGAATATTTTACGCTCGAACAACCCGGGGAAGACTGAATCATGGATTAGAAAGGCCCACATGGAGACTTTCGGCAGTTGGTTGCGAAAACATTTAATGAATGACAATGATGTTGGAGATCAGCTGTACATGTTGGCCAAGACACCATCTTCGACTATAACGACTTTCCAAGGGTACGAGATTAATGGGAATACATTTTACACGATCTCCCAAGATAAAAAGAGCACCAACCAAAACAGTGGTGTCCGCTTTGATGCAGCAACCGAGATTGGGCAAAAGGTCACATATTATGGTTACATAGAGGAGATATGGGAACTTGACTATGGACCCTATTTTAAGGTCCCTTTGTTCCGGTGCAAATGGTTCAAGCTAACAGGAGGTGGGGTAAAGGTGGACGAGCAATACGGAATGACAATGGTGGATTTCAACAATCTTGGTTACCTTGACGAACCATTCGTCCTAGCCAAAGATGTCGCTCAGGTTTTCTATTTGAAGGACATGAGTAGCAAACCGAGGAAACGGAAAGATAAGAAAATGATCAGTGCATCATGCGATGATCCAAAGCGTCACATTGTTCTTTCAGGGAAAAGAAACATCGTGGAAGTGGAGGACAAGACAGACATGTCAGAAGATTATAATATGTTTGGTGAAATTCCGCCCTTCAAAGTGAACTCTGACCCAAGCATTAAGTTAAATGATGAGGATGCTCCATGGATACGTCCAAATCGTAAGAAAGCGGAGACACAAGGGAAGAATTGATGTGTAATAATTTATTGTACCAAACTTTGTTGAATGGATCATGTTTAATGGATCATTTTGAATTATATTATCTCTAATTAATTTATTGTACCAAACTTTTACTAAAAACAGAAAACAGACGCGCTAGCGCGCCGCAGTGTCGCCGGAATGCAAATTCTTTTATTGAGCTAGGGTTTTGACCCATCGGTGAAGAAACATCTCATTCAACGGCTCACAACAGCTGGAAAGAAACACACCCCGGATCCAACGAATCACAAGCGATTGAAAGAAACACACGATCCGTGTGATTCTATCTGATTGGTCGAAACGAAACCCTAATTCCCATGTAGTCCCGGTTGGTGACACCAACCGGGACTAAAGGGATGATCCGTTTCCCAATGAACCCTAACCATTTAGTCCCGGTTGGGGACACCAACCGGGACTAAAAGGATGTTTTCTTCTCAGTATATATATGTATGCATTGCCACACCATTGGCATAAACACATACAAACTCACCACTCTCTCATGGCTTCTACCGTACCCACTCTAACATTCATCCAGGCGGAGGCACTTTCCGCCTCGAACTACCCCTGCCCGCCCGGCTACAGTGTTCCCGCCGGTTGGATGCTGAGCACCGGAGGAGTGCCGGTCCCTCCTCTTCCTCAAGGTGTGGCACGTCGGGCGGCCATCACGAACCATTACTACCACGAGCTCACGCCGGAGCAGCGGAGAGATCCCAGTTGGCATCCCGATAACCAACATACTTGGGATGCCTTCTTCATCAATCGGCGTGAGAGGGCGCTCGCCAGGTATGAGGAGGACGGCCTGCCTCCTGGGAACTTTCACGAGGCCGGTCGTCGGCTATGGTGGTCCGGCCGGACTCTACAGAGCGTCATGGACTACATCAGGGCCGGCGATATCCCCCGCCTACGCTACCCTCAGGCCCAGTCCTGGGCTCTGAATTTTCTCATGTGTAGGCCTAGGCAGGAGTATGACTAGCAGCAGATATCAGATCATGCATGCATCTATGCTCTCCGTTTAGGTTTAGATCCACTCTTGCCATTATGTACTGCCTTTTTTATCTATGGGAATTTTTAAGATTGGAAAAAGAATTAGTTTTTTTTTCTTAATTTTCTGATATATTATTTGTATTTTTAAGATTGGAAAAAGAATTAGTTTTATTTTTCTGAATTTTCTGATATATTATTTGTATTTTTAAGATTGCATGCATCTATTATTTGTATCCGGTGCAAATGGTTCAAGCTAACAGGAGGTGGGGTAAAGGTGGACGAGCAATACGGAATGACAATGGTGGATTTCGACAATCTTGGTTATCTTGGTTACTTTGTGAGATAAAATATCTGATTTCATAACTTTTATTAAAAACAGAAAACATACGAACATACGAACCTTGCGGAATACAAATTCTTTTATTGAAAAGAGAGAACATACGAACACTACTCCTCGTCGTCGTCGTCGTGTAACTCGTCGGTGACCTCCTCCGGGTCATCGACGTCGGCGAACTCGTCGGTGACCTCCTCGTCGTCGTCGGAGGTGCATGATGGTATGTCCGAGATAGGCCCCCACCTCGGATCGTCGGAGGCCCAGACTTCGCCGGCGCGGTCGGCCCGACGAAGCTCTTGCAGCGCCCTCGTCCTCGCCTCCCGAGCGGCATCTAACGCGAGGTGGCGTTTGAGGCGGCGCTCCGCCCGCTCAGCCGCGCGGGTCTGCCAGAGCTCCTCGTCGGCGCTCTCCTCCCCCGGGTTGTTCCGGTAATACTCGCGGACGACGCGTTCTTCCCTGGCGTCGACTAGGCCCTGAAACGCGCGGTGACGGAGGTGGAGGTGGTCGGCGGCAGTGACGATCTGCGGCTTCGGCGCCCTTGCCTCCGCTTCCCAGACGGTGTGGCAGTCGTTGAAGTTCATCAGCGAACGCGGGCGGTTGAGGCGCCAGGCCGCCGCGTCCCAGGCGCGGGCGGCCTCCGCCGCCGTCGCAAAGGAGCCGAGGGGGATGCGGTCGTCCCCCCAGCGGATATCTGCGCTGAACATTCCGTTCTGCCGTGCTCGGACGCCGCGAAAGCCGGTGGTGCTGTTCCTCCTCAGAGGCATGGTGGAAGCGCGACGGTGCGTGGACAGGAGAAGACGCGCTCGAGGCGCGACAGTTTATACCACGCCCTCCTGGCCACGCGTCACAACTCCCGCGCCACGCGTCGCGACTCCCGTGCCACGCGCCACCCTAACAGAACCAAGCAATTAGTTGCACATTACTAACTGAGCTCAAAGTGAACGCTGACCCATAGCATGGATGGATGTGTTAAAGGGGGAGGGGGGTGTAGAACAAAACAATCGGTATCACCATCATACAGCCCTACCGTGGCTACTCGGTGCAATATGCATACCAAATGCACGGTAGGACGTATGATGGCGAATCCGGATGTTTTGTACTTGCTCGATAAACTGAATATATGATGTATCAAACCTTAAAGGGGGATGTAGAACAAAACAATCGGTATCGCCATCATACAGCCCCACCGTGGCTACTGGGTGCAATATGCATACCAAATGCACGGCAGGACGTATGATGGCGAATCCGGATGTTTTGTATTTGCTCGATGAACTGACCGGTGTATGAAGGTAGGCTATATATAGGGTCCTCTGGCTCACAAAGTGTTGTGCTAGGGTTTTGATCCAACGGTTAAGAAACCACCTCATCCAACGGCTCACAACAGTTCGAAAGAAACACACCGTAGCCCTGATCGAACGGCTCACAACAGCTCGAAAGAAACACACCCCGGATCCAACGACTCACACGTGCTTTAAAGAAACACACGATCCGTGTGATTCTATCTGATTGGTCCAAACGAAACCCTAACCCATTTAGTCCCGGTTGGTGTCCCCAACCGGGACTAAAGGGATGTTTTCTTCTCGCTATATATATGTATATATGCATTGCCACACCATTGGCATAAACACATACAAACTCACCACTCTCTCTCATGGCTTCTACCGTACCCACTATAACATTCATCCAGGCGGAGGCACTTTCCGCCTCGAACTACCCCTGCCCGTGCGGCTACAACGTTCCCGCCGGTTGGATGCTGAGCGCCGGAGGAGTGCCGGTCCCTCCTCTTCCTGAAGGTGTGGCGCGTCGGGCGGCCATCACGAACCACTACTATCACGAGCTCACGCCGGAGCAGCGGAGGAATCCCAGTTGGCATCCCGATAACCAGCATACTTGGGATGCCTTCTTCATCAATCGGCGTGAGAGGGCGTTCCCCAGGTAAGAGGAGGACGGCCTGCCTCCTGGGAACTTTCACGAGGCCGGTCGTCGGCTATGGTGGTCCGGCCGGACTCTACAGAGCGTCATGGACTACATCAGGGCCGGCGATATCCCCCGCCTGCACTACCCTCAGGCCCAGTCCTGGAGTCGTGATCCTCCGAGGGAGTGCAGAGCACCGTCAGACGATAGTGACGACGACGGCGGCGGCGACTACGACGACTACGAGTACATGTACTATAGGCCTAGGCAGGAGTATGACTAGCAGATATCAGATCATGCATCTATGCTCTCCGTTTAGGTTTAGATCCACTCTAGCCATTATGTACTGCCTTTTTTATCTATATATATATATTCAAGATGTGTGTGAATCTTTATGATTAGTTTTATTTTTCTGATATATTATTTGTATTTTTAAGATTTTAAAAAGAATTAGTTTTATTTTTCTAAATTTTCTGATATATTATTTGTATTTTTAAGTATGGGAAAAAGAAAAGTATTTGAATAACCACCTTTAGTCGCGGTTCGTGTCACGAACCGGGACTAAAGGCTCGTTCTGCGCGGGAACGAAAACGCCGCGAAAAATTTCACCTTTAGTCCCGGTTCGTGACACCAACCGGGACTAAAGGCCCGCGGAGGGTACCCCAGGGGACCTTTAGTCCCGGTTGGTGACACCAACCGGGACTAAAGGCTGGCCCTATATATTCCCGGCCCCAAAATTTTCTTCGTCCAAACCCTCGTCTTCCTCGCGCCGTCGCCCTGCTCGTCGATTCCATCGTCGTCGCCCGATTCTGTCGTCGTCGCGCCCGATTCCGTCGTCGTCGCCTGCGAGAGTACCGCGCCGTCGCCGTCGCCGTCGCCCGCGCCCTTCTCTCCACCGCCTCCATCCTGCTCCGGCCCCGCCCCGTCGCCGTCTCCGGTAGGTTCCCCGCGGGCCTCGCGCCGCCCTCGAACCAGCGCCGCCCTCCCGCTCTCGAGAGGGGACCACGAACCAACGCCGCCCTCGCCGCGGGCCTCGCGCCGCCCTTGAACCCTTCCCCGTGGCCGGAAACCCTTCCCCGTGGCCGGAATCGCCGGAGACAGAGAGCACAAACTGCCACACCGCCGGCCACAGTGTCACGCCAGGGTGACGTCATCATGACGCCAGGGGCCCACTGTATATGGAATTACAGAAAATAATTAAATCTTCAAAATTAAACAACTTTTAATTTATAATTCCAAAAATTATGGAAAAATATGCGAAATGTTCGTAAAAATGTAAGCTATCTGTTTATATCATTTTCAACCATGTTTGACAAAGTTCAAAATGAGACCATATTTGAATTTGAGTTAAATTCATTAAAATAATGAAAATAAGTTTTAATTCAATAAATTCAGAATATTAAGTGTAATATACCAAAATGACCAGAAAAGAAAATGCAACGTAGCTATGGGGTTCTCCAAGTCATTTGAGAAACTAATCTTGGACACACCTCTAAAGTATGGTTTTCCCCCTCCGGTGGTCATCGTTCTTCCACCGGAGTGACATATGGCGGACAATTTGAGAAAGAGGGTGTAATATTTGCTAAGTCTCCTATATACTTAATTAATTTTTACTATATGCATGTCTGCAGGAGTGACATATGGCGGACAATGGAGCCTTGCCGTATACAGAGCAGGAGGCTGAAGGTATTATATACGGCATGATAGCCAACCAGACCCATTATGTGCCGGGCCCAGAAGATGAGCAACAAGACGATGTAGTCTCTTCTTATCTGAACCTTGATGATCAAGAACGTGGAGGAACGGACATTGTCGATGATGAAACAGGTGAAGGAACGGACATTGTCGATGATCAAGGAGCTGAAGGAATGGACATTGATGACGGAGGTCAACCGTCGACAAACGACGATCTCCAATTGCAAAGAACAACCACCTCCGGCGAGGTATATATATATATACATTGGGACTCTCGTGATACAAACTTACTGAAATGTGAATACATATGCACTAACGCGCGCGACTCTCTTTCTTATTTGAGCCCTCGGCCGGATCTAGTATGTCAAAGCGTGGCAAATCCAAGTCGATGAAAGATGGAGAAACATATACCATCGAATCAGTCAGTGTAATCGGCAAGCCCCTACAGCACACCACAAAGTTTATCAACCAATGCGGAGTCATTGTTAGAGATACCGTCCCGATCACCGTCCAGGAATGGAAGGAGCCAAAGAAAGCACGTGTTGGTTTCACTTATGTCGACAAGAGAACGAAAAAGATTATGTTTAGAAAGCTTATTGCACATTTCATTCTACCTCCGGAATACAACAAAAAAGATGAATTCGGTCAGGACGTTCCGGGTGGACGTGAGAGGAGGAGGATAGTCAAAGAGTTCGCTCTTCAGAAGATGGCCGAAGCATTCCGGAACTTCAAGAAAAAATTGTTCCGTGAATATGTCAGCAAGGGCAAGACTCCGATTTTCACTGGACAACATGAGAAACTGAGAGATGATTGGACAGAATTTGTGACGCAACATAAATCGGAGCATTTCAAGGAAATGTCGGCAAAAAATAAGGCTAATGCGGAAAAGAAACAGTACCATCATGTTATGGGGCCAGGAGGATACCGCGTTTCGGCGCCTAAGTGGCAGGCAATGGAGGACGGCCTAAGGGCAAGAGGAATCCGTCTAGGTACAGAGGGATGGGACGAAAGAGCCAAAATGTGGTGGTACGGGCATGGGGGATCGCTAGACCCGGAGACAGGGGAGTGTGTTCACCGGCAGAAAAAGTTTGCTCCCACAAAAGACCTTGTTGACGCAATGACCTCAGCTCAACAGGGCGTGATCACGTTCAACAGAGAGAGAGACCAACTGACCCATGCCCTCGGGAATCCTGAACACGGAGGACATGTACAAGGCAAAGGCAGATTGCCGTGGAAAGTAGGGTTTTCCCAGGAGGGTGACCCGTACTGTTACAGAAGCCATAAGAGAGGTACGGACCGGGCTGCAGATCAACTGTCGAATCTTGCAGCGGAATTCAATGAGTTGAAGAAGATTGTGGCGGGAATACTTGAGAAAGAAAAAGCGGCGGCTGCAGGGCCCCATGAAGAACATGCAGCGGATCTCGGAAGCCAGCATCAGCGGAGAAGCAGCGTGGCTTCCACGGAGGCCCCGACTGCAGGTGCTAATGCACCGATGATCGAGAGTCGTGCACCGGAGCCTCACTACCCCGTGGATGATGTAAAGGAGATGAAAGAATGTGATCTGCATTATCCCGTGGGGAACATTTCCATGAAGGTAGCTACCGGCAGTGCTTTACCCTATACACCTGGAGCACTCCATCACAACAACCCCATTCCATATGGCTATGCTCGAGTCACGGTGGAAGACATAGTCCAAGCGTTTTAGGACCTGGAGATTGACATAGCTACACCCGAAGGGGAGAGAAGACTTGGAGATGTCAAGCGTCAGTTCATTCTATGGAAAAAGAAGTACATAGTGTTTCCAGGCGAGACGCCAAGGCTAACAAGTCCACCCCCCTCCGATGGTGCAGGTGCTGGTGGTGGTGGTGCTGGTGGTGCTGGTTCACCTACGCCTCCTTCACGCCATTCGACGCCTTCTCCGGCGGGTAAGATGCCGTCGCCCACGATTCCTCCTCCGGCGGTTAAGCAACCGTCGCCCACGATTCCTCCTCCGGAGGAAAAGCAGTCGTCTCCCCCCATTCCTCCTCCGGAGGAAAAGCAGCCGTCTCCCCCCATTCCTCCTCCGGAGGAAAAGCAGCCGTCGCCCCCCATTCCTCCTCCGGAGAAAAAGCAGACGTCGCCCCCCATTCCTCCTCCGGAGGTTAAGCAGACGTCGCCCTCCATTCCTCCTCCAGCGAAGAAACAGAGGCATGCGGACAGCAAGGGAACCTGCTCTTGGTCTATTAACCCGGAGCCTTATGTAGCTAAGACCACACGGGTACCGGAGCCATCACTGAAGCCTCTCCCCCCAAGGCCTTGGGAACTTAGCGATGCTGAAACAAAATTGGCCGTGAAGGCTGACGTTGACAAATGGATTGGCCGACTGAAGGCGCAAAGGGAGCCTGAGCCCAAGGAAGTATTCCCTCCGATTGTAGACTATTGGGCTACGGGTTTTTTGTCGACACCGTCCCAAGCCGAGAAGAATTTGCCTAAAGACTATGATAATGAACTTCGTGCGCAAGCAGGAATATTGGAGGAGGAGAAAGAGAAAGCAAAAAAAGTGGAGGAGGAGAAAGGAAAAGGAAAAATGAAAAGAAGCGGGAAACAAGTTGCCCAGCTCGGGCTGCAGAGTATAAAATCGATCCCCCCGCTCATAGTGAAAGCCGCTCCGGAACAGGACCCCGAGGTCATAAATGCTGTGGCAGAAATGGGATTGACTTTACCTACTGCCATGCAAACTGCGTCCGAGGCCGGTATATCTCTTCGTCTCTTTTTAGGCCTAGACGATGCGCCAGTGGCTGAGGTAGGATTACAATATGAGAAGAAAGGGCCTCTCGTCGAGCCTGCGAAGGAAAAGGATCTACCACCACTAATGCAAGCTCTGCTACGTTGGTACAAACATTTCATAACATGGACCAACAAAGAATTTGTGTATGTGGATTATACAGAGGAGCATCACACTAAAAAGTACTCTGTAACAGTTGAGATGAGTGAATTGTTCCAGCTGTTCAATCTGCGTGAGCTCGACAAATCTATCCTGAGTTGCTACGTTCTGTAAGTGATTTATTTCTACGTCATCTCGTTCTTCATTGCCTACACTATATATATATATATATATATATATATATATATATATATATATATTGTCCTAATTATATTGTTGCGTACGCTATTATGCAGATTGAAGATTTGGGAATGCAAAATAAGACTCATCCATGATGTTGGGTTTATTGACCCACAAATCATTAATGGAACTATGTTAGAACGTCACCCCAAAGAAGTGGAGAAAGACTTGTACAAATTTTTTAAAAAGCATGAATCCAAAAGATATATTCTATTTCCTTACCTTTTTGGGTGAGTGTTTCTCTCATGTTCCCATTCTCTTTTGTTTACTCCATGCATGGTATGTCTAATCGATAAGTTATGCATGACTGTGCATCTAACGTGTCCGCAGGTTCCACTGGATTCTGCTAAAAATTAATCTTCAGGACTCCATAGTTTTGATCTTTGACTCTATGAATTCAAATACAGATCTTTGGATCAATAGGGAAAAATGATGCAAAGGTAATTATTTTTCAATCATTTGCGCTCTATATCGATCGGTCTCTTTTGTTCATTTCCTAAGCTAATAACTCCCTTGTTCATTTAATTTTATTTGCAATGTAGAGTTTGGAGACAGTTCTCACTTGGACATGTCGGTGGATTCAAAAATGAGCTAAAATTTAAAAATGTGGTCAAAGGAGTGGATAAGCAGCCACCGGGGACCGGTCTATGTGGATACTATGTCTGTGAGAACATACGGAAATAAATCTCTAAGAGGAAGAAGGACGAGGCCACGCGGAGGGGTCTCAATAACTTGCGGAGGGCGCTTACTCCAGAAGCTCGCTTCCGACCAATTCAAGAGGAAATAGCAGGATTTTTCCTTAGGCATGTCATCGATAGGGAAGGAGAGTACCATGCGTCCACCGACGATGACTATTATACGCATAAGCTATCTAATTAATTGTTCGAATTTGTGTATGGTCATCCATCTTAATTGTGTAATATGGAAACTTGTTCGAGGTTGTATATATGGTCACCCGATATTGAATATATATTATATATTCCTATTGAATTCTCCTTGTTTGAAATTTCATATATATATATGCATGTATATAGTATCGTAAAATATATATATATATGTGTACTGAAACTTCATCAAAATTAAAATAAAACACAAAATAAAATATAAAAGAAATAAAACAAAACAAATTAAAAAGGAACCAGGTTTAGGGGGCCTAAAACCCTAAACCTGCGCAGGTTTTCAGTCCCGGTTGGCCACAAGAACCGGGACTAAAGGGCCTCCGCCGCGACGGATCCCTGGCGCCCACGTGGACGGGCCTTTAGTCCCGGTCCGTAAATGGCGGGACTATAGGAGGGGGCCTTTAGTCGCGCATTGCTAGTCCCGGTTGCCCGGACGGGATTAATGGGCCTGGCGAACCGGGACTGTAGGCCTTTTTTCTACTAGTGATTGTATGGATTACCCTGTTGTATGGGCCATCCTTAATGTTGTCACTTGGAACTGTTTTTTCCTTTTTTAGCTTGCTTGACAACAATATGCTCAAATCGCTTGCCTCGGAGGTACCTCGCCACTATATAGACAACAATGAGGTACAATACATTGGCGATCCGTAGGGGGGGGGGGGTCTCGTGGAGTCTGCCTCACCGCCCAACATCATAGCCATGTACTACAAGGCGCTACTACATCCTCTGCTAGGACCCATGATCATGATAGTGTCCATGCCGCACAAGAGAACCACAAAGGTGACAGAACCGGCTCCATCATTTGGCCCCACCCTGCCGGTCCATCGTAGGAGTTCAACCAAGGCATCAAGGAGGTAATGCGAACTGGATTTACGTGCGAGCTTCATTGACACGAAGTGAAGTGACCAAGCAACAAAATTGATCTAAAGTTCATGTGTTGTGTCAACGGCAACAAGTTTCAGTAGGTCTGGAGTGATACAAGGATCGTTCGATTGCACACATTTTATTGCCTCATGAAGCATAATAAATGAAGTCAGTCACCTCGAAAAAAAATATTTAGTGCATCAAATAAGCCAGCCTAGCGATCAACGGAAACTAATTACCATCCAATCCACAGTTTTTTTACTCCGGACTTGACTAGAAACTGATACCACTTAATTATGTAAAATCTTATGCAATGCTCATTATTTACATGGAGCAGGAAAACAAAATACGTTATTAGACAAAATTAAGATGTCAAGTGTAACCAATCTCTGATAGTAAACCAACACCGGGTGCACAATTTTAAGAACAGTATAAATAAATAACTCGGTGCATGACGGAATGGTTCAAAAGTTCATTGGAGAGAAGAGTGCAAAACTGAAAGTAAAATTACTAGCAGTCTAGCACTTCATATAGATAAGAATATTGAACTGAGATTGCATACAAATGCAACTCTCACTCCAAACTCACGCGGACTATTGCTGCACCACTAAACTTCACTGAGTGGAATTAGGGAGTGGCGGTGGTTAGGCTGCTAGGACAGTGTCTAAGGATCATTGAAGCAAAGAATGCCAACTTTGCAAGGATCGCTCTCTCATATTGCCTTTATTGCAGCTTTGTAAATAGCCTTGAACTGTCTTTAGCTAACATCAGGTTGCGTCCTATGTCTTCTGTTGTCCCACCTCATGTCCATTTCTATATTATTATTATTTTTGTTTTAAAAATGATGTTAAAATATTAGCACATGGGTCCTTATCAATTAATTAACAAAGAGAAGCAATATACGTCGCGCACTTTGTGCTTCTATAGTTATATTCATTATGAAAAGCAATCAACAATCATGATTGAATTGGACCAAGAAAATAGTTTTAGTTAGTCACACGTGTGTCTATACTTTCAGATTAGGCCATAGGTTAAGAGGTGAAATTGAATCACATGTATAGGCACCAACCTTCTTCCAATATGAAGTAAAAGATTTATCTTCTCATCCTACATATATCAGACACTTCCACCTGCACCCCGGCAGATCAATATATGCATCCATCATCCTTCACACCGTCGCACTCATACACAGTGTACACTTAAGTTTTTCTTTTTGTCCAGGACTACCTTCAGAGTCTTCTGTTCTAATAAGAATTTAGTATACATAACGACTTCAAATCCCACGCAAATACACCAGATTAAGATACCACATAAGCCCAAAATTGTCGATCCGCAATGATCAAACACATACGGCACGTGGGAATTGGAGCTATCGGGACAGAAGCCACCTACTTGTGGTGTGGATGATGTGCATGCCTGGTGGCTGGTAGGATTACCCCGTTGTTAGGCTTGTCCTTAACACTGTCGTTTGGAACCAGATCCTATTCTCAAACTTGCTCGAAGGTGCATTCATGATGCGCTTCATGGTCCTTCCATCCATCCTGGTCATGGTTATGCGCTATCCATCGAGACACAAGAGACACAAGGCCAAGTCCCCTCTCAGCATTGAGTTGTGCAGGCATGCACTTGCATGTTCATCACCGCACTCCGCACTTGGACAGGGTCAAGAGCGACTCATTCTCACTTTGTTGCTTGTGGACTGGACCGAATGAAGCACGCACATGGAGGACTTCGTGGAGTTTGCCTCGTCTAGCGGCAGAGCGATCTTCTTCAACGAAATTGCGGAGATGGTCAAGGATCCTCCTGGGTATCCTCCGTCGTGCCCGTAAAGCACATGTGCATGAAGGAATATCCACTCACTAAAGCACCTCTTCGAGACATAGTGTGGCCATCAAAACTTAGAGGAACCTTATTCTAATTGCCAAATTTATATTTACTAAACCGATTGAGAAAAAGATGCCTCTTTTGAGAGTGAAACCACACTTACTTTTCCATGTACCTTTTGTCTCCTCAAAACATTCTGAAACTCCCATCGCAAGCATTTACTATTTTATTTTCCTATCTTTCTCTCCTTTATCAAAAAAGAAGCCGGGTGTGTTTAAGTAATAAAGCCCATTATCAAAAAAAAAAAATCTTTCTCTCCTTTATGAAGCTCATTGCAATATTCATGTGTAGTGATTTATTATCTCTTGTTGTCCAACTGACTTGTGTACCATGTACTATGCTATTTTTGCAGAAGTCCCAAGGACAAATAGTTCCGTTAGCCCAAATTTGTGATCCATGAATTTTTTGAGCAAACAATCAGCACAGCAGAGCCGGGTTCTACCGTAACCACGGGGCAAGCACCCACAGCTCACTATGCATCCAAGTTACATTTCTCACCTCGGAGAGTATACACGAGCATCAGGAAACTTTTAAGGAAAATCTGAAAACACCACAATCTTGTCATTATTTAAGAAAATCAATAAAGGCCATATGCATCATCCTGATCCAGAGGCTGGGGTGTATATCCCCCGTTTTGAAAAAAAAAACAATCATGTCATTAGTAGACTATAACTTAAGAGGTGAAATTAATGGGAACGTGTTCTCCACCAACCTTCTTCGACTGCGTAGCATGTGATTTCTCTTCTCCTATATATATACAGTTACTTTCCGTCTTCAGCCAAGAAGATCTTGTATACTACATCGAGCACACTTCAGACTTTCCTTTCAGTCTTGTAGTAACACTTAAGTACATAAACAAGTGTACATATTCAAGACTTCAAATCCACCTAAACAGAAGAGCTTGGCGATGATAGAATTTAAGACCTAAACGGTTCATGTGTCAGGATCAAGCAAGCAGGATGGTTGAAATAGGAGTCATCGGAAGAGAAGAAACCTAGCGTATGTTTGTGTCATGCGCATCCGTCGAAACTGCTTGTACAGTCCTGTTTTTTGTTCAATACATAACACCGTTATTTGGAAGGAATTCCCTCTGATCTTGATTAACGACGCTGACTAGCCCAAAAAGTTGCTTGCCCAGGCGTCGAAGTGCAACATGGCAGAATAACCAAAGAGGTGCAAGAATTTCAACTATCTTTTGGAGGTGCTGCAAGATCCATTGCCAGCAGCCCTCTTGGGGCTGTTCAGCATGCCCCTGCCACACACCAGGAACCTCTCTCGAAACAGTCTTTCGCCCCACTTTATAAATAAAGCCCAACGGCCAAACAGATACAGTGTGATGAGGGGAACCTCTTACAAGCATATTAAAGATAGAAAAGGGAAAGCACAAAGGAGAACCAAACCTGCCACCGAGAACCCTGGAACGAACCCGACGAACGAGGCAATACGATGACACCCCCAAGAGGGTAATGACGCAGCCCGTCACCGCCGTCGGGACCGAGATAGTTAAGGGTTTTCACCCGGAGCACTACCGCGGCGAAGGTAACCACAACAGCGCTCCCAAGAGGGTAACGGTACCCGCAGGCATCATCGCCATTGGCTCCAAAGCGCAGAGTTTTCGCTCGGAAAACACTTCGCACACAATTCGCACGAAAGGACCGTCCACGGGTCTCGAGAAAATTCTCCCGACCACGATCTGGGAGAAGCCGCCACCAACTCCAAGAACCCCCACCGCCCGCTTCTCGCCATCCAGATGACCGAAGAGCAGGCCATCACCACCGCCACGTCGCTTGCCGTAAACGCCCGTGCATTCCAACTTCCAGGGCCGCCGCCCCAGCGTCCACCACCTCGCACCACAGTACTGACAGACGAAACCGCGAGAACAACATGTCAGGGGAGAAGGATCGACGACAACATAAGGTCCGCGAGGTCGGCAACCACAACCAATTGTCGAATCTCTGACTCTACAAATCCCTTAGGTGGCCCTATCGGGTTTCGACTAGGAGAACTCATGAGCGCTGGTGGAATCGTCGGCTAGACAGGGGGCGAGATTTACCCAGGTTCGGGGCCCTCGTAGAGGTAAAACCCTTACTCCTGCCTCTGTCGATCTGTATTGATGATTAGATCGGTTACAATGGTGGTGCTCGAATCGAGGGTAAGATCTCGAGTTCAAGGCTTTTGGTCGTGCGGTATTGCTTGGTCCTCTCCCGGGGGGCTCTCCTGGCCTTATATAGATGGCCAGGTCTCAAATCCTACCCGGAGAGGACTCAAACTCTAACTAGGTCGGTTACATGTTTCCTAGCTTAATCCGCAAGTTAGTGCGGGTGGGCTTCATGTGGGCCTTCTGGAGTATTCCAAGGGCTCCTCTTCTTGGGCCTTAACCTTGGGCCTGAGAGGGGGTGTCCTTATTCGCAGGGTCCAGGATCCATATCTTCGTCAGTAGCCCCCGAGCGTTTGCTCGAGTGGGATTTTTCCAGTCGAGTAGACGGTCAAACCTTTCTTGGTCTTCCTTTCTTATGGATAACCAGCTTGGTTGTTTCCTGTTTAAAGGGTGTGTTCCCTGTGCAACGAGTCTTCATGCTCGAGTATCGAGCAAAATAGGTGCCTGTTTTTGCGGCTTTTATCGCAGAAGGATGTGGCACAGTAGCTTGGCTCTTCCGAGAGATCAGGGCCAATTAATTGCGACTAGGGAAAAAACATTCCTGGCCTACACAGATTCGAGACCTCCGACTCGAACCCGATAAGGTGATTGTTGCGACTGGGCCATTGTGGACTTATCGAGTCGAACTTAACCTATGGGGGTACCCGGCGCGTCCGCTAGGATTTTTCTTCATGGTGTTGACACGGAATCATTCCGGAGGACGCAGCTTTTGAGTACGATTCCAGGCCCTTAAGAGAGATCTTTTTGGGTCTTACCTTCATATTCGAAGAATATGGCATCCGGATGTGCCTAGTCGGCTGAACAATCCAGGTTTTTATGATGTAAAAATATCATGTTTGAAAAGAGGTAGGTTTTTCCTACCCGAGTGATTGTTTTGAGTTTCAATCGAAAGAATTTTCGTGCTGAGGAAAGTCACGCCCATATGAAAGAGTTTTCATGTTTGGAATGTTGTGCCCGTACGAAAGAGTTTTCGTGTATAGGGTATTTCTCTCTTGTTTTAAAGAGGTCTTGCTCCATGATTTATTCACAAAAGAATTGCCTTTATTCGAAGGAGTTTCGTACGAAGTTGTTTTCGTGTTTGAATTTTCCATTCGAAGATTCTTGAGTTTGATGATGCGTGCCATGACGTCATGGCGCACTTTTCTCCTCCCGATGGGACGTGACGGAGTGGTAGCAGATGGGCTGGCCCACCCAGTCAGCTTTTTAACCGGGAAACGAGACGCCGCTCCCGGTTTTTACGCGAACCGTGCAGTAAATGCGCATGATCTTCTGTTAAGATCGTGGCACGGAACAACGTTCACCGTCTCTTCGTTTCATCTTCACACATGGTGGCTGCGATAAGCGCCACGTAGCGCATCGAATGGCTGGGACTGATCCGCTCCGTGGATAAGTACGGGACTTAGCGCTACGGTAAAACTTTCCCAGCCTTCATCTTCAATACATATCCTTCCTCGCGCCCATCTTCTTCCTCGTGCTCAAGCTCGCGCTGTCAACCATGGATGGAGGCAAAAGACGTGGCGCTGCCACTTCTGCATCCGGAGCAGTCTCCGCGCAACCTGCGCCCCGAGCTGGCGACTGGCGTTCGCCCAACACCACCGCGAAGAGCATCAAAGAGATGCAGCGGGAGGGGCTGCTGCCGGCGCAAGCTGAGAAGCGGGTGCGCCTCGGGAAGAAAGAAGAGGTACCAAACCCGCAGTCGAACGAGCGCGTGGTCTTTGCGGACCACGTGTCTCGGGGTCTCTCCTTCCCTCTCCATCCTTTCCTAGTCGGATTGCTGTATGTCTATGGCATACAACTTCACGATCTTCCTCCGAACGTGGTGCAGCACATATCGTGCTTCATCGTGTTCTGCGAATGCTTTCTTGGCATTCGCCCACATTGGGCGCTCTGGAAGGCCCTCTTCAAAGTTCGGATCTTCTGCGAGAAATCGCGGGTAGACTCCGAGCCTGGCGAGCCGTTACGCACGGGTGGCTTCGGGATCCAAGCACGACTGGAGAGAAGCTACTTTAGCATGCACTTCATCGACTCCGCCCAAGGCTGGCGGAAAAAATGGTTTTACGTCGTCGACAACAACTCGGGTGGGATCGTAGAATTCCACCCGTTCGCTGTTTTGAAGAGGCGGAAGTCCTGGGCGCACAAGCTGTCAGCCGAAGAAACTCAGGTCGTTACACCCCTACTCGCAAGGGTGTCCGCTCTCCGGGATCAAACTGCTGGAGTTGTGCTCAACGGGCTGCACCTGGCGAGTATTTTTCTGAAGCGCAGGATCCAACCTCTGCAGCAAAGGCCTTCCACCATGTGGGAATACCAAGGCTCTGAGGATCCCAGCCGAGTGAGCCGCGAGGAGCTTTCGAACGTTGAGTTCGAGAAGAAACTCGCGGCTATCACTAGCTTGAAGGTGGGAGAGAAGTTCCCCGACTGCACAGTCGAAGCCTTCGACGCTTCGAGACCTCCACCAGCCGCGGTTAGTTTACCCTTCTTGTCTTCTACTATTTTCTTGCTTGCTCTGAGCTTTAGTCGATTGAATTTTTTCTTGCCTTCTTCTGCCTTCTTTGTAGAGTCTAGCAGTGGCGAACTGCTACCCTCCAGTTTCGGGAGAGGACGCCTCGGAGTTATTGGCGAGTCATCTGGACGGCCTAGCCGATACCAGTGTCGCCGACGCTTCTTCAAGTTCCGAGCACAATTCTTCGGATGGTGCAGAGGGCTCGAATGGCGGCCTCCATCACCACAAACGTCGTCGGGTGGATGATAACGAGGCTACTTCCAAGGATAACTCCTTGGAGGAATCGCCTGGGAAGGCTCCTATCTCCGCGACTCCACTTCGCTCACTCGCCCCTTCCCCTTCATTCCCAGTAATTGCAACCGCTTGCAACGCGGATTTGCTGGATGAAGATGAAGATGATGAGTAAGTTCTTCTCGTCGTTCTTAGTCGAACATTTTTCTTTGCACCTATGTTGATGTTTATTTGTTGCAGTCTGCAAACCATCAGTCCTCGCAGGTACGCTTCTTCCATTCCTCCCGAAAAGAGGAATAGAGCAGGAGCTGCGGGTGAGACTCCCACTGCTGGCACCGTCCAGAATTCTCCCAGCGCAGCCCCCAATGCGGCGACTGTGGAACGTGAAGCTCCTAGTTTTGCTGCCAGGACTTCAGCTTCGAAAGAGGTGACGGACAGCTCCGCAGATCCCCTCTCCCGCGCCACGGGCCAGGTAAACTTTGTCATTTGTCATGATATTTTTATCGGGTGCACGACAGTGCTCCCGATGGGAGTAGCCCCCGAGGCTGTAGTCGATCGCGTGCGATCGGCTACAGGCTCAAAGTCTTGTCTTTTCTTCTTCTTGATTTTATCGGGTGCACGGCAGTGCTCCCGATGGGAGTAGCCCCCGAGGCTGTAGTCGATTGAATTCAATCGGGTACAGGCTCCAGTTTATATCTTCTAATTCTTCTACCTCTGTACTTTTGTAGTCGCTTGTTGACTCTCTTGCGGCGATTGGCCGCCGAGTTGTTCTTGCCGAGTCGGAATGTGAGTCGCTTCGATCAGACCGCAGTCGACTCCGCACCGAGAACGAGCTTCTTAAGAGTAAGTCTTATCATCTTCTCTTGTTCCTATTCTTTGCTCAATTCTTGATTTCTGACAAGTGTCACTATGCAGCTCGACTCGAATTTTCGGAGTCCGAGAAAGACAGTCTCTCTGGGCGGGTAACCACTCAGGAGGATGATCTGGCGGCTATCCGACAAGAACTGGAGGCCTCCCGCATGCGATCGGAGGATCTTGAAAGGCAACTCGCGGATGCGCGGAAAGCTCTAAAGGATCAAGAGGATGCTGGCAATAAGGCCGATGCTGACCTTGTCACGTTCCTCCGTCCCCTTGCTGAGCGTCTCGCAGGTAAGTGATTTAGGCTCTAGCGACTTCATCTTTTATCCCGCTGAATCTTGCCAAGTCTTGACATTCTTTTCTTTTGCAGGTCTTCTGGATGTTCCTCTGGAGATCCCTGGGATCCAGCGGGTAGACGTGCTAACCGACACTCTTGCTCAACTCAAGAGGCACGCCGAAGGAGTTTGCTCCTTGATTGGCGATGCCACTCACGTGTTGACACAACTGCACGGTCGCTTCCTCGCCAACACTGCACCTCCATCCGCGCTAGACGACTTGCTGAAGGTCTTTTCGAAGAGCAATCTCTTGGATGCCTACGCGGTCGCCCAGTCGGAGTCTGGCGCAAAGACTGCGATCCAGTTCGCGCTGGCGCATGGAGTCAACGGTTTGGAGGAGGCCTACTCGGCTCTTCCAGTCGACCCCTCCACGGGCAAAAAGGTACGGCTCTCTCGTTTTGGCGAGCAAGCCGCCATCCTTGCTCGGAAGCTGTCTGAGCTATTTGCTCGACTCAAAGGAGGGGCGACTGCTGCTAGCGGGAGCACCACTATAGCTTCGTAGTCTTGTTTTTCTTTTCCCTCTTGAATGTAATGAACCTTGGGATGTATTCCCGTATTTTCATTGTCTTTAATCGAAATGTTCGTCTGGAAATTACTTCTTGTAGTTTGTGTATTCTCTCCCGATGGGAGTAGCCCCCGAGCACTCGTCAAATGTGCGACTAGAGATACTTCGAATAGGGCGTCTTACTTCTTTCCTTGTACTCTTCCAGGCTACTGGGTTTGTCGCAGAATCTTCAGGTGGACGTGCTACTCCAGTAAATCCCCTTGTCGCCGCTGTTGGGACCTACGCGGGTCTTCGTGATAGAGTCCAGGAAGGTGACCGTAAGCTGAAAGCTCTGCGCGGTGTAGCCGATGTGGCGAAGTCCAAGCAGAAGCTGGCGACTGAAAGCGAACAGTTTCTGATGGATGAGTTAGCTTCGGTTGCAAGGGATTTGCTGTGTAAGTAATATAGCCCCTGTGTCTTCTTTTGTCTTGTTTCCTTAGCTGATTAAGCATGTTTGCTCTTCAGTCGTTAAACCGGATGACAGGGAAGAAAAGCAGTGGGTGGAAAACCACATTCTTCAAGAGGCTCGGAGCTCAAAGCCTCATGCGAACAATTTCTGGTCTGATCGCAGTCGAGGATTTGTGATGGCCACCTTGAAGTTCCGTGTCATCCAGGCGAGATGTCAGACCCCGGACCGAGAGATATACATGCTGTTATGTGCTCCTAGCCATGGACTCACAAGGGCTTCAGTGTTACCAGCCTCGGCTGCAACAAACAACGGCAGGCAGACCAGATTCATCGGCACGTAGTCCGGATCCCCGGTCTACTACTCCTTGTATCCATGCTAGTCATAACCAATTATGCATACCCAAGCGTCCACGAGTCGGAAGAAACTGAAGGAACGGGACCAAAGTTATACAGAGCTGCTATGTGTCCAGAAAGTGCATCAACAATCGAGGGTTACTGGGGTTACCTCGCCCCAGGCCGATCACATCGACAGGCGGGCTCGGACATGGATCATCGGCTCCACAACCCCTCGACTGCGACAACTATGCAGGCATAGCCAAAACTGTATAACAATGAGCTCGAAACCAACAACCGATCAAAGAAACACTCTAGACATTGGAATTGTATTAAACAAGTGTTACTAGAGTATAGCTTACAAGCAGAGGTCACACGACCCAACATTACATCAGACAACGGAAAGCAAATTATGTTGCTAATCAACAAGAACCAAAAAGGCCTAAGAGGCTGCAACATAAGGCGATGTCCCAGCCCATAGATTCCAGGCTGCTACCTGGGAACCCCGAACTACTCGTCGATGTCCACGTCGAAACACCATCGAACTGAGGAACTCCACCTGAACCAAGTTGAAGCAAACATGAGTACGGGAGGTACTCAACAAGACTTAGTTAACCTATTATATATCTGCTTCTTTTAGAAAGAGTTATGAAGGGTATTTTGTGTAAAGCCATCTTTGTTTTCCAAATTGAGGAAGGAATAGCACGTCTCATGAAGTATTTTGAAAACAGATGAGAAAGCTACTCAACTACTGATATCATCATCTTTTTAATCCGCCAAAATCATATCAGCACCTCGTGCTTCAAAGATCACCACCTCAAGTTGTTCCGATAACTCATGCTACAAGGTAACCCCTCTCGGCATCTCCGAGGAGGCATCCTTCATTCGTTATCAGCAAGTTTTAATCATTTCGTTTAAGTTGTCTATGATCACAGAATCCGTCACCAATTCGTCCTTAACCGCGGACACGGCTTTTCGAAAAGATTTAACCCTGCAGGGGTGTACAAATTTAACCACACGTACCAACCAACTCTTAATTCCACTAGATTAGCACTATTCCAGGAAGTGCCGGCAGATGGAGGTTGGCCACGATCTTTCCCTTGCTTCGCCTATTCCATGAGTCGCTCCGAGTAGAGATGGACCGCCAATAGGGAGTGGCCATCTCCTGCTGGGTCTCTATCGTTGTGAGCGGTGCTTCAACTACTGTCTCGCCACAGGCTGTTGCACCGCCACGTCCTAGTTTTGCAAACGTTTTTAATATCCCCACAAATCCAAATGGAAAGCCCGAACTAGGAAACTCATGGAACAAACTAGGCAAGTTGAGACTGAGGGGAATCCAATCCCTCGTGTGGATGCACGCTCAGTCTTGGCTCGAAGAAGAGAACTCGCTCCTAGGGGCATGAACGAGACAACCACCACAGACCCTCTGCGGTCTCGTCATCCACACCTTCAAGTCATGTTAAACAAGTTCTCTTAACTTTCCACAACATACTATCATACTAGATTCATTCGTGGCTCTGATCCATCAACCGGATGGAGCAGAGATCAACAGACATGTATGACTAAGCATGGCATATTTGAGGCTCTGGCGATACACACAAACAACTCCTATGTCTGCTAGGGGCATTGAATCATGATATCTGGGTTATGCAAATACATAGGATAACTCTATCTATTGACTCAAGATACGTTGGAATCGAATGCATTTGTACGAGAATCAAAAGTATTTCGAAATCATATATGGGCAGATAAGAGGTTATGCTTGCCTTGCTTCAAGAAAACTAGAGAAAGTCTTCAGGGATAAGTGCTTGACTTGTCGGTTAGGATCAAGTATTCGCCATTGGAGTTGTTGGCCTTCTCTTCGGAGTCATGTTCTACCGAGGGGGGGAACAAACACCAAAACAAGAAAAACAACAATCAACACATGGCATCGATGCAACGTGCAATATGTATGCATGAGCAAATTAATGCATTTAAAGAGAAGCCCTAAACATGCTTGTTGGGTTTCTAGGTTTCATATGACAGCTAACCATTTTTACTGAACTTATCCCGAAATAGACCCCGGAGGGGGTTTCGGGCGGTTATGAAAGTGGGTACAATTTTAAAAGCTCAAATGGGTTTGAAAAGATCATAACTAGGTTGCAAATGTCATTTTGAGCAAATTGGTATATAACTTTTAATTTTCTAATTTTAGTGAATAAAAACTTATTTTCTATTTTTAAAAGATTAAACAACATTAAATAATGTTCAAAAATCAACTTGGTCAAACATATATAAAAGTGACATAAACAGGTAGCTTATATTTTTCTGAACATTTTGATACCTTTCTTTTATTTTTCTGAGTTATTAAACAATAGTTATTAATTTTTCAATTATTAAACATTTTCTGTAATTAATAAACCATTTCTGGAAATAAGGAAACAGGGTTATGACGTCATCGTGATGCAATGGTGACATCACCATTCTCTGTTCTTCACATAAACCTTCAAATTCGACGAAATCCGCGCGGGGTTTTGAAATTAAACATCGCCACGGGGTGGAGGGGTGCATGGGGATGCTAGGGGTGGCCCGGCTGACCAAATGGTCGCCGGAGCACACGCCGGCGTCCATGTCCACGGCGGCTAGCGGCGGTGCACGGCGACAAGCTCGGAAACGACAGCTAAAAATAAAACGGAGACTACCACAAGGTGGACGAGCTCACCAGGAGCGTGGGAAGAGGCTCGGTGAGGCCAGGCCCGGTCGAGGTTGGCCGGAAACGTCGAAGGTGGCCGCCGGCCGGAGTTGAGGGAGGCAGGCCGATTCGTGTGCTTGGGTTCACCCCGCCAAACAAGACTCTTCGGGGAGCAAGAGGATACCACGGCAGTTCCAGGGGTGGCTTCAATTTGGCCCGGGGTGGCCGGAGTTGGCGGCGCAAGGAGGCGGCCGGAGGCACAGAGGTTAGGGTTCGGTTTCGGACGAGATGCAGGGAGGGAGGGGGTGCGTGAGCGAGGGCAGAGGGAGGAGGAAGGATTAGGACGCCTCCCTCTCGGCTCTATCCACGGCAGAGGCCAAGCAGGAGGTGGCCACGGCATCGGCAGCCCTGCCACGCAGCTCCTGCCTTCTGGCTGGAGCTAGAAGAAAGAGAGAAAAGAAAAGAACAATTACAAAAACCCCTGGACTTCCAAGAATTTGCAGAAAGGTCCCTTTTTGCCTCAAAACAGCAACTAGATTTGAAAGGTTGGGTTCCTTTTTGCAAGAACAAAAATTAGCAAAAATACATATTGGAATCCTTGTAAAATTTCCAACCATACCATGTGTTTGCTTTCCAAATTTGAAAATGTTTTTATAAAAAAAATTTGGGTGATCACTTTAAGCGGTTTTTGAGCAAGTTTTAATTTAAATTCAATGTAAAACTTAGTTCAAAATTTTCATGCATGCCATGCCATGAACTCAACACCACAACCCTATTGTAGCAAAACTTGGGATGTTACACGAGAATCCTCGTGAGTTCTTTTCACGAGGTCTTGGTCGCGATGAACGCTGCTTTCTACCCACTCGAAAAGGGTCCCGAAGACTGGAGCCATCTTCTCAGGTTGTTCGGACGTGAGGGAGAGGTTCGCGCGTGTGTGCGCAATCAGATGACTTGCGGCGCGGTTGTAGCTCTATCCTTTGTCCGGATATGGCATCCTGAAATAAATGTTAACTCCGTAGCTAGGCTCCCAGATGGTCCAATCGATGATATTTCACCCTACTATGATGTTGTTCGTCCTGCAGCAGAGAAAATCATACGACTAACCTCTGAGGAAATAAATAGAGTGTTAGCGACTGAGAATGCTCAGCGCTTTGATTGATTGTCAGATGTGCACATCCTGTAATTTTGTATAGTTTGTAAAAACTGTTGTAAGGTGTGTAACCTTGTATGTATGATTTTTCCTGTGATGCTTAGTTGTAGGTGTAGCCCCCGTGTGTTTATGGGGTGTGTACCTGTAACTATTTAGCATGTAATAAATAGGATTCTTCGAGTAAATATGATGGAGAAACCATGTGTTTTATTGCAATGACTGAGAAGCCATGTATTCGAGCTACAAGAGTGGCTAGTATAGCCTTATTTGTTGTGATAACAAGTAAACCTAGGGATAAAATTTGCGGAGGTGTGCGATATTCCAAGGATTGGAATAGATTCCTCCAGTCGATGGATTCTTCAGCCTGTAGGCTCCGCCTGGGATGACTTCGTGTATGATGAAGGGTCCTTCCCAGGGTGGCTCGAGCTTGTGTCCTTCCTTCTGCTTGAGCCGCAGCACTAGATCTCCAACAGCGAATGCTCTGTGATAGTTGATATACTGCGGATCTTGCGAGCGCGATGTCACGCATCTCGTCGAGTGCATCCATATCTTCCGCGAGTGCCTTGTTGGAGGTTTCTTCACTGTAAGCCACAACTCGTGGGGCGCTGAATCTAACATCCTCGGGAAGGACTGCTTCTGCCCCGTATACCATGAAAAATGGTGTGTATTTTGTCGATCGGTTTGGAGTTGTGCGGAGGCTCCATAGTACGGAGGGCAGCTCTTCTGCCCAATGTCCTGCTGCGGGGTGTAGACGATCGAGTAGGCGTTTCTTGATGCCAGCCGAAACTAAGCCGTTGGATCTTTTGAATTGGCCGTTCGTTTGCGGGTGGGCAACTGAAGCAAACTTGAAGTTGATGCCCTTTTCCTCGCAGAACTGTTGCGTTTCCTTTGCTGTGAAGTTTGTACCATTGTCTGTAATGATGTCGTGTGGTACACCAAATCTGCATACAATGGAGTCGAGGAACTTGACGGCGCATTGGGCGCTAGACGAAGTTACTGGCATGGCCTCGATCCATTTGGTGAACTTGTCGACTGCGACCAGCAAGTGTGTATATCCGCCAGGCGTGGACTTGCGTAGTGGTCCAACCATGTCCAGCCCCCATTGTGCGAAGGGCCAAGCAATGGGTATCATGTGCAATTCCGTAGCAGGTGCATGTGGTCTTGGTGCGAATAGCTGGCAAGCATCGCATCGTTCGACCAGGTCCTTTGCATCGGTAGCTGCTGTTAGCCAGTAGAATCCTGCTCGGAAGGCCTTTCCCATGATTGTTTTCCAGCTAGCATGATGTCCGCAGTCTCCTTGGTGGATGTCCTTGTTGGGAATATGCCCTAGAGGCAATCATAGATTATGTAATTCCCAATGTATTCATAAAGTTATTAAGTTGTCCTTTGGTTTGAACATCTGATATATGTCATTGAATATGTGATTCGATTGTGGAACTATGTATTCATGTTGTTCATACTAATTGTCCTTGGTCGTTAAGGTTGTGCTGGACACACACCCTAGACTAATGTGAGTGTTGGCTGATGACACGGTTCCACTTGTCATGGGCATGGTGATGCCATTCCAACGTTCACGGACTTGGCTAAAGAGTTTAGCAAGTCGGACTGACCCACATTGAGATGCAACGATCAAGTCGTCATTTGCATGTCTCAATCAATGTAATCCTTAGACCTGAGGTTGTCGCACAATCCGAGTTGTGGATCACCGACTTAGGTTCTGTCAAACGTTGTTCTGTGACAAGGCAACTATAAAGGCAGAGTTCGGGTCGAATGAGAAGCAAGCTGCGTGATGTGGATAATCAAGATGGGATTTTGCCCCTCCTAATGGAGAGATATTCTCTGGGCCCTCTCGAGTGATATGATTCAGGAAGCATGGCCATGCGCGACTCAGTTAAGTGTTAACTGTGTCGGTTGACTAAGAGTTAGTCAGATGAATCGCATATCACGGATCGAGAAGAGAGTTGAACTATTTAAGGATGACGATAAATCGCCTATAGTTCGACAAGGTATATCGTGAGGCAAAAAGGACTAAGATGAATATCACATTGAAAGGTATGTCGTCATGACTCAATGGTACTTGGGAGTCGGCACGTTCTGCTAGGAGCCGCTACCGATTGATCGATTGGGAGTTGGACTCCAATCGTGTCCAAGTCGCCATGAGCCTGCAGGGTCGCACACTTAAGAGCGGGAGCAAGTATTGGTTGGGTTGGACCCGAACCGGAAATGGACTGAGTTAGTGAGTCGGACTCACAGAGGGAATGGGCCACAAGTGTTGTGCAGCCGATTACCATATGCTATATAAAGAGGGGCGCAGGTTGCCCAACGGGCACGTGAGTCCACTCTCCCATGCGTTGGGAACCCTAGCCCTACTCAGTCCAGCCGCCGCACCGGACCTAGCAGTCCGCCGTCGGAGCTCCTCCTCGTACGTGTGGATACCGGCAGAGGTGCTGTACGTTCAGCACTTCGACGTTCGAGGGATTGGATCGGCCGGACCGGATCGTGGGACTGCACTGCCCCGACGCGCTGCACCGATAATCCGCACCTGCGCGTCTAGTGGTAATACTCGTGGCCTTCTACCTCGGCTAGATCTTGGGAGTACCGCGTAGGAAAAGTTTTCGTTTATCTCTACGCGTCCCAACAGTGGTATCAGAGCGGTAGCTTCTGGTATTAGGCCCGAGATCCGTACATATGTGATATGTAGTTAGCGTTAGATGTGATCTAATTGCTGTTTTGGTGGTCGGTCTATGAGATAGATCGGTTTTGTACAAGGTTGTTGGATCAATCGTACTCGGGGTTAATGGATGATCTGGTTTCCGTGATCATACTGCTAAGGTCGTGGAACAACTTACCCCTACCGGTCGGTTTCCGCCATCGGGGTATACCGTGACACATAAATCCAGTTGCGGTGATCGAAGATCAAAGAGTTTGGTCGAATCGGAATACGGATCAGATTCGGGTAAAATCGTTTTATCCGATGAAGAAATCCATGATCGGGATGCAGATGAGATCTGCGTTTTCCGAAATCGTCGGGACCGCCGGCTTCGCCCTGTCGTAGCGCCTTAGATGTCGTTGCGAGTTCACAACGCCGGTAGATATCGTATCTATGCATAACTTGTTTTTGCAGGAAGTTGTGAATGGTATGGCTTATGTGCATGTGATGTGTGTAATCCATACATGATCTGCGTATCATGTTGATGTCAGCCGGCTGGAGCCTAGGTGCTGTCATTTTATTGTATACCGGCCTGCGTGTCGGATTCTCTATGTAAATTTTGATTTACTAGCTAGTGTAGCTTGTTGGAGAACCCGGAAGGCATGCAAGTCGATGTACAAGTCGGCTACATGGAGCAAGATGGCACGTGACAAGAGTTGGCACGAGCCGACTTGCAAGCTTCGTGGAGATGGAGATCACCATGAAGAGAGCCATACCATTTCACATTATAATTGTTTTATTTGTGTTATTGTTATGTCTCTATTTACCTCTATTTAGATAGTTGGTAGATTCTTTAATCCCTCAAAGAAGGTCTAGTCGGTCGCCCCGCCAGTGCTGCACCATCACAAGTCGGACATTCTTGGTAGTGGGCTCATGAAATTGAGGTGCTACCAATTCTTTCCGGTTAGGTGGGTTCGAGTCGGACTCTTACAAGCAGAAGCACTTGGTAATCTAGACGAGTCCATCACAACGGTTGTGGGGCTCGGGGCGAGGTAGGTTGGGAGCCGGGGCATGTGATGTCACCCAACTAACAGGAGTCGTATAGAGATACGATTGGCAAGGTGTTGCCTACCTAGATCACTTGACGGCTAGCGGTGATGTTAAAGCTCACTAGTCGGCTTGCTTATTTAGGGTCCTGAATCACTTAGCAACCATCGAAGGGATGTTGGTTCTAGTGGGAGCATAAGTATTAAAGCGTTTAATATGCCTGCTCTTTTATGAATACATGTCTTAAGTGTTTTTGCGTATTTTCTGTTGTAGATCAATGGCACCTAGCAACCTTCCTTAGTTGTCCGCGTTTGCGTTGAGGTCAATCCTAGAGAAAGATAAGCTTAATGGAACTAATTTCACCAACTGGTATCGTAATCTGAGGATAGTCCTCAAGCATGACAAGAAAGAACATGTACTAGAAACTCCACTTCCGGATGAGCCTGATGACGATGCGACTGTCGCTGTCATGAATGCCTACCGTAAGGCTAGAGATGAGTCTACGGAAATCAGCTGTCTTATGCTTGCACACATGGAACCGGACTTGCAGCAGCAGTTCGAGAATGTTGAGGCCTACGATATGATCGAAAGCCTCAAAAGTATGTTCCAGGCTCAAGCAAAGACTGAGAGGTATCAAGTCTCTCAAGCTTTGCTTGGCTGTAAGCTGAAAGACGGCGATCCACTGAGTCCGCATGTAATCAAGATGATTGGTTACATACAGTCTTTGGATCGGCTGGGCTTCCCAATTAACGAAGAGTTCGCTACTGATATAATTCTGAACTCTCTTCCTAGTGCGTATGGTTCGTTCATCTCGAACTACCATATGCATGGTATGGATAAGAGTATCACTGAATTACATGGGATGCTCAAAACGGCAGAGGCTGATATCAAGAAAGGCACCAGTCAAGTGTTGATGGTGCAGAATAAGGCTAAGTTCAAGAAGAGTTCTTGGACTAAGAAGAAGAAGGATAAGTCAGGAGGTAGCACCCATGGCCCTGTCCAGAGTGCTCCCTCAAAGACTAAACCTTCTCCTACAGCCGGAGCCAACTGCTTCTATTGCAAGCAAGATGGCCACTGGAAGAGGAACTGCACCAAGTATTTGGCTGACAGAGCCAAGAGTGGAGGTGTGACTTCCAACTCAGGTACGCTTGTGTGCAATGTTATAGACATTTATCTTGCTGATGCGCCTAATAGTTCTTGGGTATATGATACCGGATCAGTTATTCACATATGCAACTCGTTGCAGGGACTGGTAAGAACTAGGAGCGTGGCAAGAGGAGAGGTTGACATTCGGGTCGGCAACAAGGCGAGAGTCGCTGCGTTGGAAGTCGGCACGATGCAACTTCATTTACCTTCAGGATTTATTTTGGAACTAAATAATTGTTATTATGTTCTAGCGCTTAGTCGAAACATTATTTCCGCCTCATGTTTGATGAGACAAGGTTATGAGTCGAATATTAAGAATAATGGTTGTTCTTTATATTTGAAAGATATGTTTCATGGCTTTGCACCCGTTCAGAACGGGTTATTTATTTTAAATCTTGATAGTGAATCGGTCTATAACATAAATGTTAAAAGGTTGAAACCAAATGATCTGAATATGACTTACTTTTGGCACTGTCGGCTTGGTCATATAAGTTGGAAGCGCATGAAGAAGCTCCATGATGATGGACTTCTAACTTCGTTTGACTTAGAGTCATTCGAGACATGCGAATCATGCCTACTAGGCAAGATGACCAAGACACCTTTTGCAAGGAGTTGTGAAAGGGCGTCCGACTTGTTGGAACTAATACATAGTGATGTATGTGGACCAATGAGCACGACAGCCAGAGGTGGTTATGAGTACTTCATTACCTTCACTGATGATTTGAGTAGGTATGGATATATCTACTTAATGAAACACAAGTCGGAAGCCTTTGAAAAGTTCAAGGAATTCCAGAATGAGGTACAAAATCAGCTCGACAAGAAAATAAAGTTTCTACGGTCGGACCGTGGAGGCGAGTACATGAGCCATGAGTTTGATGACCATCTAAAGAGTTGTGGAATAGTTCCTCAACTCACTCCGCCGGGTACACCGCAGAGAAACGGTGTATCGGAACGGAGAAATCGGACCTTGTTGGACATGGTACGATCAATGATGAGTCGGACAGATCTACCTTTATCATTTTGGGGTTATTGTCTAGAAACTGCAGCGTTCACACTAAACAGAGTACCATCAAAGTCAGTAGAGAAGACACCACATGAGATGTGGACGGGCAAGAAGCCAAGTTTGTCTTTTCTTAAGATTTGGGGTTGTGAAGCATTTGTCAAGCGACTTCAGTCGGACAAGCTCACGCCCAAGTCGGATAAGTGTATTTTCGTGGGGTATCCGAGGGAAACCTTGGGGTACTACTTCTACAACCGGGAAGAGGGCAAAGTGTTTGTCGCTCGGAATGGTGTCTTCCTTGAGAAAGAGTTTCTCGGTCGGGAAGTCAGTGGGAGCACAGTGCAACTCGAAGAAATTCGAGAGGAACCGGCTAGGGGCGAGTCGGCGAACGCCTTGGAGGCTGAGCCGGTCGTGGTACCTACACCGGTAACAGCACCTGAACCACGGAGATCTGCCAGATTACAGAGTGCTCGAGATGTTTTACTGTTAGACAGTAATGAGCCGGCAACTTATTCGGAAGCGATGGTGGGATCTGATTCCGAGTCATGGCTTGGAGCCATGAGATCCGAGTTAAAGTCCATGGATGAAAACCAAGTTTGGAATTTGGTTGATCTGCCTGACGGTGCAAGACCCGTCGAGTGCAAATGGGTCTTTAAGAAGAAAATTGATATGGATGGAAATATTTCCGTCTATAAAGCACGACTTGTCGCGAAGGGGTTCCGACAGGTTCAAGGAGTTGACTACGACGAGACCTTCTCGCCCGTAGCGATGCTTAAATCAATTCGGATCATGTTAGCCATAGCAGCCTATTTCGACTATGAGATATGGCAGATGGATGTCAAGACGGCTTTCCTTAATGGAAATTTAACTGAGGACGTGTATATGATACAGCCCGAAGGTTTTGTCGATCCAGCTAATGCTGACAAGGTATGCAAACTTCAGAAATCCATTTATGGGTTGAAGCAAGCATCTCGGAGTTGGAACATTCGCTTTGATGAGGTAGTCAAATCGTTTGGCTTCATCAAGAGTGATCATGATTCTTGTTTGTACAAGAAGTTTAGTGGGAGCAAAGTAAACTTTCTAATCTTATATGTGGATGACATATTACTGATTGGAAATGACGTCATGATGTTGCAAGAAACCAAAGAGTCATTGGAAAGGAGTTTCTCAATGAAGGATTTGGGTGAGGCAACTTACATATTAGGAATCAGGATCTATAGAGATAGATCCAGGCGGCTCATTGGATTGAGTCAGAGTACTTATCTGGACAAGGTTTTGAAGAAATTCAAAATGGAAGAGTCCAAGAAGGGATTCTTACCGATGTCCCATGGCATAAAACTTAGCAAGACTCAGTGTCCTTCGACGACTGATGAGCGAAGTCAGATGAGTGTGATTCCGTATGCTTCGGCAATCGGATCCATCATGTATGCCATGATTTGTACTAGGCCATATGTTTCCTATGCTCTAAGTGTTACGAGCAGATACCAGGCTGACCCTGGCAAAGCCCACTGGGCAGCGGTTAAAAACATTCTTAAGTATTTGAGAAATACTAAAGAAATGTTCCTAGTTTATGGAGGTGATGAGGAATTCAGTGTAAAGGGTTACACGGATGCAAGTTATCTCACCGACTCAGATGATTCTCGTTCGCAATCTGGATACGTGTTCGTGATGAACGGAGGGGCTGTGAGCTGGAAGAGTTCCAAGCAAGATACGGTGTCTGCATCTACAACAGAGGCTGAGTATATTGCTGCCTCAGAGGCGGCAAAGGAAGCTGTTTGGATCAGGAACCTCCTGATTGATCTTGGTGTGGTTCAGGGCGCGTCCAATCCTTTGGACGTATATTGTGACAACAATGGTGCTATCGCACATGCCAAGGAACCTAGACAACACCAGAAGAACAAACATATACTCATGCGGTACCACCTCATTCGCCAGTTTGTCGAACAAGGTGATATCAAGTTATGCAAAGTACACACGGATGCAAACATTGCAGATCCGTTGACAAAGGCGCTACCACAGCCTAAGCATGAGGCGCACACGAGAGGTATGGGCATTAGATGCCTAGGCATATGATGCCAAGATGATTGACTCTAGTGCAAGTGGGAGACTGTTGGGAATATGCCCTAGAGGCAATCATAGATGATGTAATTCCCAATGTATTCATAAAGTTATTAAGTTGTCCTTTGGTTTGAACATCTGATATATGTCATTGAATATGTGATTCGATTGTGGAACTATGTATTCATGTTGTTCATACTAATTGTCCTTGGTCGTTAAGGTTGTGCTGGACACACACCCTAGACTAATGTGAGTGTTGGCTGATGACACGGTTCCACTTGTCATGGGCATGATGATGCCATTCCAACGTTCACGGACTTGGCTAAAGAGTTTAGCAAGTCGGACTGACCCACATTGAGATGCAACGATCAAGTCGTCATTTGCATGTCTCAATCAATGTAATCCTTAGACCTGAGGTTGTCGCACAATCCGAGTTGTGGATCACCGACTTAGGTTCTGTCAAACGTTGTTCTGTGACAAGGCAACTATAAAGGCAGAGTTCGGGTCGAATGAGAAGCAAGCTGCGTGATGTGGATAATCAAGATGGGATTTTGCCCCTCCTAATGGAGAGATATTCTCTGGGCCCTCTCGAGTGATATGATTCAGGAAGCATGGCCATGCGCGACTCAGTTAAGTGTTAACTGTGTCGGTTGACTAAGAGTTAGTCAGATGAATCGCATATCACGGATCGAGAAGAGAGTTGAACTATTTAAGGGATGACGATAAATCGCCTATAGTTCGACAAGGTATATCGTGAGGCAAAAAGGACTAAGATGAATATCACATTGAAAGGTATGTCGTCATGACTCAATGGTACTTGGGAGTCGGCACGTTCTGCTAGGAGCCGCTACCGATTGATCGATTGGGAGTTGGACTCCAATCGTGTCCAAGTCGCCATGAGCCTGCAGGGTCGCACACTTAAGAGCGGGAGCAAGTATTGGTTGGGTTGGACCCGAACCGGAAATGGACTGAGTTAGTGAGTCGGACTCACAGAGGGAATGGGCCACAAGTGTTGTGCAGCCCATTACCATATGCTATATAAAGAGGGGCGCAGGTTGCCCAACGGGCACGTGAGTCCACTCTCCCATGCGTTGGGAACCCTAGCCCTACTCAGTCCAGCCGCCGCACCGGACCTAGCAGTCCGCCGTCGGAGCTCCCAACAGTCCTTCTACGCGTAGTGGTAATACTCGTGGCCTTCTACCTCGGCTAGATCTTGGGAGTACCGCGTAGGAAAAGTTTTCGTTTATCTCTACGCGTCCCAACAGTCCTGGAGTAATTCTTTGCCATCTTCGGGTGCGATGCAGGGCTGAAGTATACCCGAGATGCTTTGCTTGTATAATTCTCCGTTGACTACCCGAAAGGATTTGCTGCGTCTCATTATTTGTCGAGCCTCGCGTGGATCGGCCGGGAGCTGTCTATTGGTCAGGTAGTCGAGATATTTCTGCGTCCAGACTGGCTCGGCCAGGAAAACCTGTCGTGATATGTTATGGATAAGCTCGATAATGGCGACTTGCGGACTGACCTCTGTTTCTGGTACTGCGGGTGTTCCTGCAGCTTTCTTGACTTTGACCGATCGCTTGGTCATCCGTTCGAAATATATTCCTGGCGGTATGGGTGTATTTGTGGAACCCATGTTTGCCAGTTTATCTGCTTCTTCGTTGCTGGATCTTGCAATGTGCTTCAGCTCGCACCCTTTGAAACTTCCTTCGAGTAGATTGTACATGTCGCGATACGCGACCATGTTTTCAGCAATTGCGTCACATTCTTTCATTGTCTGCTGCACAATGAGATTGGAGTCGCCGTAGATCATTAATCGGGTAGCTCCACAGGCGATTGCCATCTTCATCCCGTGCAACAGGGCTTCGTATTCTGCGTCGTTGTTCGATGCTGGATCATCTGGTGGAAAGTCCAATCGTAGGACGTATTGCAGCTTGTCTCCCCGAGGCGATATGAGGACAATTCCGGCTCCTGCTCCTTCGTTTCTTTTGGACCCGTCAAAGTACATTATCCAATTGCTCGTGTACTCAGGTGGTCCGGGCGTTTGTAGTTCTGTCCATTAGCTTAGGAATTCCACGAGTACCTGGGATTTGACTGCGTTGCGTCCTGCATAGGTGATGTCCCAGGCGCCCAACTCGATGCTCCATTTTGCTATTCTTCCGGATGCCATAGGGTTGTTCATGGTTATCCCGAGTGACGCATCATTAACCACTGTGATGGTGTGTTCCTGGAAATAGTGCTTGAGCTTTCGGGCTGTAAGAACAACTCCATATGCGAGCTTCTGGTAATGAGGGTATCGTTGCTTGCATGGCGAGAGCACTTCACTGATGTAATAGATTGGTCGTTGGACTCCATACGCTTTGCCGTCCTCAGGTCGCTCGACCACGATTGTTGTGCTGATGACCTGGCTTGTGGCGGCTAGGTACAAGTAAAGTGGCTCCCTTTCTTGCGGTGTTGCAAGGACGCGCCTACTTTGCAACGATCGCTTTAAGTCTGCGAACGCTTGCTTAGCTTCTGGTGTCCACTCGAATTAGTCCGTCTTCTTCAACAACTTGTAGAAGGGTAACGCTTGCTCTCCCAATCGCGCGATGAACCTGCTTAGGGCGGCTAGTCGCCCTGCGAGCTGTTGGACTCCGCACAGATTGGTTGGCTCCTTCATGGTCAAGATTGCTTGTATTTTCTCTGGGTTGGCTTCGATGCCTCTGGCGGATACCAGGTACCCGAGAATTTTCCTGCCGAAACGCCAAAGACACATTTGGTCGGATTAAGCTTGATCCTGTATGCATTAAGGGCGTCGAATGTTTCTCTAATGTCCTCGAGGAGTGTGTCCTCAACTCGAGTCTTGATGACAATGTCGTCAACGTACACCTGCACGTTTTTGCCAATGAGGTTGGCGAGGCATCTTTGCATGCAGCGCTGATATGTTGCGCCTGCGTTCTTCAGCCCGAAGGGCATTGTCGTGTAGTAGTAGACACCGTGAGGTGTGATGAATGCTGTCTTTTCTTCATCTTCCCTTTTCATCCGGATCTGATTATATCCCGAATAGGCGTCCAGGAAAGAGAAGGCGTTGGCAGCCTGCCGTGGAGTCCACGATCTGGTCGATTCGCGGGAGGGGAAAGTTATCCTTGGGGCAGTGCTTGTTTAACGACGTGTAGTCGATGCATACCCGAAGGATGTCCGTGTTCTTTTTGGGGACCAGCACCAGGTTTGCTAACCAAGTGGATATCTTGATCTCCCTGATGAATTTTGCTGCTAGCAGTCTGTTTACTTCTTCTCCAAGCGACTTCTGCTTGGGTTCTGAAAATCGTCGAGTAGTTTGTTTGATAGGTTTGGCATCTGGAAAGACTTCGAGTGAGTGCTCGGCAAACTCCCTGGGTATTCCTGGCATATCTGATGGCTGCCAGGCAAAAATTTCCCAGTACTCACGGAGGAGTTCGACGAGCGCGCTTTCCTATGCTTGCGGAAGGGTGGTGGAGACCATCGCTGTCTTCGCAGAATCTGTCGGGTGCACTTGATGCTTTCGAGTGTCACTGTTAGCTCTGAACTCCAGTTCAGGCGCGTTTTTCTTCGTGAGGGGCATCACGGAGTGATCCGTGGTCTTTGCCAGCTCTTGAAGTTCTTCTTGCATCCCGAAAGATTTTGCGATTTAATTGAATTCAATGTCGCATTTGTTGGATTTCAGAAAATCTCCGTCGATGGTGATTACGCCATGTTCTCCAGGTAATTTGAGCTTCAGGTAGGCGTAGTGCGGTACTGCCATGAATCTGGCGAACGTTGTTCGACCAAGAATGGCGTGGTACTGTGAAGGCCAATCGACGACTTCGAAGTCGAGGAATTCTCTTCTGTAGTTGCTCTTAGTGCCCAGCACAACTTCTAGGTTGATTGTTCCGAGTGGACGGATTGCCTTTCCTGGAACTATCCCGTGGAAGGATGTTTCTGATTCCAGGAGGCCGTCCAAGTTCCTGTTCATCCGACGGAGTGTATCCGCGTAAATAATGTTGATGCCACTGCCACCATCCATGATTACGCGGGCCAAGTCATAGTTGCCAATTTGTGCTTGGATGACAAGGGCGGCATGTCCTGGTCGATAGACTCATGGCGGGTGGTCCTTCATCGAGAATGTTATCGGCTGGTCTGCCATCTTCAAGTACTCTGTTTTTGTTGGCGATGTCTGCACAGCCATGCACAATTGTCTCGTGTTAGTCTTTTGGGCTCTGCGGGATGGACATACCTTTTGGATCATCGCGAGTTGCCCTGCTGGGTTCGGGTACGCGTTGGCCCCGGGGTTTTGTGCAGGTGGCGCTGGCAGTGCAGCCAATGCCATGTTTGGATTTGGTGGTGGAGGCAGGGGTTGTGGCGGCTGGAATCCTTGGTGTCCTGCTCCTGGAAGCGGCGGGTAATTTTGACTGGTTGCGGATCTTTTCCTTGCGAGGGCGTCCGAGATGTCGTGGAACTTGCGGCAATCCTTAAGAAGGTGTGTTGCCTTAGTTTTGCCCGTGCGCTTATCTGTAAATAGATGTAGCGAGCAGTATGCATCGAGGTCCTCTTCGGAGGACTTTTCTTCAGCCTTTGGTTTCCACTCGCGGTTTCTGCGGCGACCGGAGTCGCGGCTTCGTGTGAATTCCACCGCTACCATCTCTTCTCGATCTTCGTGATCGTAGTATTTCCTCCTTTTTCTTCGGCCATGGCGATCTTCGTCGTGTGCGGGTGATGAGGCTCTCTCATTGCGCACCGCATCTTCTCCGTTAGCCCATTTTTCGGCTATGTTCATCAGCTCCCCAATAGTTTTGGGTGCAGCTCTGCCCAGTTCTTCTCTGAAAGTCGTTCTTCGGGCGCCTTTTGCGAAGGCTTCAATCGCTACTTCTTCCGAGATAGTTCCTGCGGTATTCCTGAGCGTAGTCCATCGCTGGATGTACTCGCGGGTGGATTCGCCACTTTTCTGCTTGCATGCTCGCAGTTCTTCAATGGTGGCTGGCCTCTTGTAAGTCGACTGGAAATTTTTGCAAAAATCGCGGTGCAAGTCATCCCACGATGCGTAGCAAGATTGTGGTCTTCTTTCCAGCCAACTGCGGGCCGCGCCGGTGAGATACAAATTGAGGTATTGCATAGCCGTGTTTTTGTTCCCACGTTGGCACTTTACTACCGTGAGGTAATCGCTTAGCCATTGAGAGGGCTCGAGTGAGCCGTCATACTTCATCACTTCCGTGCTGAGCTTGAATCTTTTGGGTAGAGGTGCCTCACGGATACTGCGGGCAAAGCAGAGAGCGCCGCAGGTTTCGTCATCCGAGGAGCCGGACAAAGAGCGCTCGCGGTATCGCGAAGCCCTTGCCTTATCCACCCTTTTTTGAGCGAGATATGATCGCGCGTCGTATTCTGGCCGGTCGCGGTCGGCGTCCTTTCTTGGTTCCTTGCTTCGCTTTCGCGAGCGGCTGCTGTGATGTCGCGAGCTTTTGTCTCTCGGGCTGTCTTCACTGCTGCTTCGACTGTCGCCGCGGCGTCTAGCTTCTTTTCCTCGACCGCGGCGCGGTGATTTGTCCTTCCTTGGTGAAGAGCTCCTATTCCTGCGGGGTGTTTCCCTTTCTTTCTCTTTCTCTTTTTCCTGTTGCTCCTTCTCCAGCTGCTCCGCGGCTTTCTTGCGGTCATAGGAAGCGAGCCTTGCGGCTGCTAATCCCAGTCCCTTGCGCACTTGTTTATACTGCTCCGCCCGCGGGTCACTTTCCGTCGGCTGATGCATCTGCATGTAAGTTGCTGCGGCTAGAACTGCGGCAGCAGGAGTTTGCGGGTAGACGTAGCCGTCGTCGTCGACCCGCATGAGAGAAGGAGTAACCGATCTGCTGGTTCCGGCCAGGGACTCGACGTTCCTGGATGTAGATGCATGCCCCTTCCTCGTGGGTCGGGTTTCGACCGAGGGTGTTAGGGACAGCCCAGCTCGTCTTTGACTTGACTCATCCGCCGCTCTTCTGCGAAGGGCCAGATCTGCTCGGGCGTCTTTGATGGTTGAGGCTGCTCTCACTAGGTGATAGTGGTAGGCAACCATGTCTTCGTGCGAAGCTCCGGCTGCGGGTGGTTTGCTCGTTCGCATAGCTTCTTTGGCTCGATCCCAAGCTTCCCGCGAGACGCAGATTATGTTGCGCTCTGTCGCGCTGTGCTCCGTTTCCGGGGCAGGTTCTGATCCCGCCATGCAGACTTGGGCCAGTCGAGGCTCGTGTGTCTTACGCGCAGATCGGAAAGCCCTTTGAACTCTTGAGGGTTCCTCTGTCGAGAGGGTATGGTAGTCGTTGGTGTTGAAGCGGATGGACTCGCCGCTTTTCTCCAGATGACGGCGCGAGTCGACAGCTCCAGATTCAGTTTCTGATTCATCGGAGAAGTGGAGGATTCCGTCCCTGTTGGTCACGAATTTAAGGCTCACGAACGTCAAGGTGACGCTTTTCTCCAGATCCTCGAATACCGGGCGTGATTCCGGCGAGTGAGGTGTGACCATGACAGATCCGATCCATATAGGATTGTTCGGAGCCATAGTCGATGGTTTCCAACGGGAGTTGGTTGTCGATGAAGCCGAAGATGCCGGTGATCCAGCGCCCGCCGTTCCCACAGACGGCGCCAACTGTCGAATCTCTGACTCTACAAATCCCTTAGGTGCCCTATCGGGTTTCGACTAGGAGAACTCATGAGCGCTGGTGGAATCGTCGGCTAGACAGGGGGCGAGAATTACCCAGGTTCGGGGCCCTCGTAGAGGTAAAACCCTTACTCCTGCCTCTGTCGATCTGTATTGATGATTAGATCGGTTACAATGGTGGTGCTCGAATTGAGGGTAAGATCTCGAGTTCAAGGCTTTTGGTCGTGCGGTATTGCTTGGTACTCTCCCGGGGGGCTCTCGTGGCCTTATATAGATGACCAGGTCTCGAATCCTACACGGAGAGGACTCGAACTCTAACTAGGTCGGTTACATGTTTCCTAAATTAATCCGCAAGTTAGTGCGGGTGGGCTTCATGTGGGCCTTCTGGAGTATTCCAAGGGCTCCTCTTCTTGGGCCTTAACCTTGGGCCTGAGAGGGGGTGTCCTTATTCGCAGGGTCCAGGATCCGTATCTTCGTCACTGATAGAAGGAGAACGTCCTTCGCCGCCATAGGTGGCCACCGACCGGACGCAGCAGCAGGGCTTGTCAAGCCCGGATCAACTCGACTAGCCCAAGAAGGCCAGTCAAGCCCAGATCAGGCCCAACCAGCCCCGCCGCCATGCTGCAGTGTCGAGGTCACTGTTGCCAACCTGCAGATCAAGCTAGCCACAGACACACGAGCTGGGGATCGGGTCCGTTAAACCCAGACCGGGCCCACTGGGCCCACATCTGGGCCAAGCCACCCTTCCATGGTCCAACACCGCCCATCACCCTCCACCGCCGCACCTCCGCCTCCGCACCTCCACCGATCAACCGCCGCCGCCACCGTCGAGCATGCCATGCCAGGGTCGTCTTCTTCTTCCAGCCTGAAGCAGGGCATCCGAGGGGAGAAGCGCACGCGCCGCCCAAGGTCGCCGCCGCGTCAGATCTGGGCGGCCGCCGTCCCAAGCCCGCCGACCACCGCGTAGCTGCCACGCCACCGCCACAGGACCGCACAACCGCGCCGTCGCCCGACGCCGACGCCTTCCGAGCTTTGCCCGGCGACGCCCACCGGCGGCGGCGAGGAGGGGGAGGGAGAGGGAAGAGTCTAGAGGCGGCGGCGCTCGGGAGGCTCCCTCTGTATGTCTGATTCAAAATGGTACCACACAAGGAACCCTTCGTCTCTTCAGTTCGCCAAAATAAAGATGACAGGTGTAATGAGATTTGGTTAATATTACACAAGTTATGAAGCAAACGAATGCAACGTATCATCCGTGATTGCTCAACTCATGGATAACCATGTCCAGTGTCCAATGTTCAATAAGCAACTTTAAGCAAAGTTGTAAATAGTCAGCTCTAGCCTTCCGAGAGACTCGGGCTACGGTATAGACGTCATAGCCTGAATGGATAATAGTCGTTAAATAGCCCGACTAAATGAATATAGTCCCAATTTAGCTAGGAGTTCGTCCCACGGCGACCCGGCTAAAATTTTGGTTTAAAATTTATCAACTCGGCCAATTTTGGATCCCAAATCAACCACCGTTGATGGTTAAACTATTGTTGTGAGGTAGGAGTTTTTTCCCACGGTGACCTGGTTTTAGGAGTACTGAATTGTGTCATGAATAGCTAATATTTAAACTTCTAATTACTCGTGCATCTTATATAACTATGTTATTACATTATGAATTTGTGAATAATGGTATATATACGATTATATGTTATCTAAATTTTAATAGTTTTCAATATTTTAACAAAACGACTATATGGTTATAGTCCGGCTATATCCTTTGGTAGCTTCTGAAATCGCCGGAGCTATATGCAATAGTCCGCTATTTTAAATTTTGACTTTAAGACATAATTTGGACATCAGAACGTAGTAGTATTCTAATGGCATTCTCATTCATAGTTTCCAAATTTATGGTATGCTAAATCAATTATATCATTGCTAGCTTATATGGGTTCTAAAGGCAAACACCCACGGCTAGCTAAATCAATTATATGAGCAAATCTTCTATACCTAAATAGGAATACCCCACTACATGATTTTCCTGCCTTCTCGTGAGGCCACGTCATCCCTATTTTCCCAACGCTGTGCGGGAGATCACCCCACTAGTAGGAAATAGGCTACCAGTGACGAACAGGATCCAGCTACCGCTGGCGAACATGTGTTCGCCAGCAGTACACCGCCAGTGGTAGGAGGGTACTGCTGGCGAACACCACTTCGCCAGCGGTAGTGCATATTACCGCTGGCGAACAAAGCCTTGTTCGCCAGCGCTATGTTCGCCAGCGGTAGCTGCCCAGTTCGCCAGCGGTACTGGTTCGCCAGCGCTAGGCCCCTAGTTCTCCAGTGGTGGTGTTGGCCAGCGGTAGGAAATTTGTTCGCCAGTGGTAAGTTTCCCAGGTTTGTATTTTTTTTTGTATAACAGTTTGTATATTCTGATATTATACTATACAGGTCCAAATACATTCAAATTCTGTAATTTATAAACTTCACACATATAAATCACTGTTAGATACATATGCATCCATCCATAACGAATTTAACACATCGATAACAAAATTAACACATCGATACATATGCATCCATATCCAATTCTCATAAGTACGAATACAACACATTGATCTCAATAACACGTTTATGTCGGAAGATTTCGAACCCAAAATATAGCCATCTAATTAGTTCAACGATTACAAAGGTATGACGACATCTATACAACGTACACGCGATATAGAGATCAATCGCAAAGAAGACTAGCTAGATATACGGTCCGCCTCCGCTTTAGCTTCCGCCTCCGCTTGCGATCTTTCGCTAGGGCCAGCGCGCCGTCCACTTCTTCATCTCTCTGTAGACCAAGATAAAAGCATTAGACCGGCAAAGGAAATCACAAGTTCTTATTAGGAGAAATTCGTAACGAATCGAATACATACCGTCGATCATTTCTTCCTCGATGTTGTGATCTTCTGTTTCTTCTCCGGCGGGAACGGAAGAACACCTTCTAACGAGTTGAATGGTCTCTCGTCAGTCTGCTCTAGCACACATTGTCGCAACTCATTGTTAGATGGTGGGGAGTTCCAGTGGAAGACGGATCCATTAGTTACTACATCCTTATAGATGACTGTGCAGAGCTTGCGCTGGATGCGACCAAAGTTTTGTCTGAATTCAGCATCAGACCATTCGACGATGCTGCGAGACTATTTGTCCACAGCAGACATGTATTGTAGACTATGTTGGTCCTTCACGATCTCCGTCATGTGTTGGATGAGGTACCAAGCCTCCATATGGCCGCCTGGCGCCTGCTTGGGGCAGGGAAACTCTGTTCTGTGTCTGAACACATATTTGCCTTGAATTTGTTTCTTCCTATCGCAGAATCCTTCCCCCCTGATGTAGCCGTCCAAAGCATCATTCAGAACAGACTTGATGAGGGAGTAGTTCTTCTCCTTCATCGTACTCCCGGAGTCGAGATATACTGCGTGCGCGTCTGTCGGGTAGAGCATGATGAGGGTGCCGTATTTGTTTCTGCGCAAAACAGGAGAGTCCATATATATAATCCTCAAAAATTGTATATGCGCAAACTTATGTAAAGATGGGAAATATAACTTACTCGGGAAAGTAAGGCACGAGGGTGATCCTCTTGTTCATATGGTTATTGAGCAACACTTGTTGGAGGTACTTTGTCGCTTTTGCCCTACCCTTGGGGTTGCTCAAGTACATGTCGTGCATGTAGTAGGGGTCTGCTAGCGCGATGTTTTTGACATTCTCTATGGATAGCTGATGCGCCAAACTGAGCGTAAACAGACGCACGATTGACGAGTGGAGGGATTTCATGTGGAACATTTGGAAAATGTCGTCAAATCTAATGATGATCTTGTTTGCGTTGCCTTTAGTAACAAATCCCGCCGTAGATGGCACCTTTGCGACCAAAACCGGCAGCGTTGGATTTTTCTCCTTCAGAAGCATCTCCTCCATATATAGAATACCGTCATGGATTCTACGCATATCACCTGACAGCAAGGAGACCAACCTCGGCCGAAGCATCGGTTTGCCCAACTCATGGATCTGATGCCAGTCGGTTATGGGTATCCTGTCCAATACACGTCCTGTCTGCGGCTTGGACTTGGTCCCCTCCACCGGTTGGCTCATCGATGCAACGGCAGAATTCTTCTTTGTTCTTTTCCGTACCGTCTTCTTAGGCTGAGCCTGATGAAATACATCCGCTACCGCCTCTTTGAGGGCATCATGGCTGATGACTTCTTGCTCGGGGACTGCCGGTTCTTGAGAAGAGAAAAGACGCTTTGTGCATCGATATTTATCCGCTTCCTCCGCTGGCAAGAGAAGTTGATCAAGTTCATCCAGGCCGGGCGCCCCCTCGTAAGGATCGTCGACGAGGTAGTCATTGGGGTTCTCATCTTCAGCATCGTCGTCGTCGTGTGCACGGACTTTGCAGGTGAGAAATCCTTTTGTTGGCTCGGGTGCCCCGACCCCTGGACCGGTGTTGGAGTGTTGACAGGAGTACTTTCCAAACGAATGAGTGATTTCAGCCAGGTCAATGGCCAAACCAAGCATTGCTCCAGGTTCAACTCGCTGTCGGCTGCGGGTGGTTGGTTCGGAGGATCGAGAGCACCGCAACCAGGGAGCACCCAACTTAAGGTCACTTTGAACACGTCCTTGGGCATACGAACGCCGTGGGATACGCGGTTGAGAGGTGTTATGATTTTTCCTTTGGCGACGTCCTTTAACTCGCCGTTCACACGAAGGAGCAATGTGCATCCCGTCTCATTGGCCTGCGAAACGTCGCGCGATCGTTGTTAGAGACTGATGCCGTCACGAATCAAGTCATAATATATAATTAAGCAGTGGACGTTGAATTACCGTGAGGGCATTGAGCTCGGACAAGGGGGATGGACCGCTAAGTATCGGCGGCGGTGTTGAAGAGATGTGGCGGGGCGGCGACGGATCTTTGCGACCTTCCGGCTGAGGGTTGGGGGCCGGCTCGTTCCGCGGCGCCACGACGGGGGCCACGTTCTGCGGCGCCACGACGGGGGCCACGTTCTGCGGCACTGGCTGCACCATTTGGGCTATGTTTATCTCCGGGAGCGGCCCTTGTCCTCCACTGTGACGCCCCGTAATCGGGCACTATGCAGATTTCAGCATTCCCGCCAAAATCCACATAATAACCGATTCCAGGTTGCCACTTGTGATAACATTACAACAGTTCACGAATAATCCACAACAACAACAGAAAAGATATATACAAGATGACTCAAACGAGTCAGGGATACAACTGATACAATACAAAGATCCAAATAACAGCGGAAGAAACAAACGTCCGGCTACGGACAAGATACAAATTGGACTAAGAGTCCCGAAGATAACCGAAGGCGTCCAATCCCTGCCCAGGCCAAGCCGGAGGGATTCCCAAGCTAACGTCGTCAGACTTCAAACCTGTTGACTGCAAGTTGGAATTTGCAGCCACGAAAGAGATTCGTGGGTCAGTACGGTTAAGTACTGGCAAGGGGGATAAAACCCATACTCACAAGTTACCGGCGTAGCCAGTCATCACAAGATACAAATACTTTAGGATCAACGGAAAGGAAGGGGTTATGGCAAATAAGCTACAGCAGGCTGCACTAACCAACTACAGAGATTCTATTACTTCCAACTATCAGAAAGGAGATAAGATCGAGTGATAGTAACCAACTAAAAGATAACGTCAAGCAAACCCATCCTGGATCTCGCCCCTTATCCGAAGAAGCAATCCGAGGATAACTCACACCGTGGTACTTAAAGATGAGTCAAATTATTGTGTGAATAACCTATTACTAGTCAAGTTATTAATCATTGGGTGAAACATGATTGATCATTAGGTTTAAGTTGTCCTGAGTACTTGTTAGCCAGTACTTTCACCAAGTAATCCATAACCGCGGAAAACACGGCTTCTCGAGAAGATTTACCCTGCAGGGGTGCACCATAGTAACCGCACTCATGAATATCCCGCCAGATGGAGTGGCCACTCCACCAAGCGGGGCACTCAACACAACCCAACCCGTCTTCGCATCAAGCCCAAAGCACCGCGTGCTGTGCGTGCGCGGCTAATCGAGCCCCACGAAGAAAAGGGGACCCTCATAGCACTGGAAGACCACGCCGCCCTAAATGCCGACTACGAAAGTTCCACCCGGGCGCCAAGGGCTCGCAAGATCATGCATGCAGCAAATGGAAAGCCCGAACTAGTACGGCGATTTGGACGAGATGCGAATCGAGTCAAACTGAGGGGGAGCCCATACTCCCCAAATGCGGGTAGTGCGCTCATCATGGATCAGTAGACAAGACCCTTTTCCTAATTAGGGGGTCGACACTAGCGGGCCTCAAAACCACCCTGGGCCTCCCGCCGGTGCCTTATCATCAAATTATTATTTAACAATAACAGTAGCATGATTGATTGATTGATTGATTGATTGAACATCGAGCCCCCAGAACATAACGGAGTAATAACTGAAAGTAACGGATAACAGACTCGAGCAAAACAACCTAAGCATGATAGTAAGACACGGGCAACAAACAATGGTTATAGGTAGGGAGGTGAGGCAATATCAGGGTTAAGGGATTCATGTGATGGGTTCGCAACAGAAACAACTACTACTAAGGCTAGCAGAAAAGAATCAACGGAAAGAATCGGTAACAAGTGATGAAAGGCAGCCATATGGCATGCAAGTGAGTATACTTGCCTGAGATCCCGCAAGGTAGCAGAACTTGTCGTTGCTCACATCATCTCAACGTCCTATCCGGGAAGAAGCAACGAACCTCGAACAAACACCGGATGCAACAATTACTACTACGGCAAAAGATCCAGCATGATCCTATTTTATATGCATGACATGGCAAGATGCAACAGGGGAAACAACTTAAGCAATTTAATCGGAACCGGAGTCCGGAGAAGTTGGAATTGGTTCAAGTTGTTTATCTAACCATCAAGTTAAATGTTGTTTAGCATGGAAAACAATAAAGTAGATGAGTTAGGCAATTTAAATGGACTGGGGCAACAGTTGAATTAAATACCCCAACACATTCCATAATTAATTATTAGATGATATTATTATTATTACCCAAACCCACCAAATGCGATGCAACATGATGCCATGATATTTATAAAATAGATTGCATGTTGTAGAAAATAGGGCATAGGTATAGGGGTTTTAGGGTTTGGGTTCGCACGTGTGGAGAGGATCTTTGTGTTCGACGCCGGAAAGAGGAGATCTTCGGGGCAACGCCGGAAACTTCGGAACGTAGAGGAAGTAGTCGACGTCGAGGAAGTAGGGGAAGTAGACGTTCGTTCTCATGTAGTCGAGGAAGTAGTTGTTCCGGGGTCGTAGTTGTGGTGGAATCGCAACATCATATCCGTTGTTCTCGAGTTGCCGTGGTAGTTGGCGTAGTAGGGGAAGTAGTTGTACTCGTTCCGTAGTCGACGTAGTCGTGGCCGAATCCGCAACATCATCGTCTTCGGGTCGGTGGTGAATTTGATGGTCTCGGTCTCAGGGCTTCATGGCACGCACGAAGGCGTCCGACGCAAGGCGGACAAGGCGAGGTTCACGGCGGTGTAGTCGTTCACGTTGCGGTACTTGTCGGGGAAGAGCTCGTCGTCGAGGTTTGGTCCGAGGTCCTCGGGGTGGCGGTACTTGTCGAAGATAATATTGTCGTCGGAGTACGGTTCGGGGAAGATCTTGGCGGCGACACGGTCGCAAACACACGGGCACGAAGGCCTCGGCCACACCAAAACGGTGACGGCATCACCGTCGTCCCGTCGGCGACGGTAGCATCACCGCGACAAAGACGGCACCAGGAGCATCCTAGCAGCGGCAATTCACCTGCGCCGAGCCACACCAACAACAGCCACATCACCGCACCAAAACACCACACCACCTCACTGCACCACCAAGATCACCAAACCACCGCACCTCCGGGGCTGCAGGCCTAGGAAGCTCGGAGCATCGAGTCGGAACGTTGAAGGAGGCGTGACCTCATCCAAGGAGTGGTACTGGTCAACAATTTTGGAGTACTTCCTCTCCAGCTTGGGCCGGTTACCGGCAATCGGCACCGGCGTCTTGATTTTCCGCAGCGCTGGAGGCAAAGAGACGGCATGAGCCCGAGCCGCCGGAACCGTTGCCACGCTCGAACGAGAGTAGCCACTGGAGGAAACCACTAAATCCTCGGAGGCCGGCGGGGCGCTCGCCCGCCGCCTGTAGATCGAGGACGAGGAATACTCATCCGTCACCGGAGCGGAATACGGCGGCGGCGGTGGGTCCCACAGCTGCGGCTGCGGCTCGTATGGGTCCGCGGGGTCGCCGCCGTGATGCGTCCCTGCCGGCGGCGATCTGTGTCGTGGTGCCGCTTCTTGTTGTAGCTCTTCTAGGGGCTCGGCTGGCGTTGCAACCAGGAGGCTGCCGACGACCTTAGTGGCCGTCTGCAGGATCAGGAAGAGCACCCACAGCAGGAAGGTGCCAATCTTGCCGGCCACGACCAGGAAACAGCTCATGCCGAGGAGGACGACGGCGGGAGGGAGCTGAGTTATGCTCCTACTCGGGAGAAAACCTGGTCTTCGGAGCTAGGCTCGAATGTCAGCGGGGACACAACAGGGCGCTGGAGACGAAGAGTGAGGAAGAGGGCGAAAACTGCACAAATCCGTGCGAGCTCGGGGAGAGGGAGAGGGAATCGGGGTGGAGAGGAGCGGTGGGGAGGAGGGTGGCCGGAGGGAAGAGAGGCGGAGAAGGGAGGCGACGGGAGGAGGAAGAAGGGGTCGAGCGGGAGGGATCGAGCGCTGGACTCGGGATGGCAGGGAAAGGAGCGATGGTCTTCGTGCGTGCGTTTGGTCCAAGCGGTGGGAGGACCTAACCGCAAATAGGAGAAACGGCGGGGGCAAAAGGAGGAGGGGAGAGAGATTTTTAGGGTTTGGGTAGAGATTTCGGTGGGGGGGGGCTGGTTGGGTCCTTGCTGGGCCGGAAAATGGCAGGCCGTGGGCTGCTCTCTCCCTTCTCTCAAATTAATTTTTTTTTGCTTATTTTTTTTTTCTTTCCAGAATTTGTTCAGGCTCCAATAAAAATTAGATTTATGCACCAAATCAATTCCAACAAATTTTAGAAAACAGGAGTTGATTAATTTATATTTGTTTGTAAGTTCGAAATGCGAAGATGATGCGGTATGCCATGCTATGCAAGAAATAAGAAAAACAAGCGACAAGAATTACTAGGGGGGAAACCCCCGGGCGTTACAGCCGACACCACTAACAAGGGGATTGCGCCCTCGCAATCCACCTGCGAACCCGGGAGGGGAAAGAAGTTCGACTATCGATTCTTCATGCTTCCCGCTGATCTCCTCGACACCACTAACAAGAGATTCTTGCTCGGAGTGACGACGATGTTCTTCCACCAGGAATCTTCCGATGATCGAACCTATTAGGTTAAAGGCTCAGAAAACGTCCACCCACGTAGGATCCTAACACTTTGAAAGATTGAGTACGAGAGTAGACTCCAAAACAATTAAGATGGGAGGGGAATAGAATAGAGATAAGGAGAAAACAAGAATCCTATCGAGAGGTTTTTCCCAAAATAGTTTAGCAGAAATAGTTTTTGACACTCTAGAAACAACGACCGTTAGCGAGGTTAACCTACAGGCTTTGCGGACCCGTTGCTTCGATAACCATTCGTATCGAAACAATATCGGGAATCGGAACCAAGGCTCTGATACCATTTGTGACGCCCCGTAATCGGGCACTATGCAGATTTCAGCATTCCCGCCAAAATCCACATAATAACCGATTCCAGGTTGCCACTTGTGATAACATTACAACAGTTCACGAATAATCCACAACAACAACAGAAAAGATATATACAAGATGACTCAAACGAGTCAGGGATACAACTGATACAATACAAAGATCCAAATAACAGCGGAAGAAACAAACGTCCGGCTACGGACAAGATACAAATTGGACTAAGAGTCCCGAAGATAACCGAAGGCGTCCAATCCCTGCCCAGGCCAAGCCGGAGGGATTCCCAAGCTAACGTCGTCAGACTTCAAACCTGTTGACTGCAAGTTGGAATTTGCAGCCACGAAAGAGATTCGTGGGTCAGTACGGTTAAGTACTGGCAAGGGGGATAAAACCCATACTCACAAGTTACCGGCGTAGCCAGTCATCACAAGATACAAATACTTTAGGATCAACGGAAAGGAAGGGGTTATGGCAAATAAGCTACAGCAGGCTGCACTAACCAACTACAGAGATTCTATTACTTCCAACTATCAGAAAGGAGATAAGATCGAGTGATAGTAACCAACTAAAAGATAACGTCAAGCAAACCCATCCTGGATCTCGCCCCTTATCCGAAGAAGCAATCCGAGGATAACTCACACCGTGGTACTTAAAGATGAGTCAAATTATTGTGTGAATAACCTATTACTAGTCAAGTTATTAATCATTGGGTGAAACATGATTGATCATTAGGTTTAAGTTGTCCTGAGTACTTGTTAGCCAGTACTTTCACCAAGTAATCCATAACCGCGGAAAACACGGCTTCTCGAGAAGATTTACCCTGCAGGGGTGCACCATAGTAACCGCACTCATGAATATCCCGCCAGATGGAGTGGCCACTCCACCAAGCGGGGCACTCAACACAACCCAACCCGTCTTCGCATCAAGCCCAAAGCACCGCGTGCTGTGCGTGCGCGGCTAATCGAGCCCCACGAAGAAAAGGGGACCCTCATAGCACTGGAAGACCACGCCGCCCTAAATGCCGACTACGAAAGTTCCACCCGGGCGCCAAGGGCTCGCAAGATCATGCATGCAGCAAATGGAAAGCCCGAACTAGTACGGCGATTTGGACGAGATGCGAATCGAGTCAAACTGAGGGGGAGCCCATACTCCCCAAATGCGGGTAGTGCGCTCATCATGGATCAGTAGACAAGACCCTTTTCCTAATTAGGGGGTCGACACTAGCGGGCCTCAAAACCACCCTGGGCCTCCCGCCGGTGCCTTATCATCAAATTATTATTTAACAATAACAGTAGCATGATTGATTGATTGATTGATTGATTGAACATCGAGCCCCCAGAACATAACGGAGTAATAACTGAAAGTAACGGATAACAGACTCGAGCAAAACAACCTAAGCATTATAGTAAGACACGGGCAACAAACAATGGTTATAGGTAGGGAGGTGAGGCAATATCAGGGTTAAGGGATTCATGTGATGGGTTCGCAACAGAAACAACTACTACTAAGGCTAGCAGAAAAGAATCAACGGAAAGAATCGGTAACAAGTGATGAAAGGCAGCCATATGGCATGCAAGTGAGTATACTTGCCTGAGATCCCGCAAGGTAGCAGAACTTGTCGTTGCTCACATCATCTCAACGTCCTATCCGGGAAGAAGCAACGAACCTCGAACAAACACCGGATGCAACAATTACTACTACGGCAAAAGATCCAGCATGATCCTATTTTATATGCATGACATGGCAAGATGCAACAGGGGAAACAACTTAAGCAATTTAATCGGAACCGGAGTCCGGAGAAGTTGGAATTGGTTCAAGTTGTTTATCTAACCATCAAGTTAAATGTTGTTTAGCATGGAAAACAATAAAGTAGATGAGTTAGGCAATTTAAATGGACTGGGGCAACAGTTGAATTAAATACCCCAACACATTCCATAATTAATTATTAGATGATATTATTATTATTACCCGAACCCACCAAATGCGATGCAACATGATGCCATGATATTTATAAAATAGATTGCATGTTGTAGAAAATAGGGCATAGGTATAGGGGTTTTAGGGTTTGGGTTCGCACGTGTGGAGAGGATCTTTGTGTTCGACGCCGGAAAGAGGAGATCTTCGGGGCAACGCCGGAAACTTCGGAACGTAGAGGAAGTAGTCGACGTCGAGGAAGTAGGGGAAGTAGACGTTCGTTCTCATGTAGTCGAGGAAGTAGTTGTTCCGGGGTCGTAGTTGTGGTGGAATCGCAACATCATATCCGTTGTTCTCGAGTTGCCGTGGTAGTTGGCGTAGTAGGGGAAGTAGTTGTACTCGTTCCGTAGTCGACGTAGTCGTGGCCGAATCCGCAACATCATCGTCTTCGGGTCGGTGGTGAATTTGATGGTCTCGGTCTCAGGGCTTCATGGCACGCACGAAGGCGTCCGACGCAAGGCGGACAAGGCGAGGTTCACGGCGGTGTAGTCGTTCACGTTGCGGTACTTGTCGGGGAAGAGCTCGTCGTCGAGGTTTGGTCCGAGGTCCTCGGGGTGGCGGTACTTGTCGAAGATAATATTGTCGTCGGAGTACGGTTCGGGGAAGATCTTGGCGGCGACACGGTCGCAAACACACGGGCACGAAGGCCTCGGCCACACCAAAACGGTGACGGCATCACCGTCGTCCCGTCGGCGACGGTAGCATCACCGCGACAAAGACGGCACCAGGAGCATCCTAGCAGCGGCAATTCACCTGCGCCGAGCCACACCAACAACAGCCACATCACCGCACCAAAACACCACACCACCTCACTGCACCACCAAGATCACCAAACCACCGCACCTCCGGGGCTGCAGGCCTAGGAAGCTCGGAGCATCGAGTCGGAACGTTGAAGGAGGCGTGACCTCATCCAAGGAGTGGTACTGGTCAACAATTTTGGAGTACTTCCTCTCCAGCTTGGGCCGGTTACCGGCAATCGGCACCGGCGTCTTGATTTTCCGCAGCGCTGGAGGCAAAGAGACGGCATGAGCCCGAGCCGCCGGAACCGTTGCCACGCTCGAACGAGAGTAGCCACTGGAGGAAACCACCAAATCCTCGGAGGCCGACGGGGCGCTCGCCCGCCGCCTGTAGATCGAGGACGAGGAATACTCATCCGTCACCGGAGCGGAATACGGCGGCGGCGGTGGGTCCCACAGCTGCGGCTGCGGCTCGTATGGGTCCGCGGGGTCGCCGCCGCGATGCGTCCCTGCCGGCGGCGATCTGTGTCGTGGTGCCGCTTCTTGTTGTAGCTCTTCTAGGGGCTCGGCTGGCGTTGCAACCAGGAGGCTGCCGACGACCTTAGTGGCCGTCTGCAGGATCAGGAAGAGCACCCACAGCAGGAAGGTGCCAATCTTGCCGGCCACGACCAGGAAACAGCTCATGCCGAGGAGGACGACGGCGGGAGGGAGCTGAGTTATGCTCCTACTCGGGAGAAAACCTGGTCTTCGGAGCTAGGCTCGAATGTCAGCGGGGACACAACAGGGCGCTGGAGACGAAGAGTGAGGAAGAGGGCGAAAACTGCACAAATCCGTGCGAGCTCGGGGAGAGGGAGAGGGAATCGGGGTGGAGAGGAGCGGTGGGGAGGAGGGTGGCCGGAGGGAAGAGAGGCGGAGAAGGGAGGCGACGGGAGGAGGAAGAAGGGGTCGAGCGGGAGGGATCGAGCGCTGGACTCGGGATGGCAGGGAAAGGAGCGATGGTCTTCGTGCGTGCGTTTGGTCCAAGCGGTGGGAGGACCTAACCGCAAATAGGAGAAACGGCGGGGGCAAAAGGAGGAGGGGAGAGAGATTTTTAGGGTTTGGGTAGAGATTTCGGTGGGGGGGGGGGGCTGGTTGGGTCCTTGCTGGGCCGGAAAATGGCAGGCCGTGGGCTGCTCTCTCCCTTCTCTCAAATTAATTTTTTTTTGCTTATTTTTTTTTTTCTTTCCAGAATTTGTTCAGGCTCCAATAAAAATTAGATTTATGCACCAAATCAATTCCAACAAATTTTAGAAAACAGGAGTTGATTAATTTATATTTGTTTGTAAGTTCGAAATGCGAAGATGATGCGGTATGCCATGCTATGCAAGAAATAAGAAAAACAAGCGACAAGAATTACTAGGGGGGAAACCCCCGGGCGTTACATCCACCTAGCATCCACGGCGCTAAGGACTGAGCGACGGACGCACAGATGGTAGGGAGGAGCTCATTGAGCCTCTCGTTCACAAGCTCGTCGACCGTCTTCTCCGGGCCCTTGTTCCGCTCCTTACGCTTCTCCTTGGTGTTCGGGTAGTAGTGCGCATGCCGATGACCCTTTCCGAGGCCATGCACATGGCCACGATGCGGATTCTTGTCAAGGGGCACTCCCTTCAGCGCGTTCAGCGCCCTAATGAAAGGGGTGTCATACGGGTCCTTGTTCGTCGTCGCCGAGGACCCCCCGTTAGATTGAAATAGGCGTTCTTTTTCTTCTTCCTCGAGATATTTATTTTCGAGCAGCTTGACCTTCTCGTTCAACACAAGATCGCCGGGCTTTTTGGGATCTTCCCTATAATGGGCCCTGACAAAATTTCTCACCTGTGGGTCGGTGATCTTGTCAAACGGGTTCGGCCCTTCTCTCTTCGCATCGTCCTTGGCCCAGACTTTCTGCTTCCCAAGGTAACCCCGGCTTCCGAGATTGTGAGGGCCAATGTTCTTTTTTCGCTGTTCTTTCCCCCATTTACTCAGCGCCACCCTTTCCGGTTTGAGTTCGTCGATCTTGAATTGGGCCAAGTCTTCCTCGGAAATGGATGGCCACATCTTATGGATCTCATCAAAATCCTTACCCTTCGCAACCATCTCCTGCAAACTGGATCTCCAAGTCATAAACGCCTTGGCGAACTTTCCCAGTGCTAACGAGTTGACCAGATTCTTCTTCAGGTCCTGGTTGTCGTAAGGATCCGGGAATTTGTACCTTGTGTGCAGCTTCTCAATCAGCAGGGCGGCCATAGCCTTGTTTTCTTTATCTCTGAGGTGCTCCATATTAACGTTGCCAAAGTCTCGAGCTATGCAGCCTATCTGGTTTCCATAGCCCTTGGCGTAACTCTCCGGCTCGAGGGGAGCACCGCTCTTGGGGTCCACTTCCGTGAACTCTTCCCGGATGGTGGCGAGCATGTTGTGCCGCCTATCTTTGCGCTTAGCCGACGCGTCGCTACCGGAGGCGGTATCCCCGGTGCCACTACCGGTTTGATCACCTTCTGCGCCCGATGTATCGTTGCGCAGCTCTAGCTCCTGGCGAACGGTTTCGTCCATCTCGTCGTCTGCATCGTCGCCCTGCATCTCTAGATCTGGGTGCGGATCTACGGGTCCGCCTCCGGCGCTTAGCATAGAAAGCCACGCATCGTCGTCCCCGTGTCCGAGACCAGAACCACCCGCCTCGTCGTTGTGAGCCATATCTAATGAAGGAGAGAAAACCCGAAATAAGTTCAACAAATCCTACAATTTAGACGATGTATACCCCATATGAGTCCAAATTTCTCGGACACTCTAAGTTGTGATATTTTTTAGCTAAGATCATGCCAAAATTCACGGAAAATTTCGGCATGACCTTTGCTAAAAATATCACAAATGGAGTACCCAAATTTGCCGGAACGGAAATTAATCAACATTCCGGCAAATAGGGACTCACGTGGGGTACCTGCACATAAAATCCCACCCCTCATATAATAGATCCCACCCCTCATATTATCATCGTCATCCACACGAAGGTGGGCACATATCCACACGACCACACACCATCTCCACCATCCATCACCACCATCCATCATCACCACGCCATATCCATCACAACCATCCATCACCACCATCCATACACCACCATCCATCACCACCAACCATCACCAACCACCAAAAACAATTGAGATATCCAGATTCATATTTCGATATCAAGACAAGACATGCATATAAATTGCTAAGTAAAACTATTTTTTCCCTTTGAATAAGATATATAAGCACATGGGCACAAAACATCAGGAATTAGCATATAAATTATAGCAGCACTAACAAAATGGTTTGCATGGTGTGGATAATCAAAAATAGATTTCTTGAGTGGTAATGGTACTGGTACTGGTACTGCTAAGCCCTAAATTACTTTTAAGATTCTCTGCTAGCCATTATTAAGTGAGTGAAAAGTCATATGTTGAGGATTAATAGATTGATCCACTTGATTATTAATGTTGTGACAATTCTGCTAGCCTAGTTCTACCATTGGAATGAATGTGGTATTTTTTTTACTGGTTTTCATCAAGAGTTGGCAGCAAACTCCCTCCCTCTCTTTCTCTGTTGGAACGAAGCTAACACAACTATCATCCATAAATCCAGAACAGAGCCCAATTGAGATAGATAGAAAAAAAATACTTGCAGCCACATAGACGCAACACTGAAGCCATAGGTTGCTGCTCCAATCGGGTAACCGCACCATGGCTCTTCCCCTCAAATAAGGGAGACTGATTGGCTGGAGTTTATAAAATTATCCAGGATCATGTCATTCGGCAGTTTTATTTGTTTGATTTATGTTCAGGTTAGCTAACCGCTTGGGAATGATTATTCTTTGCAAACTAATCGCAACACATTCGTTCTGTTGAACACAATAAAATAAGAATGTAGTGATTCATTCATCTGTTTGTTGCTTGCTTGAACTGAATTTGAACTGTTGGGCTTCAACAGGAAAAAACTAAGGGGCCAACAACAATATCAGCTAGCTAGCATAAAAAAACTAGCATAAAAACTCTAACGGGCCAACAACAATATCATGTGTTTGGGCGTGCACATCTGGTAGCTAGCATAAAAAAAACTAAGCTTGGGCATGCACATCAGCTAGCTAGCATCAAGCAAAAAATCACCATGTACTGTTGCAAAAAATCATCAAGCAAAAAAAACTAAGTTTGGGCATGCACATCAGCTAATTAGATTGTACAAGATGGTGCAAACAATTTTGAGGATCCAAAAGTTGTCGATTTTTTTTCCTATTTCATAATTGTTTCTCTAATTTATGTTCATTAGTAACTAGCAGTTTATTTTGTACAAGATTACATTGAGTATAATAGAAACTACAGAGGCTTATATCCACTACACAAGATTCATTAGTATCTTAGAGGAAGAACAGAGGAAGAACTCATTCGTTACCTCTTAGAGGAGTTCTGTCGAACACCTTCGAGGCAGCGGAGGGGGCGGTGGCTCGGGGCAGCAGCGAGGCCGAGGAGGGGGAGGGGAGGGCAGAGAGGGAAGGGAAGGGCAGAGAGAGGGGCGCGTGCGCGGTGGCCGGAGAGGGAGGGAAGTGGGCGGGGGGAGAGTGGGGCAGTGGGGGTGGGAGAGAGGGAGGGCAGTGGACGGGGGGAGAGTGGGGCAGTGGTGGTGGGAGAGAGGGAGGGCGTCGCCGGTGAGAGGGAGGGCTCGTCGCCGGAGAGGGAGGGCTCGTCGTCGTCGGCGGGGGCAGGGAGACAGTCGCGTTCGATCGTCGAAAGGATGAAAACGGCTAAGTCCCGCGCTCCTCTGTGCTCTGTAGGGAAGAGGACGGTCCCACATGTAAGTGGCCCAAAGGGAACGCGTAGCGCTGGCGAACAAACCTGCCGCTTCGCCAGCGCTACATTACCGCTGGCGAACCAGCTCTAGTTCGCGAGCGGTAATGTAGCGCTGGCGAAGCGGCAGGTTTGTTCGCCAGCGCTAACCCTTTTTTTAATTGATTTATGTTTATAATAATTGAGACACACATTACTGTTTTATTTTTTTATTTATTTAAATTGTTTCCTTTTTGTTTTCTGTTGTTAAATTTTGTTTTCTTTTAGGTTTTCTAATATTTCATTCATGTTTTCTTTTGTTTTATTTTGTTTTCCTTCATGTTTTATTTTGTTTCCATTATTTCATTCATGATTTCTCTTGTTTTCTTTTTGTTTTCTGTTGTTAAATTTTGTTTTTCTTTAGGTTTTCAAATATTTCATTCATGTTTCTTTTGTTTTATTTTTGTTTTCCTTCATGTTTTATTTTGTTTCCATTATTTCATTCATGATTTCTCTTGTTTTCTTTTTGTTTTCTGTTGTTAAATTTTGTTTTCTTTTAGGTTTTCTAATATTTCCTTCATGTTTTCTTTTGTTTTATTTTGTTTTCCTTCATCTTTTATTTTGTTTCCATTATTTCAATCATGATTTCTCTTGTTTTCTTTTTGTTTTCTGTTGTTAAATTTTGTTTTCCTTTAGGTTTTCTAATATTTCATTCATGTTTTCTTTTGTTTTATTTTTGTTTTCCTTCATGTTTTGTTTTGTTTCCATTATTTCATTCATGATTTCTCTTGTTTTCTTTTTGTTTTCTGTTGTTAAATTTTGTTTTATTTTAGGTTTTCTAATATTTCCTTCATGTTTTCTTTTGTTTTATTTTGTTTTCCTTCATCTTTTATTTTGTTTCCATTATTTCATTCATGATTTCTCTTGTTTTCTTTTTGTTTTCTGTTGTTAAATTTTGTTTTCCTTTAGGTTTTCTAATATTTCATTCATGTTTTATTTTGTTTTATTTTTGTTTTCCTTCATGTTTTATTTTGTTTCCATTATTTCATTCATGATTTCTCTTGTTTTCTTTTTGTTTTCTGTTGTTAAATTTTGTTTTCTTTTAGGTTTTCTAATATTTCCTTCATGTTTTCTTTTGTTTTATTTTGTTTTCCTTCATCTTTTATTTTGTTTCCATTATTTCATTCATGATTTCTCTTGTTTTTTTTATGTTTTCTGTTGTTAAATTTTGTTTTCCTTTAGGTTTTCTAATATTTCATTCATGTTTTATTTTTGTTTTCCTTCATGTTTTATTTTGTTTCCATTATTTCATTCATGATTTCTCTTGTTTTCTTTTTGTTTTCTGTTGTTAAATTTTGTTTTCCTTTAGGTTTTCTAATATTTCATTCGTGTTTTCTTTTGTTTTATTTTGTTTTCCTTCATCTTTTAATTTGTTTCCATTATTTCATTCATGATTTCTCTTGTTTTCTTTTTGTTTTCTGTTGTTAAATTTTGTTTTCCTTTAGGTTTTCTAATATTTCATTCGTGTTTTCTTTTGTTTTAATTTTGTTTTCCTTCATGTTTTATTTTGTTTCCATTATTTCATTCATGATTTCTCTTGTTTTCTTTTTGTTTTCTGTTGTTAAGTTTTGTTTTCTTTTAGGTTTTCTAATATTTCCTTCATGTTTTCTTTTGTTTTATTTTGTTTTCCTTCATCTTTTATTTTGTTTCCATTATTTCATTCATGATTTCTCTTATTTTCTTTTTGTTTTCTGTTGTTAAATTTTGTTTTCCTTTAGGTTTTCTAATATTTCATTCATGTTTTCTTTTGTTTTATTTTTGTTTTCCTTCATGTTTTATTTTGTTTCCATTATTTCATTCATGATTTCTCTTGTTTTCTTTTTGTTTTTTGTTGTTAAATTTTGTTTTCTTTTAGGTTTTCTAATATTTCCTTCATGTTTTCTTTTGTTTTATTTTGTTTTCCTTCATCTTTTATTTTGTTTCCATTATTTCATTCATGATTTCTCTTGTTTTCTTTTTGTTTTCTGTTGTTAAATTTTGTTTTCCTTTAGGTTTTCTAATATTTCTTTCATGTTTTCTTTTGTTTTATTTTTGTTTTCCTTCATGTTTTATTTTGTTTCCATTATTTCATTCATGATTTCTCTTGTTTTCTTTTTGTTTTCTGTTGTTAAATTTTGTTTTCTTTTAGGTTTTCTAATATTTCCTTCATGTTTTCTTTTGTTTTATTTTGTTTTCCTTCATCTTTTATTTTGTTTCCATTATTTCATTCATGATTTCTCTTGTTTTCTTTTTGTTTTCTGTTGTTAAATTTTGTTTTCCTTTAGGTTTTCTAATATTTCATTCATGTTTTCTTTTGTTTTATTTTTGTTTTCTACTAATAAGTCCACACATTTGAAATACAGAACAAGGTACATTAAATTTATAATAAGTGCACATCGATATCAGACCAGATGATCCATGCATATACATAGTTTCGTCGCATACAATTAGAAGACAGATATATACATAGTTTCTCAGTGTTTGATCTTTTTTCCCTTTTTGGACATAGTTGCATAATTTAACCCCACATTATGACTTCTTCTTATGAATGGAAGACCATGCCTAGGTAGCGTTGTTCTGCTTCTTCTTGTTGTGTATGTTGCATGACTATCATCATCATCTTCTTGATCATCGTCAATATTTGGGTCGCCGAACGTGTCGAACTCGTCCTCGTCAACGACTCCATCCATTCCGATGATATTTCTTTTCCCTCTCCTCACGACAACACGGCTAGGCCTTGCGGGGTCTGTTATGAAGAAGCATTGGGACACATGCTTAGCCAATACCCATTGCTCATTTTGCGCTGTGACATTCGCGCTTGATGAGGTTCCGGCTTCGGGAATAACCATGGTTGTAAAGTATTGGTCTTCTTTTCTGACGGTCGACATCCTAGCCCATCTGACGCGGAACATAGGCACCTTCTCTCCAGAGTAGTTAAGCTCCCATATCTCCTCGATCCTTCCGTAGTATCTTAACTTTTTGTCACCGGTGTAGGATTCCATCGTTACCCCTGAGTTTTGATAATCGGAAGTTTTGTCTTTCTCCTCTGTGTAGAAAGTGAACCCGTTGATATCATATGCTTGAAACGTCGCTAGGTTGGGAGCTGGGCCATGTGCCAACGCGTACAATAGTTTATTTTTCGCACAATCCCTTGGCGGTGGATTAGCTCTCTGATTATTTCTCCTTCGGTCCTCCGCTTGCCTTGTTCACTGTACTTTTTCATAATCGAGCTCTTGTGTTTTTCCACCCAAGTATCGACCATGTCAATGTGTTGGAGAGCTACTAAGTTAGCCCTGTTAAAGTCGATGCGTCGACAAGCCCGATCCACATGCACTTCTCTACGTCCATTTTTGTGACCTACTCCATCGAGCTTGCCAATGTGCTTGTTTCTGGGCAGACCAACTGGGTCCTCCACGTCCATATGATTCGTGCAGAAAGAGATGCACTCTTCGGTGAGAAAGCCCTGAACGATGCTTCCGTCCGGACGAGCTCTGTTGCGAACATATCCTTTGATGACCCCATTCATCCTTTCAAACGGCATCATGATGTGCAGGAACAACGGCCCGAGATGGATGATATCGTCCACGATATGGACCAACAGATGAACACATATGTCAAAGAATGATGGTGGAAAGTACATCTCAAGCTCGCATAGTATCACGACAATCTCTTCCTGCAGCCTTGAGATCTGCTTCCCCGTGATCGATTTTCGAGATATAACGTCGAAGAAGTTACAGAGGCCAAACAGGGTTTCCCGGACGTGTTTGTCCATTATTCCGCGGATCGCAACCGGAAGTATCTGCGTCATCGTCACGTAACAGTCATGAGACTTCATCCCGCTAAACTTTTGTTTCTGTGCGTCGAGGAATCTGCTTATTAGCCCTGAGTAACCGCTAGGGACTTTGACTCCGAGAAGGCACATCATCAATTTTGTGATCTCGTCCGGACTAAGAGTGAAGCAGGAGGGGGGGCAGTAATAGTCATTCCTCTTAACCCTTTTGGCCTTGCGACCCTCCGTCTCCTCATCACACGATTGATCGCCGTCGTCATCATCCGGGCGTCCCCCCTGAAGATCTACCCTAATACCAAAATATTTCAGGTCGTTTCTTGCTTTCACCACGTCTTTGGTCCTCTCCGGCATGTTGAGCAGCGTGCCAAACAAACTTTCAAACACATTCTTCGTGATATGCATCAGATCATGGCAGTGAGGCGTATCGAGAATGGGCCAGTATGGCAAGTCCGAAAACACCGACCTCGTCTTCCATACATCCAGAAGCGGTTTTGGCGCCTTTTGATTCTTTCCCGGCTCTGGGCATTCCTTCCAATCATTCAGCAAATTGTAGATTTCTTCGCCGCACCTCTTACGTGGAGGTCCACGGAGCTCATCCTGACCGTTAAAAAGGTCTCCTCGCCTTCTCCACGGGTCTTTGTTGGGTAGCCACCTTCGATGGCCAACGAAAACTGTTTTCGAAGACCCATGATCTTTCGGAAGTTGCATAAACGTGGGGTCATCCATGCACCTCACGCAACTGTTATGTCCGTGGCACACCTGGCCCGCCACATATCCGTAGCCGAGTAGGTCGTGAACCGTACAGAGTAAGATAGCTCTCATTGGGAAATATTGTTCACCGAAGGCGTCCCATGTGTTCACCCCTTCCTCGACCCATAGCGTGTCCAGCTCATCTTTAAGCAGCTTCAGGTATAGATTGATGTCGTTGCCTGGTTGTTTCGGCCCTTGAATTAGCATACTCATGTGAATATACTTCCTCTTCATGCACAACCAGGGAGGGATGTTGTACATCCATACAAACACGGGCCAGGTGCTATGGGTGCTGCTCTGGTTGCCAAACGGATTGAGTCCGTCGGTGCTCACACCCAACCTGATGTTCCTTGCCTCCGCCCCGAACGTTGGATATTCACAGTCAATTGCTTTCCATTGACTTGCATCTGAAGGATGTGTCAGAATTACTTTTTCACTCCGATTTGGATCTTTCAAAACTTTATTCCTCCTTTTCGCGTGCCCGCGCATGAGCTCTGCTTCCTTGCGGTCCGCGAAATACCGTTGCAGACGGGGAATGAGCGGAAAGTACCACACAACTTTCCGAGGAGCTTTCTTGTAATGCCCGGGGATTTTCCCCAATTAGTTTTGTTTGTTAGTTTTTCTTTTTTGGGCATCATGGCATCATGCATTTCATCACATTGCATATTCATTTTTTCTAAGAATTAAAATGTGTTGTTTCGCAAATAATGAATCCACCTCCCTCACTTTTCTATTTCGAAATTAATACCTCAAGCTAATATTGGAAAATATTTGCAAGAGTATCCCTAATAATAATAATAATAATAACAAAACAAAAAAAAAAAACTATAAGTTTGGAAATGTATTTGCCAAACCTTGTTTTCTGAAAATAATAAAACAAAAGAGAAAAAAAAAAAAAAAAAAAAAAAAAACGTTTTGGTGGGAGGTGAAGACCAGCCAATCCGGCCCAGTACCTCAACTCGACCCACCTCAGCGACAGAGGTCGCTTTCTTCTTCCGTACAGGAGCACGAGGAGTGCAGGTGGCTGTCTCCACCACGGCACCAACCCTCCATGGTCCCCTACCTCCTTGCTTTGCCCTCCATAAAGCCGCGACCTGTGCCCCTCCGAACCCTAGCCTCCTCCCTCTATTCCCTCTCCACCGCCGCCGCTGCTTTTCCCCTCTTCTTTCCTCCTCCTTCGTTCGCTCTTTCTCTGAACTTTCTGAAGATCGACAGCAACACGACCATGGCCGACCCTTAGAGCTGATGGCGCCGCCTCTCTGCTCTTCATCGGGTCGTGTTTGTCGCGGGAATGGAATTCCCAAGGCTCCCTCGTCGCCCTCGTCCACTCGGCCGAGCCTGGGAGCCCCAAGCTCCACCACGCCGTCGAGCTCCTCGTTGCCGCCACGCACTGCATCGCCCCGTCGTCCACGAGCAGAACGACGACGCGCGCCCCGGTGAGCCTCCTCCTCCTGGCCTAGGTCCCAGCCCCCTTGTGCTCTGTGGCTCGCCGTCGTGCGGCCGTCCTTGTTCTCCGGCGGGTTCATCCCATCCATGGCCGCCATGGAGGCCGCGTACGTGGACTGAAGATGCCTCTGTTTCTTTTATTTTTTTGGTTGGGGTTATTCCTTCTCGCATCCGCACATACCCGCACACCGACATGGGCACACACCGCACCCTTCCCCTGCAGTGTCGTCCTCCAGATCGCGCCAGGGAACCAAGCGGCCCCTGCTGCACATTCGTCTCCGTCAAGCTGTCCCTCTGAACCTGAAGAACGACACGGTGTCGATCCAAATTTCAGTTAACCGCGCCGTGTCACATGTTATTTCGGTGGGATCTGAATCCAATCACAAGTACGCACTCACCCCAGTGGCCAAGGCCTTCTCTGCTTCGCTGGGAGTCCCAGGTTCAAATCCTATCGGAGGCGAACTGCCTTTTATTTTGTTAAATTGTGTACCTGCTGCTCTCTGTCAGCTAGCGATGCACCTTCAGTTTTGTCAGAGAAACATCGCGATGTTATACTTCACTTAAATTTAGATCCGTTTCCTTTCACAACAGCGATTACGGTGCAGTGGTAGTTCACCCAAGCTGTTTCGTAGGAGGTCTATGGTTCAATTCCGTGCAGAAACCAAACTCTCCTCATTTTATCATGTTTTACCTCTGGACCTGTTGTGTCAAATTCAGTTAACATCACCTCTTCTGGTTCAAGTTTGGTCAGCATCACTTTCCATCACAAGTCCTTTTCTAGCCCAATGGTTCTGTTCCATGCTCACTGCATAGCAGATACCTGAGTTCAAATCCTAGGGCAACCCTTTTATTCTGTCTATTTCTGTTATTTTGCCAAAATGTTTTAATTCATAACTTGCAAACTATAGCTCCAAATGCAAAGTATAAAATACCAATTTGGATCATAAAAATGCATTGAATTTTAATCTGCCATCCATGCCCTTGTTTGCATCTTTTATCTTGCATTTTACTAGTGATATGTATGTGCACCTAAATAACTAAACATGGAATATGTTTGGGTACTTAATTTAGATTGTACCCTATTCCATTTAATTTGTTTAGCTCACTCAATAATTTATTCTCCGTGCTAAACAACATTTAATATTGATGGGTAGATAAATAACTCGAACCTCCTAAATTAGATGTTGGGCTTCCGGCTCAATTTAAATTGATTTAATTGCATAAATCATAACTAATTCATTTTACCTCCAAATTTGAAAAGTAAAATATGTTTTCCATGCAAAATTGAATGAACTTTGCAAATATCAACTTTGTTTTCTGTTTTGAATAAATTAAATTGCTGAAAACAACTGTTTCTTATTTAATGCATTTAAAATTGTCAATTTCATAACTTGCTCATTTCAATTCCAAATACAACAAATAAAATATGTTTTCATACCAGAAAAATGCACTTAATCTGTTCATGCCATCCATGTTCATGTTTGCACCTTGCCTGTTGCATTTGTAGTAGTGTTATGTATGTTCACCTAATAAATAAATATGGAATGTGTTGGGGTATTTAATTCAATTGTTGCCCTATTCCATTTAATATTGCTTAACTCACCTATTTACTGTTTTCCATGCTAAACAACATTTAAATTGCTGTGCGGATAAACAACTTGAACCAATTCCTATTTCTCCGGACTCCGGTTCCGATTAAATTGCTTAAGTTGTTTTCCCTGTTGCATCTTGCCATGTCATGCATATAAAATAGGATCATGCTGGATTTTTGCCGTAGTAGTAATTGTTGCATCCGGTGTTTCTTTTAGTTCGTTGCGTCTTCCCGGATAGGACGTTGAGATGGTGTGAGCAACGACAAGTTCTGCTACCTTGCGGGATCTCAGGCAAGTATACTCACTTGCATGCCATATGGCTGCCTTTCATCACTTGTTACCGATTCTTTCCGTTGATTCTTTTCTGCTAGCCTTAGTAGTAGTTGTTTCTGTTACGAACCTATCACATGAATCCTTTAACCCTGATATTGCCTCACCTCCCCTCCTATAACCTTTGCTTGAGCCTGTGTCTTACTATCTTGCTTAGGGTTGTTTTGCTCGAGTCTGTTACCCGTTACTTTCTGTTGTTACTCTATTACGTTCTGGGGGCTCGATGTTAATCAATCAAACCTGTTAATTGCTAATGGTAATAATAATAATAATTTGATGATAAGGCACCGGCAGGAGGCCCTTTGTGGTTTTGAGGCCTGCTAGTGTCGACCCTAATAGGAAAAGGGTCTTGTCTACTGATCCATGATGAGCGCACTACCCGCATTTGGGGAGTATGGGCTCCCCCTCAGTTTGACCCGATTCGCATCTCGTCCAAATCGCCTCATTTAGTTCGGGTTTTCCATTTGCTGCATGCATGATCTTGCGAGCCCTTGGTACCCGGGTGGAACTTTCGTAGTCGGCATATAGGGGGACACGGTCTTAGAGTGCTATGAGGGTCCATTTTCTTCTGGGCCCGAGTAGCCGTGCGCCCAAGGTTCTTTGGGCTTGATGCGAAGAAGGGTTGGATTGTGTTGAGTGCCCCGCTTGGTGGAGGGGCCACTCCATCTGGCGGGATATTCATGAGTGTGGTTACTTTGGTGCATCCCTGCAGGGTAAATCTTCTCGAGAAGCCGTGTTTTCCGCGGTTATGGATTACTTGGTGAAAGTACTGGCTAACAAGTACTCAGGACAACTTAAACCTAATGATCAATCATGTTTCACCCAATGATTAATAACTTGACTAGTAATAGGTTGTCCACACAATAAACTTGACTCATCTTTAATACCACGGTGTGAGTTATCCTCGGATTGCTTCTTCGGATAAGGGGCGAGATCCAGGATGGGTTTGTTTGAAGTTATCTTTCAGTTGGTTACTATCACTCGATCTTATCTCCTTTCTGATAGTTGGAAGTAATAGAATCTCTGTAGTTGGTTAGTGCAGCCTGCTGTCGCTTATTTGCCATAACCCCTTCCTTTCCGTTGATCCTAAAGTATTTGTATCTTGTGATGACTGGCTACGCCGGTAACTTGTGAGTATGGGTTTTATCCCCCTTGCCAGTACTTAACCGTACTGACCCACGAATCTCTTTCGTGGCTGCAAATTCCAAATTGCAGTCAACAGGTTTGAAGTCTGACGACGTTAGCTTGGGAATCCCTCCGGCTTGGCCTGGGCAGGGATTGGACGCCTTCGGTTATCTTCAGGACTCTTAGTCCAATTTGGATCTTGTCCGTAGCCGGACGTTTGCTTCTTCCGCTGTTATTTGGATCTTTGTAATGTATCAGGTGTAACCCTGGCTCGTTCGAGTCATCTTGTATCTATCTGTTGCTGTTGTAATTGTGGAATATTCGTGAACTATTGTAATGTTATCATAAATGGCAACCTGGAATCGGTTATTATGCGGATTTGGCGGGAATGCTGAAATCTGCATAGTGCCCGATCTCGGGGCGTCACAAATGGTATCAGAGCCTTGGTTCCGATTCCCGATATTGTTTCGATACGAATGGTTATCGAAGCAACGGGTCCGCAAAGCCTGTAGGTTAACCTCGCTAACGGTCGTTGTTTCTAGAGTGTCAAAAACTATTTCTGCTAAACTATTTTGGAAAATATCTCAATAGGATTCTTGTTTCCTCCTTATCCCTATTCTATTTCCCCTCCCATCTTATTTGTTTTGGAGTCTCCCCCTTGTCTATCTTTCAAAGTGTTAGAATCCTACGTGGGTGGACGTTTTCTGAGCCTTTAACCTAATAGGTTCGATCATCGGAAGATTCCTGGTGGAAGAACATCGTCGTCAGCCCGAGCAAGAATCTCTTGTTAGTGGTGTCGAGGAGATCAGCTGGAAGCATGAAGAATCGATAGTCGAACTTCTTTCTCCTCCCGGGTTAGCAGGTGGATTGCGAGGGCGCAATCCCTTGTTAGTGGTGTCGTCTGTAATGCCCGGGGATTTTCCCCAATTAGTTTTGTTTGTTAGTTTTTCTTTTTTGGGCATCATGGCATCATGCATTTCATCACATTGCATATTCATTTTTTCTAAGAATTAAAATGTGTTGTTTCGCAAATAATGAATCCACCTCCCTCACTTTTCTATTTCGAAATTAATACCTCAAGCTAATATTGGAAAATATTTGCAAGAGTATCCCTAATAATAATAATAATAATAACAAAACAAAAAAAAAAAAAACTATAAGTTTGGAAATGTATTTGCCAAACCTTGTTTTCTGAAAATAATAAAACAAAAGAGAAAAAAAAAAAAAAAAAAAAAAAAAAACGTTTTGGTGGGAGGTGAAGACCAGCCAATCCGGCCCAGTACCTCAACTCGACCCACCTCAGCGACAGAGGTCGCTTTCTTCTTCCGTACAGGAGCACGAGGAGTGCAGGTGGCTGTCTCCACCACGGCACCAACCCTCCATGGTCCCCTACCTCCTTGCTTTGCCCTCCATAAAGCCGCGACCTGTGCCCCTCCGAACCCTAGCCTCCTCCCTCTATTCCCTCTCCACCGCCGCCGCTGCTTTTCCCCTCTTCTTTCCTCCTCCTTCGTTCGCTCTTTCTCTGAACTTTCTGAAGATCGACAGCAACACGACCATGGCCGACCCTTAGAGCTGATGGCGCCGCCTCTCTGCTCTTCATCGGGTCGTGTTTGTCGCGGGAATGGAATTCCCAAGGCTCCCTCGTCGCCCTCGTCCACTCGGCCGAGCCTGGGAGCCCCAAGCTCCACCACGCCGTCGAGCTCCTCGTTGCCGCCACGCACTGCATCGCCCCGTCGTCCACGAGCAGAACGACGACGCGCGCCCCGGTGAGCCTCCTCCTCCTGGCCTAGGTCCCAGCCCCCTTGTGCTCTGTGGCTCGCCGTCGTGCGGCCGTCCTTGTTCTCCGGCGGGTTCATCCCATCCATGGCCGCCATGGAGGCCGCGTACGTGGACTGAAGATGCCTCTGTTTCTTTTATTTTTTTGGTTGGGGTTATTCCTTCTCGCATCCGCACATACCCGCACACCGACATGGGCACACACCGCACCCTTCCCCTGCAGTGTCGTCCTCCAGATCGCGCCAGGGAACCAAGCGGCCCCTGCTGCACATTCGTCTCCGTCAAGCTGTCCCTCTGAACCTGAAGAACGACACGGTGTCGATCCAAATTTCAGTTAACCGCGCCGTGTCACATGTTATTTCGGTGGGATCTGAATCCAATCACAAGTACGCACTCACCCCAGTGGCCAAGGCCTTCTCTGCTTCGCTGGGAGTCCCAGGTTCAAATCCTATCGGAGGCGAACTGCCTTTTATTTTGTTAAATTGTGTACCTGCTGCTCTCTGTCAGCTAGCGATGCACCTTCAGTTTTGTCAGAGAAACATCGCGATGTTATACTTCACTTAAATTTAGATCCGTTTCCTTTCACAACAGCGATTACGGTGCAGTGGTAGTTCACCCAAGCTGTTTCGTAGGAGGTCTATGGTTCAATTCCGTGCAGAAACCAAACTCTCCTCATTTTATCATGTTTTACCTCTGGACCTGTTGTGTCAAATTCAGTTAACATCACCTCTTCTGGTTCAAGTTTGGTCAGCATCACTTTCCATCACAAGTCCTTTTCTAGCCCAATGGTTCTGTTCCATGCTCACTGCATAGCAGATACCTGAGTTCAAATCCTAGGGCAACCCTTTTATTCTGTCTATTTCTGTTATTTTGCCAAAATGTTTTAATTCATAACTTGCAAACTATAGCTCCAAATGCAAAGTATAAAATACCAATTTGGATCATAAAAATGCATTGAATTTTAATCTGCCATCCATGCCCTTGTTTGCATCTTTTATCTTGCATTTTACTAGTGATATGTATGTGCACCTAAATAACTAAACATGGAATATGTTTGGGTACTTAATTTAGATTGTACCCTATTCCATTTAATTTGTTTAGCTCACTCAATAATTTATTCTCCGTGCTAAACAACATTTAATATTGATGGGTAGATAAATAACTCGAACCTCCTAAATTAGATGTTGGGCTTCCGGCTCAATTTAAATTGATTTAATTGCATAAATCATAACTAATTCATTTTACCTCCAAATTTGAAAAGTAAAATATGTTTTCCATGCAAAATTGAATGAACTTTGCAAATATCAACTTTGTTTTCTGTTTTGAATAAATTAAATTGCTGAAAACAACTGTTTCTTATTTAATGCATTTAAAATTGTCAATTTCATAACTTGCTCATTTCAATTCCAAATACAACAAATAAAATATGTTTTCATACCAGAAAAATGCACTTAATCTGTTCATGCCATCCATGTTCATGTTTGCACCTTGCCTGTTGCATTTGTAGTAGTGTTATGTATGTTCACCTAATAAATAAATATGGAATGTGTTGGGGTATTTAATTCAATTGTTGCCCTATTCCATTTAATATTGCTTAACTCACCTATTTACTGTTTTCCATGCTAAACAACATTTAAATTGCTGTGCGGATAAACAACTTGAACCAATTCCTATTTCTCCGGACTCCGGTTCCGATTAAATTGCTTAAGTTGTTTTCCCTGTTGCATCTTGCCATGTCATGCATATAAAATAGGATCATGCTGGATTTTTGCCGTAGTAGTAATTGTTGCATCCGGTGTTTCTTTTAGTTCGTTGCGTCTTCCCGGATAGGACGTTGAGATGGTGTGAGCAACGACAAGTTCTGCTACCTTGCGGGATCTCAGGCAAGTATACTCACTTGCATGCCATATGGCTGCCTTTCATCACTTGTTACCGATTCTTTCCGTTGATTCTTTTCTGCTAGCCTTAGTAGTAGTTGTTTCTGTTACGAACCTATCACATGAATCCTTTAACCCTGATATTGCCTCACCTCCCCTCCTATAACCTTTGCTTGAGCCTGTGTCTTACTATCTTGCTTAGGGTTGTTTTGCTCGAGTCTGTTACCCGTTACTTTCTGTTGTTACTCTATTACGTTCTGGGGGCTCGATGTTAATCAATCAAACCTGTTAATTGCTAATGGTAATAATAATAATAATTTGATGATAAGGCACCGGCAGGAGGCCCTTTGTGGTTTTGAGGCCTGCTAGTGTCGACCCTAATAGGAAAAGGGTCTTGTCTACTGATCCATGATGAGCGCACTACCCGCATTTGGGGAGTATGGGCTCCCCCTCAGTTTGACCCGATTCGCATCTCGTCCAAATCGCCTCATTTAGTTCGGGTTTTCCATTTGCTGCATGCATGATCTTGCGAGCCCTTGGTACCCGGGTGGAACTTTCGTAGTCGGCATATAGGGGGACACGGTCTTAGAGTGCTATGAGGGTCCATTTTCTTCTGGGCCCGAGTAGCCGTGCGCCCAAGGTTCTTTGGGCTTGATGCGAAGAAGGGTTGGATTGTGTTGAGTGCCCCGCTTGGTGGAGGGGCCACTCCATCTGGCGGGATATTCATGAGTGTGGTTACTTTGGTGCATCCCTGCAGGGTAAATCTTCTCGAGAAGCCGTGTTTTCCGCGGTTATGGATTACTTGGTGAAAGTACTGGCTAACAAGTACTCAGGACAACTTAAACCTAATGATCAATCATGTTTCACCCAATGATTAATAACTTGACTAGTAATAGGTTGTCCACACAATAAACTTGACTCATCTTTAATACCACGGTGTGAGTTATCCTCGGATTGCTTCTTCGGATAAGGGGCGAGATCCAGGATGGGTTTGTTTGAAGTTATCTTTCAGTTGGTTACTATCACTCGATCTTATCTCCTTTCTGATAGTTGGAAGTAATAGAATCTCTGTAGTTGGTTAGTGCAGCCTGCTGTCGCTTATTTGCCATAACCCCTTCCTTTCCGTTGATCCTAAAGTATTTGTATCTTGTGATGACTGGCTACGCCGGTAACTTGTGAGTATGGGTTTTATCCCCCTTGCCAGTACTTAACCGTACTGACCCACGAATCTCTTTCGTGGCTGCAAATTCCAAATTGCAGTCAACAGGTTTGAAGTCTGACGACGTTAGCTTGGGAATCCCTCCGGCTTGGCCTGGGCAGGGATTGGACGCCTTCGGTTATCTTCAGGACTCTTAGTCCAATTTGGATCTTGTCCGTAGCCGGACGTTTGCTTCTTCCGCTGTTATTTGGATCTTTGTAATGTATCAGGTGTAACCCTGGCTCGTTCGAGTCATCTTGTATCTATCTGTTGCTGTTGTAATTGTGGAATATTCGTGAACTATTGTAATGTTATCATAAATGGCAACCTGGAATCGGTTATTATGCGGATTTGGCGGGAATGCTGAAATCTGCATAGTGCCCGATCTCGGGGCGTCACATTTCTTCTTCCCTTTCTTGTATCGAGCGGCGTTGCAAACTGGACAAATGGTTTTGTTCGCGTCCTCTTTCCGATAAATGTAGCAATCGTTGATGCACACATGGTATTTTTCGTGAGGTAAATCAAAGGGGCACACAACTTTCTTGGCCTCGTCGCAACTTTTAGGACAGGTGTTGCCCTCTGGAAGGACATCGTGCCAGTATTGCAGGCTTGCATCGACGCTTATGTCGCTCCATTTGTATCTCGCCTTCATCTGCAGAACATCGAGGGCCACTCTCAGGCGGGACTCTCCCGGACCGCAGCCTGCATACAACGGTGTCTTCGAGTCTATCTCTAGTTGCGCCAGCTTTGATTGCTCTTTAGCAGCAGATATCGAGTTAGTCGTCTTTCTCAAAAGCAGTTCTTTCAGATGAGAGTCACGCACAACTTCCGTTAGGGGTGTCCCTGTGTCCTCGTGATCTTCTTCCACGTCTTGTTCAGCATCTTCTCCATGATCATGTGCGGGGTCATGAGGCTGATCTTTGTCCTGCTGTAGTTGGTCCTGCTGTAGTTCTAGTCGATCGTTGCTATTGTCCTGTTGCACATCATTTCCTACCGCCGCCGCCCCATGGACTTCATCATCTTCATCATCACTTACCCACCGACTGTTATACCCATCTATGAAACTATACCTTAGGAGGTGACTGAGCAAGTCTTCGGTAAAGGGATTGAGCAAGCCCCCTAGTTTGCACTTTCGACATGGACATCGTATCTCCTTGCGGCCATTTTGTAACATGTCTTCTGTCGCGTGTCTCAAGTAACTATTCACGACACGTTCACTCTTAACGACCACCATTATATGTCGCCTGCACGAGAGCGCGCCGATATAATTAATATTAGAACCAAACATAATATATATATATATTTCGATATTCACGAAAAAAATCGGCATGACCTTCCTACAAATTGGAGGTTAGAGGAGTGCCAAACTTTGCCGAGACGGAAATGAATCAACATTCCGGCAAAGTGGCAACTCATTTTCATATAAAAAATTTCACTTCATGTCGTATTCACGAAAAAATTCGGCATGACCTTCCCACAAATAGGAGGTTTTTGGGGAGTGCCAAACTATGCCGAGACGGAAATGAATCAATATTCTGGCGATAGTTGGCTACTCAATTTCATTCCACAACAAATTGCGCACACATGCATTTATCGTCTCCATCACACGACCATTGTTGAATCCGGTGAAATTTCACACATATTGCATATCGCGTGTATCCGGACAAAATTTATATACAAACTCATTTAATTATATATTATCATTCATCCCACCTCAAATGAATAGATGGATACACGATGATATCCGGAGAATTTTGGAGCTTTGGAGAGAGAGGGGGTAATTCTAGATCTAGATGGCTAGGGAGGGAAATTTTGGGTAGAAATGGTGTTAGGAGGGAGATAAACATATATATACCAACTAAAATAAATTTAGTTGGTTCAAAAGAGAGTAGGAGGGTGGAGAAATTGGCATAATTTCGAGCTAGAGAGAGAAGAGGGGACAAGGTGGAGAAGGGAGAGTGGAGGGGAAAGTGGGTGGTGGGGGGGTACCACTTATGGCAGATCTGCCAGATTACCACTGGCGAACAGGTGTGGCTGTTCGCCAGCGCTAACATGCGTCCTGGGCCCACAAGTTAGCGCTGGCGAACAACCACACCTGTTCGCCAGCGGTAGTGAGCATAGCGCTGGCGAACACTCAGCCCAGTTCGCCAGCGGTAGTATCAGGGAGCGGTTGTAGCGCGCAGGTGGGTCCCACCCGTAGCGCTGGCGAAGCCGCGGGCATGTTCGCCAGCGGTAGAAGGAATAGCGCTGGCGAACATGAAATGCTGTTCGCCAGTGGTGTTAGCGCTGGGCGACGCCAAATGCTGTTGGCCAGCAGTATGCTGGTGGCAATAAGCCATTCCCTACTAGTGCCCATAGTCCGCTCGCTTCCTGCACGTTTCTGCTTCCGCGTTTCGTCCACACATGGACCTGTTGTGGTACGTGGGATGTAGGAGACGCGCTGAACCCATGTCGCATTGACTCGACCACCGTTCCATCATGGTGCTCTCTTTATTACCGGCGTTATTTCCTTCTCTCCATCGACCTACGACATCCTCGCTCACAAACCGCTCGATGAAGCCCAGGAGTCATCGTTCATCATTGCCTTGGTAGTGCGCAAGAAACTGAGCCGCCGTCTCTATTGTTTAAAAACGTACCTGTGTTGTCATGAACAACCGGCGCTTCTGCCTGCTCGCGTTGCCACCTCTGGCACCAGAGTAGTAGGTGCCCGCTCCCAATTCTCCTTCCCCCTTTTATTTTTTCTATCCCTAAACTTATGTGCGTCAATCTAAGAGATTTTTCTCCGGCTTGAAAGCTGCTTGACGTTTTGCCTCTTAGGATTTTGGACAATGCGTGTTTCTGGCTGAAGTTAGGAGGTAGCATGTACCGCGTACGCATGCTGGACATCATGGGCAGGCTCGATCGATAGCAGGGGTGCTTTCATCCCTACACAAGTTCTTATCTCTTAATATATATAAGCACATGTATCTTCTATTATCTTACTCTTTTGCTTCCGTGAAAGCTTCCCTGAGATTAATAAGGTGTACTAAATATGCTCCTTTGAATCTTTTGTCAAATGTATTTGTTCCGACAGGTTGCCAATAGGCGAGAACAACACTACCTGATACGTACCTGTACTATGTTCTGTGGAGTTCTCTATCAATTTTCCTTTGGGTTCATAGTAACCATTCAGAAGAAGGACTGCAGGACTGGAAAAGGCGGTGCCATCTGTCCGTCCATCCATTATACTGGACTGCAGTGCTCATCATGCATATTTATTTTCCAATCTACCTATGAGGACTCTTCACTTTTCACAATTTCTGTTAAACATATTCGCTTCTATGTGGCCTATATATATGCAACACTTATGATGATCTCAAAATGTATGGATTCACAGCCTTTTGTGCAAATACAGTTAGATAATGTCGCGCCATCTGACAATTTTTCTTATGTCTTTCAACTCATGTTCAATCTTTCTCAATATTCTGAAAAAATATTATTATTCTAGACAGGCAGAGTGGATTCATTTCTATGGCTTCGGTCTAATTAGGCATGAAAAAACAGTAGTATATTTCCAAGTTCTTGCAAGTGCAACTTCTATTTCTAAATGTTCCTTTTCAGGCCTGAATAAATAGACTAGGTCAATCAAATTCTACGGATGGGCGTCTCGACCAAACTGTTCGAGCTAACTGCAGGAATTGGCTTATAATAGTAAAGTGAAGTACCAAATGACACGAGATTGGCAACATCTTTGCTTAAGATTGGAGGTTTGATCTTTATTAGAAAAGATAAAGAGTATCAACCTGAATGCCACCTCTTGGACTTTCTGCCATATGTAGCTTTGTCTCATGATACAGTAATGCCTTACGGACCACTGCATATGTACTTCCACCTCCAAATCATCGACAGACATGAGCTCTCAAGATGTACAACAAGGCAATACAAAAGTCTAAGAGACAGTAAATGACCACTGCATCAAAGTTATTGCAAGCATACTTGGATCTGATCATCATTTTTCAGAATTGACTACTCAAACATGGAAATGGACATGTCATGACTGTCATTTCCGATGACAAAAATATCTTGAAAGAAACAAATAGCTAACAATCACTCATTGAGTACTTGGATCATGTAATAAATGGTGTATCGACATTCAAATAGTGAAATGCTCTGCTTCGCTTGAAAGTTTTTTTTCCAGATATCTCTATGGATTTGTATTCTAATACTTCAATAAGAGAATCCCACCACAACGCGCGGGGTATCATCTAGTAATAAATATAATAGACCCGAGTTATAGCATGATTTGGAGCAGCCACCCACGGCTAGCAAAATCAGTTATATGAGCAAATAATAAATGGAAAATCAGATGATTGGAAAATAATAATTGATTTGGGGCAAGCACCCATGGCTACCTCTGTATCTAGTTAGATTTCCTACAATGGAAAATCAGATGATTGGAAAATAATAATTGATTTAGCTAGCTCTGTATCCAGGAAACTTCTAGAAACGTTTGAAAATAATAATTGATATAGTTTACGATTTTATCAAGGGCCCAGTTTTTCATAGCTTGAAAGCTGACCTTGTGGCACCAGTTGTTTTATTATCTCTTTTAACTATGGTGTACAGAGTGACAACCTAATGTAATGCTCATGATTTCCAAAGAGAAAGAAATTAAAAGTAAACAAAACGAGAGCTTGATTGAATAGTTGATGTACAAAATATCATCAGAAAAGAAGATTACAGAAAATGAAAATAAAATTACTGCCGGTTCGTATTACGAAGAAAGAATTGTATCTCCGCGATATTAATATACTTCCCTTTATCAAAAAAAAAACGAAGAAAGAATTGAATTGATCGTGTGAACACATGCAAATTTGCAGTCCAGGAATATGATAAGCAAATAATCAGAAGTACAGAGCCAAGATATAGAACGGTCCCAGGGCAAGTATGCACGACTAAATGTGCATTCCATCCTAGTTACATTTCCCACCACGGACAATCAATGACATGGGATCATGAGAAAACTTCTAGAAACATCTGAAAACAACACAATGTGTTTCTATAGTTATGTCAACGAATTAACGAAGAGAACAAATGTAATATACATTGTGAATATGTGCTTCTATGGTTATTTCATTATAAACAACGATCTGCGATCGCGATTGAACTGGAACAAGAAATAAGTTTTAGCTCCATGCCAGCGAGGATTGGAGGTGTTGGGCCGCTTGTCGCGACTCCCCGGCGTTCGTACCTCTCACCTCAACCAGGCGGGTTGGGGTTGAGGGGGGTACCTGCAGCGTCACCTCGTCCTTCCGAGGCGGAGGTCTTGGCGTATGGCGGTATTGGTGCGGGGGAGATGGAGGTGCGCTCCAGTGCTCGTCTCCGCGCCAAACCGGATGCGAACCTTCCTCAGCTGGAGCGTGCGAGGGCTTTAGCTGAACGGAGGGAGCTCGCGTTCTTAGCAGGTACGAGTCCTCATTCCAAGTTGTCCCTTTTATCTTTTTCTCATGCTGATATTAAATCTAGAGCGGATAGGCTAGGGATTTCTTTAGGGAAAACGAGGGAGCAAACGGCTTCTTCGATTTCGGGGTTGTTGCAACAGGAGCATGATAGGCGTTTAATTTTTCTTGATCGTAATTTGGTGTCGGATAGTCTGGAGTCTACGTCGAGTCTAGTTTTAACACAAGCAACTAATTTATCGGTAGATTTAAATGATACCTATTATGACACTTTAGACGATCATGCGGATCTTCTAAAATGTTCTAAAACGGTTAACCGTAACCGTAAGAAGAACGTTGTGTGTCTTTCTAAACCAAGAAGGAGTTCTAGATTAAAAAAGTTCAAAAATTAAGATGAGAGGGATGATATGGAACAGTAATGGTTTCGGGGATACGGCTAAACACTGGGCAGTGAGTGAATTTGTTAAGGAGCATGATATGGACTTTGTGGCATTGTTAGAGACCGGTAGGGCCTCGTTTGCAGCTCACTTTTTACGTTTTCTAGCAGGAGGTAGGGATTTTACGTGGTATTGCTTACCTCCTCTAGGGCGGTCTGGGGGAATGTTAGTCGGTTTTAATAACGCTTCTCTCTCTGCGCAAAGCGTTCTGTCAGGGGAGTTTTCTGCTAAATTTCATGTCAAGACTAAGGATGATGGTTTTCTTTGGGCCCTAGTTGTGGTTTACGGTGCTGCACAGGATGCCAAAAAACCTGCATTTTTAGCGGAGATGGTTCGGATTTGTGAAAACGAATCACTTCCTTTGTTAATTGGAGGGGACTTTAATATTATTAGACGAAAAGAGGAGAAGAATAATGATAATTTCAATGCTCGTTGGCCGTTTATTTTTAATGCTATCATTGAAAGTTTAAATTTGAAAAAACTAAGACTTTCGGGGCGCCAATATACTTGGGTCAGCTGGCAGGATACTCCAACATGTGAAAAGTTGGATCGTTTCCTTGCTAGTGTTGAGTGAGAGCAGAAATACCCTTTAGTAACGGTTCATGCATTGACCAGATCTGGTTCTGATCATACGCCGTTAATCTTGGATTCGGGAGTTCAAGCTCATGTCGAGAATAAGAGCTATTTTTCCTTTGAGTTATCATGGATGCGCCATGAGGATTTCGAGGAAATTGTGAGAAGGGAGTGGACATCGATTCGTTCAGGGTCTTCTCCAATAGATACTTGGCAAAACAAAATTAGGCATTTGCGGAAATTCCTACGTGGATGGGCCAAGAACATTAGTGGTGAATATAAGAAGTTAAAGGAAAAATTAATTTTGTTAATTGATCATCTTGATATCAAAGCTGAGACTGGTCCTCTGAGTGAGGTAGAACGGGTGGCTAAGAGGGAGGCTGAAGTTGGCCTGATGAAACTTAAGAGAGATGATGAATCCAAGTGGGCGCAGCGAGCTAAGGTTCGGCATATTCAAGAAGGGGGGAGTAATACGGAATACTTCCACCTGATTGCTAATGGTAAACATAGAAAGAAAAAAATATTTCAATTAGAACAAGATGAGGGTATCATAGTAGGCGATGAGAACCTGCGAGTGTTTATCTCTGAATATTATAAGAAATTATTTGGAGCTCCTTCTCCTAGCTTTTTCGAGTTGGAGGAGGGATATACAGATGATATGTCGCAGGTTTCCTCTGTGGAAAATGCAATCCTTACTGCTCCTTTTTCGGAGAAGGAGGTAAGGGATGCCATTTTGCAAATGAAATAAAATAAATCTCCAGGACCTGACAGGTTTCCTGCGGAGTTTTATCAAAAAAATTGGCAGTTGATTAAGATTGACTTGATTAGTATGTTTGCTCAGTTACATAGTGGGGAGTTTCCGTTGTTTAAGCTCAACTTTGGGAACATTACGTTGCTCCCTAAAAAAGAAGATGCCAGTAGGATTGAACAGTATAACCGATTTGTTTACTGAATGTTACTTTCAAGATTTTTACAAAGGTGGGTACTAACAGAATAACATCTATTGCTGATGCATGTAAAATGCATAGATGAATTTTGCATATTTTCACATGGTTTTCTATTACATATTGCATCATATAAGGGTATAATTCAATGTTTTATACTATTTTGGGGTTAAATTACAAAGTCCCCCAACTTTTATGGAATTAACCCTGCCTGTCAGAAACCCCGTTTTCTATATTTTTGACGTTTCAGGGGGCAAACTTCCGCGAAATCACCTGAAAATCTGCGGGGGTTGTCGAATCTCTGACTCTACAAATCCCTTAGGTAACCCTATCGGGTTTCGACTAGGAGAACTCATGAGCGCTGGTGGAATCGTCGGCTAGAGAGGGGGCGGGATTTACCCAGGTTCGGGGCCCTCGTAGAGGTAAAAACCTTACTCCTGCCTCTGTCGATCTGTATTAATGAGTAGATTGGTTACAATGGTGGTTGCTCGAATCGAGAGTGTGATCTCGAGTTCAAGGCTTTGGTGTTGCCGTGTTGCTTGGTCCTCTTCCGGTGGCTTTCCTGGCCTTATATAGGTGGCCAGGTCTCAAACCCTACCCGGAGAGGACTCTAATTCTAACCTTAAGTCGGTTACATATTTCTAAACTTAACCCGCAAGTTAGCGCGGGTGGGCTTCACGTGGGCCTTCTGGAATACTCCAAGGGCTCCTCTTCTTGGGCCTTAACCTTGGGCCTGAGATGGCGTGTCCTTACCCGCAGGGTCCAGGATCCATGTCTTCGTCAGTAGCCCCCGAGCGTTTGCTCGAGTGGGATTTCTCCAGTCGAGTAGACGGTCAAATCTTTCTTGGTTTTTCTTGCTTGTGGATAACTAGTTTGGCTGTTTCCTTTTAAGAGGACGTGTACCCTGTATAATGAGTTTTCGTACTCGAGTATCGAGCAATGCAAGTGCCTGTTTTTATGGCTTTTTATCGAAGAAGGATGTGGCACAGTAGCTTGGCTCTCCCGAGAGATCAGGGCCAATTAATTGCGACTAGGGCAAAAACTTGTCTGGCCTACACAGATTCGAGACCTCCAACTCGAACCCGATAAGGTGATTGTTGCGACTGGGCCGTTGTGGTCTTATCGAGTCGAACTTAACCTATGGGGGTACCCGGCGCGTCCGCTGGGATTTTTCTTCGTGTTGTTGACACGGAATCATACCGGAGGACGCAGCTTTGAGTGCGATTCCAGGCCCTCAAGAGAGATCTTTCGGGTCTTACCTTCATATTCGAAGAATATGGCATCCGGATGTGCCTAGTCGGCCGAACGATCCAGGCTTTTATGATGTTAAATATCATGCGAGTGAGAAAGGATAGGTTCTGCCTACTCGTGTAATTTTTTACTGAGTAGTTCTTCTATCCATACGAAAGAGTTTTCGTGTTTAGGAGTTTTATGCCCATATGAAAGAGTTTTCATGTCTGGGAGATCGTGCCCGTACGAAAGAGTTTTCGTGTGCACGGTTTTTTCCTTCGTTTTTAAAGGAGTCTTGCCTCATGATTTGTTCATGAAAAAGTTGCTTCTATTCGAAGGAAATTTGTTCATACGAAGTTATTTTCGCGTTTGAACTTTCCATTCGAACTTTCTTCAATTTGATGATGCACGCTATGACGTCATGGCGCACTTTTCTCCTCCCAATGGGACGTGACGGAGTGAGAGCAGAGAGCCTGGCCCACATAGTCAGGTTTTTGACCGGGAAACGAGATGTTGTTCCCGGTTTTTTCGCAAAACGTGCAGTAAATGCGCACGATCTTCTGTTAAGATCGTGGCAGGAAACAGCGCTCACCGCCTCCTCGTTTCGTCTTCACACGTGGTGGCGGCGATGGGCGCCACGTGGCGCATCGAGTGGCCAGCATCGATTCGTTCCGTGTATAAGTACGGGTCTTTGCTGTGCGGTAAAACTTTCCCAGCCTTCGTCTTCCAATCCGTCTTCCTCCTCGCGCTCATCTTCTTTCTTCCTCCAAGCTCGTGCTCAGCAGCGATGGCGGGAGGCAAAAGACGCAGCGCTGCCATTTCCGCATCCGGGGAAGCTTCCGTGCAACCTGCGCCGCGCTCGCGCGACTGGCGTTCGCCCAACACCACCGCGAAGAGCATCAAGGAGATGCAGCGGGAGGGGCTGCTGCCGGCGGAGTCCGAGAAGCGGGTGCGCCTCGGAAAGAAGGAAGAGGTACCCAACCCGCAAGCGAATGAGCGCGTGGTCTTCGCGGACCACGTGTCTCGCGGTCTTTCCTTTCCCCTCCATCCGTTTCTTGTCGGGTTGCTGTATGTCTATGGCATACAGCTTCACGACCTTCCTCCGAACGCGGTGCAGCACATATCGTGCTTCATCGTGTTCTGCGAATGCTTCCTTGGCATTCGCCCACATTGGGCGCTCTGGAAGGCCCTTTTCAAAGTTCGGATCTTCCGCGAGAAATCGCGGGGAGACTCCGAGCCCGGCGAGCCGCCGCGCACGGGTGGCTTTGGGATCCAAGCAAAATCGGAGACCAGCTACTTCAGCATGTACTTCATCGACTCCGCGTAGGGCTGGAGGAAAAAATGGTTCTACGTCATCGACAACAGCTCGGGTGGGATCGTGGAATTCCACCCGTTCGCTGTTTTGAAGAGGCGGAAATCCTGGGCGCACAAGTTGTCGACTGAAGAAACCCAGGTCGTCGCACCACTACTCGCAAGGGTGACAGCTCTCCGTGATCAAACTGCTGGAGTTGTACTCAACGGGCTGCATCTGGCGAGTATCTTTGTCGTGGGATAATCACGGCAGACGTTACCGGGGGTAACTTATCTTGGGGCAATTCGACTTTGGTGTTTGGGAGATGGTTTAGCTCGAAGGAGACCAAGGTGATATGCGATCTGGTAGCCGGCAATCAAGTCGCCGAGTCTCTGATCTGAATATATTATCTCAACTCTCGTGTTACAAAGGATACTCGAATAACTTGTGTTCGTGTGATTGTGTCTAATCTAACCCTAGGGGCCGGCTTATATAATATCCGGACCCCCTGGTGTAACACCCGGGGGATTTCCCCCCCCAAATAGGATTTGGTTGTTTTTCTTTTTGCTTGGCATCACATGCATCATATGCATTTCCCCTGTTTCCAAAACAACTTAAAAAGTTCAAACCAATATAAACTTTCAAACATGTCCAAAGTTTCCAATTAAAAGTTGCAAACTAAACAACTCAAAAATGTTTTCAATAGTTTGAATTTGAATCAATTGAAATGATTGTTAATAAAACCCCCCTTTTATTAACACCCTAATGGTAAATTCCAGTTCAAATTCAAATCAAATCATTCATACTTGGCATGTTCCAAATGTGGTTTAAAACTAAAATCTTGCAAACAATTAAATTCAATAAGTTTTCATAACTGGTTGAGTTTATTGAATAAAATTGGTTATTTCAAAAATCACATCCTTATGAAACCCTATTTGAAATAGAAAATTCAAATCAAATTGACATTTCAAAATTTAATGTTAACATGCTTTGACTTTACTGTTTTGTAAATCAATAAAAATTAATTCATAAAGAATAAAACCCTAACACCTTATTCTTTTTCTCTCTCTCTTTCTTTCCTACAAAAAAAATGTAAACAGAAAAAAATAAAACAAACAGATGAGCTAGGGGAGGCAGGCCAGCCCAACAAGGGGCAGCCCACCTACCACCCCAAGCCCAGCCCACCTCCCTCTTCTCCTTTCTCTGTACAGGCGAGGGGGACATGTCGCTGTCGTCACCCCACCATCGATAACCCACCTCCACCTGCTCCCCCCACCTTAAAGCACCTCCTTCCCCCTCCAACCGTAACCCTAGAACCTCTCCTCTCCTCTCCTCCATCCGCCGCCATCACCTCCCTCCCTCCTCTGTTTTATTTTTGTTCTCTGAACTTTCTGAAATTTGAAGTTGCCTCCATGGCCGAAAGTTGCGGGCCATGGCGAGGTCGCTGCGGTCATCGTCGTTGTTCCGGGGGTGCGGGTATGGAACCACGGCGCCTCCGTCGTGCGATTCCGTGCCTCAGGAGGAAGGGAGGCACACCGCAGAGATGCCTCCGTCCCCCTCTTCTTCCCGGTGCGCTACTGTCCCCGCCACCGTCGCCTCCGTCAGTCTGAATCCTCCCCGAGCCGTCCTCGTCGCACAAGCTATCACCGCGGTGAGCCTCGCCCTAGGGCACCTTCCTGCACCCCCCTCCCCTTGCTCTGCTAACCGGCCATCGAGCCGCGTTGCGATCACCGTCGGGACCTCCGCGTCCGTGCACGCTATCGAGGAAACAATTCAGTTTTGTCAGGTTCGAGTGCAGGCCCCAGATCTAGTCCAAAACGCAACAAACCTGCTTCCAATCACCACAGTGAGCCTAGCCCAGTGGCTTGGCACCCTTTGCACATGCTGGGGGACGCGGGATCAAATCCCCGAGGAGGCAAATGCCTCCCCTTTTCTTTTGATTTTTCCACGCGGACTCCCAGGTCCCACCTGTCATTGACCCCCCGTTGCCATCTCACCTCCCACACATGCCACGGTGGCACTGGCCCCGCACGGCAGAGGCACAGGGCCAGTGTGCACTATGTGAAAAACACCCCAGGGACCTGTCTGCACTCCAGATTTCTTTTCCAGTCCCTGTAATCTTTCAGAAAATTGCAGAACACACCCTAGTTTTCAAAATGGTATAACTTTTGAATGGTAATTCCAAATGCAACAAATTTTATATGTTTTCCATGCAAAATTGAATAAGCTTTCCAAATATCAACTTTGTTTTCTGTTTTGAATAATTTCAATTGCTGAAAACAACTATTTCTAAATTAATGCATTTAAAATTGTCAATTTAATAACTTGCTCATCTAAAATCCAAATTCAACAAATGAAATATGTATTCCATCTAAAATTTTGTGTTCTTTCCAAATATAAATTTTGTTATCTGTTTTGAACATTTAAAATTGGTGAAAACAACAAATGTTTGTTTAAATCATTTAAAATGCCAAAGTTCATAACTTAACAAATAAAATTCCAAACTTGGTAAACAACATATCAAACTGAAGCTATTGTTGTTTTCTTATTGTTTTCATCATCCATGCATCATTATAATCAACTTTCACATGATGGTTATTTGTAGATCATTTAATTCAACATTAATTCATGGGCTTTTCCATATGCAATCCCAATTGCATATGGGCCCATTTAAATATGTTTAGCATGTCAACTAGTTTATTTTTGATGCATCCTTAAACTTGTCATGCATCCATATCTTGATCATGCTGGATCTTTTGCCGTAGAAGTAATTGTTGCATCCGGTGTTTGTTCTAGTTCGTTGCCTCTTTGCGGATAGGACGTTGAGATGATGTGAGCAACGACAAGTTCAGCGGATGTACCTCTACTTGCTGGATCTCAGGCAAGTATACTCACTTGCTACCTATGGCTGCCTTTAATCACTTGTTACCGATTCTTCCCGTTGCCTTTATTCTAGCCTTATGATTTGATGCTTGTGTCTCGATCCTATCATATGTTTACCTTGCAACCATGAGATAGCCTTCCTTCTACTTCCTATTAACTGTTGTTTGTTTACCTTGTTGGCCTCGTGTCGTAGTTGCATGCTTAGTGTTGTTTGCGCTCAAGTCTTGTTGTCCGTCTTATCACCTGTTTAGTTTGATAGTTGGGTTTCAACTTAATCAACAACATGTTAATGTATTGGGTAATAATAATTTGATGATAAGGCACCGGCAGGAGGCCCGGCGTGGTTTTGAGGCCTGCTAGTGTCGAACTTAATTAGGAAAAGGGTCTTTTCCTCCGATCCATGATGAGCGCACTAACCGCATGTGGGAAGCGAGTATGGGCGCCCCCCGCAATTCTGATTCGATTCGCATCTCGTCCAAATCGCCACACTTAGTTCGGGCTTTCCATTTGATGCATGCATATGCAGGTGCGAACCCTTGGCGCCAGGGTGGAACTTTTGTAGTCGGCATTTAGGGCGGCGTGGTCTTCCAGTGCTATGAGGGTCCCCCTTTTCTTCGTGGGGGCTCGATTAGCCGCGCACGCACATCACGTGGTTCTTTGGGCTTGATGCGAAGAAGAGTTGGGTTGTGTTGAGTGCCTCGCTTGTTGGAAGTGCATTTCCATCTGGCGGGTCATTGTTACGTGTACGGCCAAATTGGTGCATCCCTGCAGGGTTAAATCTTCTCGAGAAGCCGTGTTGTCCGCGGTTATGGATGACTTGGTGAAAGTGCTGGCTAACAAGTACTCAGACAACTTACACTTAACGATGATAACTTGACTAGTAATATAGATTACCTCCACCCTAAAAATGAATGTCACCTTAATCAACAGTGTGAGTTTCCTTGGGTTGCTTCCTTAGTAGGGGGTAACACTGGATGGGTATTGTTTGGTGAGTAGTTGTAGTTGGTTCTCATGCGCTCTCTTATCCCTTTCTATTAGCCGGAAGTTGTAGCGTGTCTCTTTAGTTGTTAGTGCTGCCGCTGCCGCTTCTTTGCAATCATCCCTTCCTTCCGTTCTACCCAAAGTATTTGTATCTTGTGATGATTGGTTACGCTGGTATCTTATGAGTATGGTTTATCCACTTGCCAGTACTTAATCGTACTGACCCACGAATCCATTTCGTGGCTGCATATTCCACATTGCAGTCAACAGGTTTGAAGTCTGACGACGTTAGCTCGGGAATCCCTCCGGCTTGGCCTGGGCAGGGATTGGACGCCATCGGTTATCTTCAGGACTCTTAGTCCAATTTGTATCTTGTCCGTAGTCGGACACTATGTTGTTTCTTCCGCTGTCATTTGTATCTTTGCATTGTATCAGTTGTATCCTTGACTTGTTTGAGTCGTCTTGTATATATCTTTTCTGTTGTTGTTGCGGAATATTCGTGAACTGTTGTAATGTTATCACAAGTGGCAACCTGGAATCGGTTATTATGTGGATTTTGACGGGAATGCTGAAATCTGCATAGTGCCCGATCTCGGGGCATCACAAATGGTATCAGAGACTGGTTCCGATTCCCGATGTTGTTTCGATACGAATGGTTATCGAAGCAACGGGTCCGCAAAGCCTGTAGGATAACCTCGATAACGGTCGTGTTTCTAGAGTGTCAAAAACTATTTGTGAAAAACCTGTTTTGGAAACATCCTAATAGGATTCTTGTTTTCTCCTTATCCCTATTCTATTCTCCTCCCATCTTATTTGTTTTGGAGTCTCTTCCCTCATCTATCTTTCGAAGTTTTAGGATCCTACGTGGGTGGACGTTTTCTGAGCCTTTAACCTAATAGGTTTGATCATCAAAAGATTCCTGGTGGAAGAACATCGTCATCAACCCAAGCAAAATTCTCTTGTTAGTGGTGTCGAGAAGCCCTTGTTAGTGGTGTCAAGGAGATCAACTGGAAGCATGAAGAATCGATAGTCGAACTTATTTCCCCTCCCGGGTTAGTGGGTGGATTGCGAGGGCGCAATCCCTTGTTAGTGGTGTCGTCTGTAACACCCGGGGGATTTCCCCCCCAAATAGGATTTGGTTGTTTTTCTTTTTGCTTGGCATCACATGCATCATATGCATTGCCCCTGTTATCAAAACAACTTAAAAAGTTCAAACCAATTTAAACTTTCAAACATGTCCAAAGTTTCCAATTAAAAGTTGCAAACTAAACAACTCAAAAATGTTTTCAATAGTTTGAATTTGAATCAATTGAAATGCTTGTTAATAAAACCCCCTTTTATTAACACCCTAATGGTAAATTCTAGTTCAAATTCAAATCAAATCATTCATACTTGGCATGTTCCAAATGTGGTTTAAAACTAAAATCTTGCAAACAATTAAATTCAATAAGTTTTCATAACTGGTTGAGTTTATTGAATAAAATTGGTTATTTCAAAAATCAAATCCTTATGAAACCCTATTTGAAATAGCAAATTCAAATCAAATTGATATTTCAAAATTTAATGTTAACATGCTTTGACTTTACTGTTTTGTAAATCAATAAAAAATAATTCATAAAGAATAAAACCCTAACACCTTATTCTTTTTCTCTCTCTCTTTCTTTCCTACAAAAAAAATGTAAACCGAAAAAAATAAAACAAACAGATGAGCTAGGGGAGGCAGGCCAGCCCAACAAGGGGCAGCCCACCTACCACCCCAAGCCCAGCCCACCTCCCTCTTCTCCTTTCTCCGTATAGGCGAGGGGGACAGGTCGCTGTCGTCACCCCACCATCGATCCCCCACCTCCACCTGCTCCCCCCACCTTAAAGCACCTCCTCCCCCTCCAACCCTAACCCTAGAACCTCTCCTCTCCTCCATCCGCCGCCATGAACTCCCTCCCTCCTCTGTTTTATTTTCGTTCTCTGAACTTTCTGAAATTTGAAGTTGCCTCCATGGCCGAAAGTTGCGGGCCATGGCGAGGTCGCTGCGGTCATCATCGTTGTTCCGGGGGTGCGGGAATGGAACCACGGCGCCTCCATCGTGCGATTCCGTGCCTCAGGAGGAAGGGAGGCACACCGCAGAGATGCCGCCGTCCCCCTCTTCTTCCCGGTGCGCTACTGTCCCCGCCATCGTCGCCTCCGTCAGTCTGAATCCTCCCCGCGCCGTCCTCGTCGCACAAGCTATCACCACGGTGAGCCTCGCCCTAGGGCACCTTCCTGCACCCCCTCCCCTTGCTCTGCTAACCGGCCGTCGAGCCGCGTTGCGATCACCGTCGGGACCTCCGCGTCCGTGCACGCTATCGAGGAAACAATTCAGTTTTGTCAGGTTCGAGTGCAGGCCCCAGATCTAGTCCAAAACGCAACAAACCTGCTTCCAATCACCACAGTGAGCCTAGCCTAGTGGCTTGGCACCCTTTGTGCACTCTGGGGGACGCGGGATCAAATCCCCGAGGAGGCAAATGCCTCCCCTTTTCTTTTGATTTTTCCACGCGGACTCCCAGGTCCCACCTGTCATTGACCCCCCGTTGCCATCTCACATCCCACACACGCTACGGTGGCACTGGCCCCGCACGGCAGAGGCACAGGGCCAGTGTGCACTGTGTGAAAAACACCCCAGGGACCTGTCTGCACTTAGAGTTCTTTTCCAGTCCCTGTAATCTTTCAGAAAATTGCAGAACACACCCTAGTTTTCAAAATGGTATAACTTTTGAATGGTAATTCCAAATCCAACAAATTTTATATGTTTTCCATTAAAAATTGAATAAGATTTCCAAATATCAACTTTGTTTTCTGTTTTGAATAATTTAAATTGCTGAAAACAACTATTTCTAAATTAATGCATTTAAAATTGTGAATTTAATAACTTGCTCATCTAAAATCCAAATTCAACAAATGAAATATGTATTCCATCTTAAATTTTGTGTTCTTTCCAAATATAATTTTTTTATCTATTTTGAACATTTAAAATTGGTGAAAACAACAAATGTTTGTTTAAATCATTTAAAATGCCAAAGTTCATAACTTAACAAATAAAATTCCAAACTTGGTAAACAACATATCAAACTGAAACTATTGTTGTTTTCTTATTGTTTTGATCATCCATGCATCATTCTAATCAACTTTCACATGATGGTTATTTGTAGATCATTTAATTCAACATTAATTAATGGGCTTTTCCATATGCAATCCCAATTGCATATGGGCCCATTTAAATATGTTTACCATGTCAACTAGTTTATCTTTGATGCATCCTTAAACTTGTCATGCATCCATATCTTGATCATGCTGGATCTTTTGCTGTAGAAGTAATTATTGCATCCGGTGTTTGTTCTAGTTCGTTGCCTCTTCGTGGATAGGACGTTGAGATGATGTGAGCAATGACAAGTTCTGCGGATGTACCTCTACTTGCTGGATCTCAGGCAAGTATACTCACTTGCTACCTATGGCTGCCTTTCATCACTTGTTACCGATTCTTCCCGTTGCCTTTATTCTAGCCTTATGATTCGATGCTTGTGTCTCGATCCAATCATATGTTTACCTTGCAACCATGAGATAGCCTTCCTTCCACTTCCTATTAACTGTTGTTTGTTTACCTTGTTGGCCTCGTGTCGTAGTTGCATGCTTAGTGTTTTTTGCGCTCAAGTCTTGTTGTCCGTCTTATCACCTGTTTAGTTTGATAGTTGGGTTTCAACTTAATCAACAACATGTTAATGTATTGGGTAATAATAATTTGATGATAAGGCACCGGCAGGAGGCCCGGCGTGGTTTTGAGGCCTGCTAGTGTCGAACTTAATTAGGAAAAGGGTCTTGTCCTCCGATCCATGATGAGCGCACTAACCGCATGTGGGAAGCGAGTATGGGCGCCCCCCGCAATTCTGATTCGATTCGCATCTCGTCCAAATCGCCACACTTAGTTCGGGCTTTCCATTTGATGCATGCATATGCAGGTGCGAACCCTTGGCGCCAGGGTGGAACTTTTGTAGTCGGCATTTAGGGCGGCGTGGTCTTCCAGTGCTATGAGGGTCCCCCTTTTCTTCGTGGGGGCTCGATTAGCCGCGCACGCACAGCACGTGGTTCTTTGGGCTTGATGCGAAGAAGAGTTGGGTTGTGTTGAGTGCCTCGCTTGGTGGAAGTGCATTTCCATCTGGCGGGTCATTCTTACGTGTACGGCCAAATTGGTGCATCCCTGCAGGGTTAAATCTTCTTGAGAAGCCGTGTTGTCCGCGGTTATGGATGACTTGGTGAAAGTGCTGGCTAACAAGTACTCAGACAACTTACACTTAACGATGATAACTTTACTAGTAATATAGATTACCTCCACCCTAAAAATGAATGTCACCTTAATCAACAGTGTGAGTTTCCTTGGGTTGCTTCCTTAGTAGGGGGTAACACTGGATGGGTATTGTTTGGTGAGTAGTTGTAGTTGGTTCTGATACGCTCTCTTATCCCTTTCTATTAGCCGGAAGTTGTAGCGTGTCTCTTTAGTTGTTAGTGCTGCCGCTGCCGCTTCTTTGCAATCATCCCTTCCTTCCATTCTGCCCAAAGTATTTGTATCTTGTGATGATTGGTTATGCTGGTATCTTGTGAGTATGGTTTATCCACTTGCCAGTACTTAATCATACTGACCCACGAATCCATTTCGTGGCTGCATATTCCACATTGCAGTCAACAGGTTTGAAGTCTGACGATGTTATCTCGGGAATCCCTCCGGCTTGGCCTGGGCAGGGATTGGATGCCATCGGTTATCTTTAGGACTCTTAGTCCAATTTGTATCTTGTCCGTAGTCAGACACTATGTTGTTTCTTCCGCTGTCATTTGGATCTTTGCATTGTATCAGTTGTATCCTTGACTCGTTTGAGTTGTCTTGTATATATCTTTTCTGTTGTTGTTGCGGAATATTCGTGAACTGTTGTAATGTTATCACAAGTGGCAACCTGGAATCGGTTATTATGTGGATTTTGGCGGGAATGCTGAAATCTGCATAGTGCCCGATCTTGCGGCGTCACACCTGGCTTACCATCCAAGGCATACTCGGAGTCCTACCCGGACACTGCTTACAAACCCTAAGTTTCCCTATCGGAACCCACAAACCGGGTTACGAGGCCTACACTCTTGGGCCTTCTAGAAACTCCTTTTCCCTAAGCCGGATCTTGCGCAGCGCCCTTTGGGCCGAGTTACACCTTGGTGTTAGCCTACCGGGTTATCATCCCTCCATCAGTAGTCCCCAGAATAGCTTGGGCTTCACGGGATCCTCCTTGAAGCGCACGCTATTCCCTGCAAAAATAACAAACATACAAGTTCATAGAGGCCGGGTTAGGTTGCTTCGATAAACAGCTAGGCCTGACTCCACTGGTGGTCCATATAATTACCCGGCTTTCTCCGAATCCATCTTCACTTTCCCGGGTCAACTTCCCGAGGAAAACACAGAAGACCCGGCTTGCTTTGCTCATTAATTAGCCCGGATATCGCGGGAATGATTTACTTCCTATCCTTTCCGGATATCGCGCACGGGTATTTAACGTATATCCCAAAATTTCCAGGCGGGTATCCCTCCCTCCCAAAATTTTTGGCTCCCGCTTGCTCGTTTAGGTTTCCCCACCCGTGCTTATAAATACGCGCCCAAGGGGGTAACCCTAAACTCAACGTTCCATTTCTCCACTGTCTCCTTCCTCTCCGGTGCTCTCTCACTCGAGCTTGCAGCCGCGCCGCCACGGAGCCCACGGCCGTGCCGCCGGAACCGAGCCGCCGCCATCTGCGCTCGTCCACGATTCGCGCCGCGCCGCCGTCAGCTTCCGCCGCCGCGGCCCCGAGCTGCCCACCGGAAGATCCAAAGGGGCACCACAACTGTGTCATCTGCCGCCGCCGTGCTCTCCTTCAATCTACACCGGTAAGCCTTCTTCCTCCATTAATTTCAACTTCAAGTTTTTCGTTCGAGCGAGATTGGATCTAGGTCCGCCCGTAGGTCATTTCCTCTCTCCGTACCGATTTAGATTGCGCAAATCCATTCTTGCTTGTCTAATTGCTCAATGGTAGATCCAATAACACTCTCCTGTCACTCGTAACCACTAATCTTTCTGCAAATTTCTCTACAAAATTTCCAATCTAGGTGTAGCCTGTCAAGATTTTCCGTAGTTGTTCTTCGATACCCGGACAATCCACTACTTCCGGATCTTTCATTTACTTTCTAGTTAACCAGTCAATCAACCCTCTTTCATAATCGCTCACTGATATTCGGATAACCTGTAATCTTCTGTAGCTGCTCGTTGACACTCGGGTAACCCGTAATTTCCGTGTCGCTAATTGATACTCGGATAACTCGTAGTTTCCGTACTGCTTGTTGATACTCGGACAACTCGTAGTTTCTGAGTCTTAGTTTCTCATGTTCTGCACTCTTGCCTTGTGTTTTGCAGATCGAACAAATGGCTCCCAAGAACAAGGGGAAACAGCCGGCAAAGCCAAAGTCAACTCAGTCCATCTCTGCCAACTGGGCACGGTCTACCGTGACCAAGGGGAAGCTAGAGGAGCTCGCCGAGTCTGGCGTCCTTCCATCTCAGGAGGATATCCTTTGGAGAGTACCGGTCTACGAGACCCAGCCTACCCCCAATCCGAATGAGGTAATATGCTTTGTGGAGCACGTGATCCGGGGATTTCGTCCCCCGGGTCACTCCTTTTTTCGTGAGCTCCTTAGCCACTGCGGCCTCCGAGTATTCGACATAGGGCCTAGCTCTATGTTGAATATAACTCACTTCATAGTCCTTTGTGAATCCTACCTGTGCACCCCACCAAACCTTGCCCTCTTTCTAGAACTGTTCCAATGCAAACCGTGCCGCGAAAGCGGTGACGGGGTCCCTTTTGGCCTGTGGCGGTGTGTCTATCCAACGCCGAAAAAATTCACCTATGCCGACTCTTAGCTTAAACTCCCACGTCAAACATTGGCAAAAATCCTTCTTTTATTGCCGGGACGCCTCCCCACCCGGCGAAAAGAGATTGACGGGTTTCTCGGAGGGCCTCTTAGATTTGTCCGACACTTTCAATGCATTCGCTTCTGAGTCGGACAGGGAGTCCATCCAGCCCTACTTAGCCAAGATAGACGCCCTTTCCGCTCATGGTCTCCTTGGGCTTAATCTAGTAAAAACTTGGGTAAACTTCCGGATCCAGCCCAACTCCATTCGTCCCAAATTGATGTGCGAGTACTCGGGGCTTGTCACGGATGCGCTCCGTTATTCTTCAAGGAATTACCCGGCTGGTGATACAAACAAAATCATCAAAAGTTTCCTGACTGAGAAGGTGGACGTGATCAAGAATATAGCCGGCTTAGAGCCGTATACTCGAGATAACCCGGCCCCTGCGGTAAGATCCGGCACTTATTCTTTTACTCTTGGTACTTTTACTTGATACAATTACTAACTCTCACTTTTATGCCTTTACCTCAGGCTGATAGCGCTTTTTGGAACATCGAGACTCCTCCTACCTCCGAAAACCCGGAAGAGGAAGAAGAGCCGGCTGACACCGATGAAGGTATCATCCGGGTTTCAATCATCTTAACTTCTATTACTTTGCTTTCCCATTTTTTCTCTTTTTCTGACTATGTACTTGTGCTTTTCAGGATGGAGGATAAGGATGACAAGGACGACAAATAAGATCCGGAAGAAACCGAGAGCGATAAAAGCGAGAGCCGGAAGTTGAGGTCGGAGCCAAGAGGAAACCCCGAGGGGTTGTTTTCAAGGTTCCATATTCCTCCATGTCCTCCAAACCCTATTCTTTTGATAATATGCGTGAACCTAACCGACAATTATCCAATTCGCCACACTTGAAGGACCCGCCTTCGGCCAAGCGCAGGGTAACCCGGAATTCCCCGGGTGATGACCCCCTCAACCCGGGTATTCCCACGTCCCCAACTCGCCGCACTGGTACTTCCCCATCTCACCCTTCCAACTCACCTCAAAGACACCTTTCCCCCAATCATCCATTAGCCGGACAGTTCCGGGTCTCACTCTCGGATCCTGTAACAGCCTCGTCCGCGTCTAGCAGCGAGCTTCCGGCGGATTTCGTGGTGAATGCCGGGTAAGTTATATTTCCTGCTAAGCGATATACTAGTCCTTTTGATAACCTTCACTTTTTGCTACTAACCACTTCTCTTTTATTTCCTTAGCGCCCAGGTTTCGATCAGTGACCCGGATAACATGGATACGGATAACCGGGAGACTGAAAGGTCGGTTGATGATATGGACGCTGCAACTGGCGGTGATGGTGAAGAAAACCAAGGACAAGACCCCCTGACAGACTCGGCCCGGCAGGAAGCCGGGTCTCCCAAGCCATCTGAGGAACCTGAGGACTACGACGTCGAGATCCTGGACACGAGGATGGGCACTCCCAATCCTGACACCCAGGCAGCCCGGGTCTCGACCCCAAAGCCGGAGAAGATTCCTCCTCCGAGTGATCAGGTCGCTGGCTCTTCCGGTACCAAGCCCGAGGATATGACCTTTACCCAGATGCTCGACGCCCTACACACCTTGAGGGCTGACGAAGAAAATGTCCTAGAGGCCTTGATAGCCAAACATGAGGTAGATCCGAGTAATATTGCCTGTATATTTGTCTAGTCCCCAAGTTCCGAGTGAACTTATTGATAATTTGCTTGGAACTTTCATAGTGTATCCAACTGATAGTTTGCTTTTATCCGGCTAACCCTTCCTTGTGTTTCCACGCAGGCCTTCGTAACCCACTCTGAGAAAGCGTTGGCGAAGGCCACCAAACTCCTCGAGGCGGAGACGACGCTACGTGAGTCGGCTGAAGCTGACGCCAAGAAGACAGGAAAACTTGCAAGAAAGTATAGAAAGAGAGCTCATGCAGCAGAGGATGAATTGACCAAGCTTTCTGTTCAGATTGCCGACACGTATCGTGCTTTGACTGGTAACTATTCCTAACTTAATAACTATAACCCGGATTCTCATTCTGATAAACAGTCGGATTTCCTTACTTAAAGCTTTTTTCTATTTTCTGCAGGTCCGGATGATGAAACTCCGGATGAAGATGACATAGCAAAACTGAAAACCATAAAAAGCACAATCCGGCAGCTCTGTGCCGGAACCAAATGGATTCTTCAGGCTTTGAAGTGGCCGGGTGTTGGACATGGTAGCTTGAAGACACTGCTTGACGCGTGCTCCACCATCCCCGAGTGGATCGAGCACTGGAAACGCTCGTCCTGCCGGGTTGGAGTAACCCGGGGGCTTGCACTGGCTAAGGCATATTTTCCAAAACTTGAGCCGGCAAAGCTCGTTGGCGGGTTTCCAGAGTTCAACCATGACGCCTCCAGGTTCTCAGCAAAGAACTTCAAGGCTGTCCAGAAGGAGGTTCGTCACTCGGCTAGTATAATTGCCGATAGTCTGGACGTCAGTTTGATTGTCCCACCATATGACGCTGACGATAAGGCAGTTAAGTCGGATCTTCCCAAGCCGTATGATATGCTGGCACGGTGGAAGGCGGAGGCTGCTCAGGCGAGGGAGGAAGCCGCGAAGAAGAAGGCTGAGGCCGACACTGCGCCCACTACCTCCACGCCGGTTGTTCCTCCTCCCGCGCGCGCCGGCGCTGCTGCTGACCCAGGTACCGCTGCCGCAAAAACTGTTGAAGAACAAGTCAAGGACCAAGACCCGGCTGCCAAGGGCAAGGGCAAGATAGACGACTCGACCCAGGAGGCCGAGTGAACTTTTTATCAGCAACCGTCTCAAACACTTTATTCGGCCAATGGGCCTTTTTAAAACAATTATTCTTTTGATAGTGCGCCTGTGCATTTTATGATACTACTATCCTGGTTTGTAATACGTTTTAAAACCTTAATATCTTTCATGGCCCTTCTGGCCTTTGCGTGAATTTGATATTTCTTAACTTCGAGCTTTTTCATTCCTGATTTTCCGACTTTCTGCTATGGTTCCTTTTGTGAGACTCGGTTTCCGGGTCTCGTGGGTTTTGACTAGTGGATTTTTTTCTAAGTCCCCAATTCCCCAAGACTCGGATTTTTGGGTTTTTGAGCTGAATAGCTAGATAATTTGTTTTCTTTTTTCAAATTCCCAAGTCCCAAAGGCCCGAAATTCCGAGTCTAGGGTGTTGGGTCTTTCGAAAGGAACAAACTGTTTCTGCTAAGCCCAAAACCTAGAGCCGTTTCACATAGGCTTTGAAGTTATGCTTAATATACTTTGAGTTTCCGGTTATTAACCTTGTACTCTGCATAACTTGTGGTTTAGATGACCCTTTTGACCTTCTTCTACTATAAGCCGGCTTTCGCGTGGATAATCAATGTTGCTACAACTGTACGAAGACAGGGTCAGGCAAGTCCCATTGGGCATCATGACTGATTGTAATCATACGCTAGCAAAGCATGCCACATTAGTGCGAGTCACATCAAGCTTAAGTAAGAAAGGTCAAGAAAGTTTGGCTCCTTTGTCCGGTTATAAGCTTGGAGCCGTACTTATTACAAGTAATCGGCCCTTATAACTCAATGGCATCGTGGCCGGGTCTTTGAGTTTGCAACTGTGCTATTCAAGCAATCAGCCCCCAAGACCTAGATATATGCATTTTACTAGAGAAACTAATATACTAAGAACAATAAATAGTACTTACCTGGAAGAAAAAATGAAAATATAACGGAAATATAAAAAAACTTGATAAAAAATGCACACAAAAAAAAGGAACAATATATTGTTTAACCATCTCTTTATTGATATGAGAAAAGTTAGGTCAGCAAGCCGCCTCATTAAAAACCTTCCAGTCCCCTTGGGTACCCTGGATAGGAAAAGAGTGCGTCTGAAACCTGCTGCCTGTTACATCGTGTAATTCCACTTGTGAATCTAGCCTATACTAGGTATAGTAGGGACGCAGCTGAGCCACGTTCCATGGTCTTTCTCTTTCTTGCATAGATGAAGTGGTATGAGCGGTGTCATTAACCGTAGCCGACTCTTTCCTTGCTTCTATCAAGTAATACGATCCATTGTGTAGATTCCGGCTTATGATGAACGGTCCTTCCCATGGTGGGGATAGCTTGTGTTTTTCTTCCTTTGACTGTACTAGGCGAAGAACCAGGTCTCCTTCCTGGAAGACCCGGGTTTTGACTCTCCGGCTGTGATATCTCCTCAGGTCCTGCTGGTATATGGCTGATCTCTCCAAAGCTTGTTCCCTGTGTTCTTCTAGCATATCCACGGCGTCCTGCCGGGTCTTCTCGTTCTCCACCTCGACGTAAGCCGACACTCGAGGCGAGTCGTGAATGATATCACTCGGCAACACTGCCTCTGCACCATAAACCATGAAAAACGGTGTCATCTGTGTAGACCTATTAGGTGTGGTGTTAATTCCCCAAACCACTGAAGGTAACTCCTCAACCCATGCTCCAGCAGCTCTGATGCATGGGACTCGTAGCCGTGGCTTTAATCCACGAAGTAACTACTAATTTGCCCTTTCCACTTGTCCATTGGCTTGTGGATGGGCTACGGAAGCTATGTCAAGCCGGATTCCGTTGTTACCACAGAATTTGTCCATCTCACCAAGGGACATGTTGGTTCCATTGTCGATAATTATGCTATGAGGATACCCGAACAGGTAGATAATCCTTTTCAGGAACTTGACTGCCGTAATCGCTTCACAATTGGCAACTGGCATAACTTCAACCACTTGGTAAATTTATCAATAGCCACCAAGAGATGTGTCTTTTTGCAAGGTGACATGTGAAAGGGGCCAACCATGTCCATACCCCAAACGGCAAACGGCCAAGTTAAAGGAATTGTTTGCAACTCCATAGCCGGCACATGGATTTGGCGGGCATACCTTTGACATCCATCGCACCTTGCCACCAAGCGTTCCGCGTCTGCTAAGGCTGTGAGCCAGAAGAAACCGTGCCTATATGCTTTGGCCACAAGGGACCTTGTGGATGCGTGATTCCCACAGTCGCCTTCGTGGATCTCTTTCAGGATTTGCTGGCCTTCTTCTGGTGCCACACAGCGCAGAAATACTCCTACAGCACTCCTTTTATATAACTCCCCATTGATGATGGAATAACCTTTTGCTCGCCTCAGAATTTTCCTTGCTAGTACCTCTTGCTGTGGTAACTCGCCCCGTGATAGGTAAGCCAGAAACGGCTCTGTCCACTCGGGAACAGCACGTACCGTGGCCACGAGCTCCAAATCCGGGTCTTGGTTTGCCACCTCTTCTTCAGACTCGGTTTTAACTGATGGCCGCCATAGCTCGTCCAGGAAAACATTGGGTGGAACCGGCTCTCTGCGCGAGCCGAGTCTGGCGAGTGCATCTGCTGCCTCGTTCTTTCTTCTATCTATATGCTCCACCTCATACCCGAAAAAACACCCGGCAACCCTATCCACCTCTCTGCGGTATGCTGCCATAGTTGCATCTTTTCTATCCCAAGTTCCCGAGACCTGCTGTACCACAAGGTCCGAATCTCCATAGCATCGTATCCTATTAATGTTCATCTCCTTGGCTATCTTCAATCCATGCAATAATGCCTCATATTCGGCCACGTTGTTGGAACAATCAAAGTGAATCTGCAACACGTAGCTCAACTTGTCTCCTTTGGGTGATGTGAGCACCACTCCAGCTCCTGATCCCTCGTATTGCTTAGAACCATCAAAGTGCATTATCCAAGACTCGGAACTTGGAGTCATTGTGGGCATGCCTGGTGAGTCCAATCATTAATGAAGTCAACTAGAGCTTGAGATTTGATTGCTGACCTGGGCTCGTAGTTGATGTGATAATCTCCCATCTCGATCGCCCACTTGGCTATTCTACCTGTTGCATCCGAGTTTCTGATGATATCCGACATTGGTATAGAGCTAACCACTGTTATGGGGTGTTCCTGAAAATACGGCTTCAATTTCCGGCTGGCCATGAAGACCCCGAAAACCAGCTTCTGCCAATGTGCGTAGCGCTGCTTTGCTTCTGATAATACCTCGCTGACATAATAAACCGGCCTCTGAACCGGGTGATCTTTCCCATCCTCCTTGCGCTCAACAACAACCACTGCGCTAACCGCCCGGGGCCCGGCTGCAACGTACAATAACATGGGCTCTTTAGGACCCGGGGCTGCTAGGACTGGTGCCTCAGATAGCTGCTTCTTTAGTGCTTCGAACACCTCGTCCGCCTCTTGGTCCCAAACGAATTTGTCGGATTTCCTCAAGAGCCGATACAAGGGTATTGCCTACTCTCCGAGTCTTGATATAAACCGGCTCAGTGCTGCTACACACCCTGTAAGCTTCTGAACATGCTTCAGGTTTTCCGGCTTTTTCAGATTCTGGATAGCTTTGATTTTATCCGGATTTGCCTCAATCGCTCTCTCTGAAACGATAAAGCTGAGTAACTTCTCTGCTGGAACTCCAAACACACATTTTGTCGGGTTAAGCTTCATCTGGTATCTTCTCAGGTTCTTGAATGTTTCCTTTAGATCGTCAATAAATGTCTCTGCTTTTCTGGTCTTGATCAACACATCATCCACACAAGCATGAACGTTGTGTCCGATTTGGTCCTCAAAGCACTTCTGAATACACCGTTGATAGGTTGCGCCAGCGTTCTTCAATCCAAAAGTCATGGTCTTGTAACAAAAGGCCCCAAAAGGGGTTATGAACGACGTTTTCTCGCAGTCCTCCTTCTTGAGCTTGATCTGGTGATACCCGGAATATGCATCCAGGAAACATAATAGGTCACTTCCAGCCACTGCGTCTATGATCTGATCTATCCTCGGAAGGGCAAACGGATCCTTTGGGCAATGCTTGTTGAGACTCGTATAATCAATGCACATCCTCCACTCGGTGGTCTTTTTCATCACGAGAACCGGATTTGCCAACCACTCCGGGTGAAATACTTCCATGATAAAGCCGGCTGTTAATAGCCGGGCAATTTCTTCCCCTATAGCCCTTCTTCCTTCCTCAATCATTTTTCTCAGGCCCTGCTTCACGGGCCTGGACTTGGGATCAACATGCAAACTATGCTCTGCTAACTCTGTAGGGGATACTCGGCATATCGCTAGGCGTCCAAGCAAAAACATCCTGATTGGAACGAATAAACTCCACGAGTGCTTTTTCCTGCTCATTGTCCAGGTTAGATCCTATAGCAAATTGCTTGGAGGGATCACCTTCGACAAAGGCCACCATCTTGGTATCATGTGCTGCCTTGAATTTCGCTCGCTCATCCTCCGTATTTGGCCTTTTTAACGCTGTCCTGTCATCCAGGTCTACTTGAGACCGGTAGTATTTGAGCTCCTCCTTTCTACACGCTTGTTCCGCCATTGCCGCGTCTCCTTCGTCACACTCGGCCGCTATATCCCGGCTCCCGTGTATGGTGATGGTCTGCTTAGGACCCGGGATTTTTAGCTGTAGGTACACGTAACACGGTCTGGCCATGAACTTGGCGTAAGCCGGCCTTCCAAATAGTGCGTGATAAGGGCTGCGCAACTTTACCACTTCGAACGTGAGCCACTCCACCCGGAAATTATCCTTTGATTCTCCAAAAGCAACCTCCAAGGTAATCTTTCCTTTAGGGCACGCCGAGTGACCCGGCACGATCCCGTGAAAAACTGTTGAACTTTTCTGTAGCTGAGACTCCTTGAGACCCATACGTAAGAAAGTTTCCCAATATAGGATGTTGATGATGCTTCCGCCGTCTATTAAGACCTTTTTCAGCTCATAACCATTAACCTGTGGCGCAACCACCAACGCTAGGAATCCCGGGTGTTCTATCCTTTCCGGGTGATCTCTTCTGCTCCATGTTACATCTTGCTCCGACCACCTCAGGTATCTCGGGACAGCCGAGGAAACCGAGTTTACTGCCTTCTTCAATATCTTTCTATCCTTGTTAGAAGTTCATGTGGTGTGAACGTGATACTGGCCCAATTGCTTGGGGTTGGCTTGGAAACCTCCAGCTCCTCCCTGGTTATTACCCGGATTTCCAACTCCCGGGTTGCCTGCTGGGGGTGGGCCGTTGCCCGGGTTTCCACCCGGACCCGGTCCTCCTCCCCGGCCTGCACCTCGCATAGCCTTGTTTACTTCCTCGTTCTTCCATCTCTGCAAATCCACACACTGCTCCAATGAGTGGTTAGCCGGCCTTCCGTTCCTGCTGTGTTTCGGGCACACCATTCTGAAGATATCCCAGTTGTTACCCGGCCTCGGTGGCCCTTGATAGTTTCCTCCGTTATGATTTCCTCCGTTGAAATTTCCTTCTGCTCTGGGTCTCGAAGACCCGGCTTCTGTGCTGGCGACAAACTCGGAATTCCCCTCGAACGGGCACTTGTTCTGGTTGTTCCCATGGTTACCTCTATTGTTACCCGGCGCAGACCTGTTGCCGGTTCTTCCATTATTACCCGTATTTTCTTTTGCTTTCTTGTCATCAACATTTTCTTCCGTGGTATCCGTAGCGGCGTGTTTGTTGCACGCATCCATTAGCTCTCCCATCGTAACCTCTGAAGCATTCCGACTAGATTTCATGCGAGTTAACTTCTGCACTAAAGGTGTCTACTTGCATGTCTTGGCCATAGCTTGCAACGCGTCCTTTGGCTGGATATCTGTAGATGAATGAAGTATCTCCATAACCCGGCGCACCCAGCTGCGCGTCGACTCTCCCTTCTTTTGCACACACCGTTCTAGATCGTCGATAGTAAACAACTTCCTGCATGTTCCGTGAAAGTGCTTGATAAACGCAGTTTTCAATTCACTCCATGATTTAATAGATCCTTCAGGTAAATTGTTGAACCACAACTTTGCTGCTCCTTCTGACATCATTAAGTACATGAACTTGGCTTGAAGATTTTCAGATGCGTTGCGAATCGACATAGCCATCTCATAACTGCTCAACCATGTTTTTGGATCCATAGTCGGCTCATAATTCACCAATTTTCCTGGTTCTTTGAACTTGTCCGGGTAAGGCTCGGCTCTGATGTTATCCGACAGACACTTAGGCCCAGCGAGCTTAATCAGTACCGGCCTCGCTCAGGAAACGTGTGATCCGGCAACGGGTGAGGCGGGGGGTGCAATCGCTACTGGCCCTCGTACTGCAGACCCGGCCGCTGCGCGCCTCGCTCGAGAACTATCCACGATAGCTTGTGCGGCTGATACCGCGGGTGTTGCCGGTCTACGGGGAGGAGGCGGCATTTGCTGCTGCTCTGCCCTCCGTCGTGCTGAACTTGTCTGGATATTACCGGTATTCCCGTTATGCCGGCTGATATATGGTGTTCCATGCATTCCGCTCCTGTTATCCGGGTAACGGACTTGTTGAGCTACTGCCGTGCGCAGCAAATCTATCGCCCGCCGGGTGTCGCACCCGGACTTCTAGAGGATACTCGCCGTTCCGTTGAACAGTAGTAGATTGGATTACGGGGCTTACCGGCACCCGCGTCCTCTTACGAGTAGGCCAACACACGTTTGTGTGACAACCAACCCCTATCTGTTCAGCGTCGACGTAAACTATCCCATAGAAATCAGGATACTTCCGTTGACGTACTTCAAAACATACACACATGGTACGTCAACGGCGTTTGAACAAGTGATACCACAACAGATCTCTACGACACAAAAGATTGAAATAAGTTGCAAATAGCTCTCATTAGAGCAGAGATAGCAAATACAATCATCCAGAGGACACATGTCCCAACAATACATCATTACATCACAGTGGAAGCATTCAACATGTCTGAGTACAGACAAGATCCAAATAGGCCTAAGAGGCCGGAAACGAACAGACGGAGCCCATCCACGAAGTCTCGGATCCTGCCCGGGTCCGCTATCTACTCGTCAGCAGTCTCATCAAACTCCACGTAGTAGCCACCATGTAGATCCTCGGAAACGTCGTCTGCGGAAACCACAGCCCCAAAGGGGTCAGTACATAAACGTACTGGCAAGCAAGACTCACAGTTCACCAAAGTGTAACCCGTCAACACCCAGCACAGATGCTTTGGGTTCAACGAAAGGAAGGGGATATAAAAGATGCTGCAACTGGCTGCTCTAACCAACTACAGAGTTACTACCACTTCCGGCTATCAGAAAGGAGATAAGATCGTGTATCGTAACCAACTATCAACTAACCACCAAACAAACCCATCCTGGACCTCGCCCCTTATCCAAAGAAGCAATCCGAGGATAACTCACGCAGTTGAAATAATGATGGTTCAGATTATTGTGTCAATAAGCCTATTACTAGTCAAGTTGTTAATCATTGGGTGTAAGGTTGTTAATCATTAGGTTTAAGTTGTCCTGAGTACTTGTTAGCCAGTACTTTCACCAAGTAATCCATAACCGCGGAAAACACGGCTTCTCGAGAAGATTTATCCCTGCAGGGTTGCACCAATTTGGCCGTACACGCATGAATAACCCGCCAGATGGAAAGGCCCTTCCACCAAGCGGGGCACTCAACACAACTCAACTCTTCTCCGCATCAAGCCCAAAGCACCTTGGGCGCACGGCTAATCGAGCCCAGAAGAAAATGGACCCTCATAGCACTCTAAGAACATGTCCCCCTATATGCCGACTACGAAAGAACTAAATGAGGCGATTTGGACGAGATGCGAATCGAATCAAATTGAGGGGGGCGCCCATACTCGCTTCCCACATGCGGTTAGTGCGCTCATCATGGATCGGTAGACAAGACCCTTTTCCTATTAGGGTCGACACTAGTAGGCCTCAAAACCACACAGGGCCTCCTGCCGGTGCCTTATCATCAAATTATTATTAAGTAATAACATTAGCATGATTGATTGATTAAACATCGAGCCCTCAGAACATAATAAAATATAGTAATAGAAAGTAATGGGTAACAGACTCGAGCAAAACAACCCTAAGAATGCTAGTAAGACACAGGCTCAAACAATGGTTATGGGTGTGGAGGTGAGGCAATATCAGGGTTCAGGGTATCATGTGATAGGATCGAACAGAAGCAACTATTCATAGGGCTAGCAGAATAGACAACGGAAAGTATCGGTAACCAATGTTGAAAGGAACACGATGGTTCATGTGAGTGAATACTTGCCTGCAAACCCAGTAGCCTGGTACTGAGCTAACTCCTTAGAAAGGGGTGTCGTACGTATCGTCGGTCTCAACGTCGTCGTGTATCCGAGAAGAAGCAAACAAACAAAGCAGAGAACAAACAATCAATAACATGGCATAGTGCACAAACATGGGATGATGCATGACCATTTATTTGATGCAACAAAATAAACTAGTTGACAAGATAGCAACATGATTTAATGGACCCACATGCAATTTGAGTTGCACCTGAAAAGCCCATGAATTATGGTTGAATTAATTGTTTTACGACTAATCATTATATGAAAGTGGATTAGCATGATGCATGGATGAGGAAAACAGAAAAATAACAACAATTAAATCAAATGGAAATAAGGTTTAACAAGTCTGGAAATTCATTTATTAAGTTTTGGAATTTTGGTTACTTAAAGGTGCCACACAAGCATTTGTTGTTTTCACCACTTTTAATTGTTCAAAATGGATAACAAAGTTTATATTTGATGAGAACACACAATTTTAGGTGGATTGCGTGTTTCACTTGTTGAAAAAGGATTTCAAATAAATTATTTATGAATTAAACAAGTTTAAGCAAGAATTAAATGAATTTAATTCAAACATGAACTTATTTGAATTTTTATTTGTTCAAGCATTAAACCAAATTCATATTTGAAAAGTTTATGCTTTTATGGTTTGAAAACATCTTTTATATGTCCCAAAAGAATTTGTTTTGATCAAGTTATGAATTTAACAATATTAAATGATTTAAACAAGGTTTAAATCATTCAATCAATTTTAATTATTCAAAACATGAAAAAAAAATTATATTTGGAAAGGTGGTTTAATTTTGCATGGAAAACATATTTCATTTGTGGAAATTGGATTTTAAATGAGCAAGTTATTATTTTGGCAATTTTAAATGCAATAAACAAGAAACAGTTGTTTTCAGCAATTTAAATTATTCAAAACAGCAAACAAAATTTATATTTGGAAAGTACATGAAAAGTTGATTGGAAAACATATTTAGTTTGTGGAATTTGGAATTTTTATGCTCAAGTTACGAATTTTGCAAAATTAAGTGATTTAAACAAGAATTCAAATGTTTCACCAATTTAAAATATTCAAAACAGTAAACAAATTTTATATTTCGAAATAACATTTGATTTGGGACAGAAAACATATTTAAAAGGTCAAAATTGGAGTTACAATGATTTTCTTATGCAATTTACAAGATATAGTGCAAATCTGCCATTTTTTAATGAACCAGGGACATGGAAATAAATTTCAGGGGTTTAGAATTAATTTACAAGGGCCTAGTTGTGAATTCGTGAAGTTGCTGTGACCAAACAATGCAAAATAAAAAAAGGTGGTTTATTCTGCAGGGGGTGGGATTCGATCCCCCCACCTCCTGGACGCGCAAAGGGGACAGAACCAGTGGGGCTGGTGCGGTGGGTTTGTGATGGAAAGGGGTACGGGGGGGGGGTATTTGCTGCTGTTCCGCGGGGATTTTAACTGAACCCCAAATTCAGTCTGCTGCTCCGATCGCTGTACCCGACGGAGGGGAAGGGAACGGACGCCGGCGGTGGCTGCCGTGCGCCCGTGTGGCCGCGGTGCGTGGGGCTGCTGTGGGGAGTGCGGAGGGGAGTAGAGGAGGCGAGAGGAAGGGGAGAAGGGGAGGTACCTCGAGCGCATCAGGAGCAGGAGGAGGTCGGTGAGGGACAGCAGGTGGTGGTGGCGACATGGACATGGCGGCGACGCTCGGAGGCTCTCCGGCCAGCGCCGAGGGCACGGCGAGGGAGATGGAGCCGTGGCGGTTCCATTCCCGCCGCTTGCGCGGCCGGAGGGGCCCCGGACGGCCGGCGACCACCGGAGGAGGAGCTTCGGTTCCGTTTGGTGCAGATACAGGGAAAAGAGAGAGCAGAGGGAGGAGAGGAAGAAGGTGGCGGGGAGAGGGAAGAAGGAGGGAGAGAGATGGAGGGGAAAACCCTAGGGTTCTGGGGTCGCTATAAGGGGGAGGTGGAAGGAGGGGCAGCCGTTCGTGCTCTGCTCTGCACTACGTGGACAGTTGCAGATGCATCCGTACGAAGGAAGAAGACAGGGGCTAGGGGGTACGGGCCAAAAGGTGGAAGTGGGCTGGGCTTTCTCCCCCCTCTTGAACCGTTTTTCTCTTTTTATTATTATTGGATTTCTGTTTTTTTGTACCAACTAGAAAATGGAAGCAAAAGATAGGTTTTAGAGTTTTAAAAATTTAGGGAAAAATCATGTGAGTTTGTTAGCTCAAAATCTACCATAATGTCCACTTGGTTTTTGAAAAGTCAAATTTATTGCTGTTTTGTAACTTGGTTTGAAATTGGATGAATTTTGGTTAATAACTTGGTTATTTAAAACAAGGTTTTTTTTAATTATAGAAAACCAATGAGTTTAATTGGAAACAAGTGAGTACATGTGTTTTGTAATTTCATAATTTTCAACAATCGGTACTGTTTGAAAGTTTTGTCTTGAATTTGAATGATCTAATAATTAATTGATTACTATTGGAAACAATGTTTTTATTAGGGTGACCCCTATTGAATAAATAGAACAATTGTGATTAGAATTTGTTTGGTATTTTTATAATTTTCAAATGAGGTGCTGTTTGAAGATGCTTTGAATTTGAAAGCAATTTGGAATTACTTAATTGAAATAAAAGCATCATTTTATTAGTTGATCAATGTGGAATGACATGACAACAATTGGTTGGTTTTATTTGAGATTTTTATTTAAAAGGTTGTAACAGAGCAAGTATGAAAACAAAGCATTTTAAATTGTTTGAGTTTCATTGTGAAAACAAATAAAAACAGGTGCAAACAAATAGTAAACAAATGCAAACAAGGGAATAAAAATGATGCCATGATGCAATACTTTAATAACAAGAAATCAAACATTCTATGGGGTAGTTTTCATACTTGGGATGTTACAAAACGCCCCCCCTTGAAGGAATCGCGCCTCGAGATTCCTACTGAGAAAGGAAAAGGTCCGGATACTTCTTGAGTAGATCCTCTTTGAGCTGTGACACGTGAAACACATTGTGCACATTGGACAGACGTCAGGGAATTTGCAAACCACCGGAACATTTTCAATTGAAGGAAGAGGTTTTTGTATCGAGGGTGCATAGCTGAATAGAACTTTATTCATTTGGAGAATAGACTATCTGGAATGTGGTGATTCAGGAATGCTTCCTCGAAACAACCCCAGGTGATAGGAATGCCAGCTCTCATAGCCTGGTAGTTTTCGAAACAACAATAACCTTTCTGGCCAGATAGACTTGATACTTGGGAAGTTTTGATTAGACGCCGGTAGAAGAATTTAAGTGGAAAACAACAACAAGATTTGAACGGACTAAAAGGATGTTGAGAAGAACAGGATATCAACATCGGGGAAAACGAGAACAAAACTCCTGAGGTACTACAGAAAACCCATCCGGGCTTCTAAAGGATCAATATCTACTGCTTAAGGAATAGAGGATCTGCTTCCGGGGCTTACACGCCTCCGTTCTCAATCATGAGTAGGCAACATGATAAATCATGTCACAACCACCTCCATTCCTATGGTCTAGTAGATATAACCATCCTAGAGAAACCAGAATTCGTGAAATCCTAACTTGAAAGTTTAGATGAGAATGGAAAACAACGTTGCACTTCCTTACCAGAAAAGGGAGGGTGGGTGGGGAAAGAAATAAAATGGCAGAATTCCTACTCTCACGTTTCATTTTTCCTATATAGCTACAAAATAGTTTCTAGACTCAACTGCGACCAGTAAAAAGGGATCCTACAGGCAGACAGGCTCTGATACCATTTGTCGCACCCGGACTTCTAGAGGATACTCGCCGTTCCGTTGAACAGTAGTAGATTGGATTACGGGGCTTACCGGCACCCGCGTCCTCTTACGAGTAGGCCAACACACGTATGTGTGACAACCAACCCCTATCTGTTCAGCGTCGACGTAAACTATCCCATAGAAATCAGGATACTTCCGTTGACGTACTTCAAAACATACACACATGGTACGTCAACGGCGTTTGAACAAGTGATACCACAACAGATCTCTACGACACAAAAGATTGAAATAAGTTGCAAATAGCTCTCATTAGAGCAGAGATAGCAAATACAATCATCCAGAGGACACATGTCCCAACAATACATCATTACATCACAGCGGAAGCATTCAACATGTCTGAGTACAGACAAGATCCAAATAGGCCTAAGAGGCCGGAAACGAACAGACGGAGCCCATCCACCAAGTCTCGGATCCTGCCCGGGTCCGCTATCTACTCGTCAGCAGTCTCGTCAAACTCCACGTAGTAGCCACCATGTAGATCCTCGGAAACGTCGTCTGCGGAAACCACAGCCCCAAAGGGGTCAGTTCATAAACGTACTGGCAAGCAAGACTCACAGTTCACCAAAGTGTAACCCGTCAACACCCAGCACAGATGCTTTGGGTTCAACGGAAGGAAGGGGATATAAAAGATGCTGCAACTGGCTGCTCTAACCAACTACAGAGTTACTACCACTTCCGGCTATCAGAAAGGAGATAAGATCGTGTATCGTAACCAACTATCAACTAACCACCAAACAAACCCATCCTGGACCTCGCCCCTTATCCAAAGAAGCAATCCGAGGATAACTCACGCAGTTGAAATAATGATGGTTCAGATTATTGTGTCAATAAGCCTATTACTAGTCAAGTTGTTAATCATTGGGTGTAAGGTTGTTAATCATTAGGTTTAAGTTGTCCTGAGTACTTGTTAGCCAGTACTTTCACCAAGTAATCCATAACCGCGGAAAACACGTGTAGGGGGGTTACCCCCGAGTAGGGTAAAGACAGGTGGTAAAGACAGCTTACAAAAGAGAGGTTTGGTCGAGTAGCCGACTACCTGGTACTCGGTACCCGGTCGACTGCTACTCGGTCTCACCTCAAGATGACCAGAAGGAGATATCAATCAAGTTCTACCCTTTCGAGTAGAAGAGTTGGCCCGAGTACAATTGGCGGGAACAATTGGCGGGAACCTACTCGGGCCAGAAAGTCAAAGGAGCCGTTCTGACACAGGATCCCGCGTATCCTGGGTCCGTACTTGGCAGCATTCGAACTACTGTTCATCTGGGGCCGGCCTGCCTGACAGTGACAGCATGGAAGCAGGCCGTGGCAGGATAAGGGGGGCCTACTCTGTGCCTAGGTACAGTGATACCAGTCTGTCCCCTAGTTTTGCCCAACGACTTTACAGAAGCAGCCAAGATTAGGAACCAAAGCTGTCAGCGGGTACTCGGAGAAAGGACGATGTGCACACTATGTCGACACTTGTCTAGATTTGGACGTATCCGGCTGGGCACCGTGTATATAAGGTGCCCCGCCGCCTCCTGCGCGAGGCACGCTCTCATAGACTCATAGACGCTCATTCTGGAGCCCTAGAAACCCTAAGTTCTTGACCTAGCTCTACTCGGAGAGGAGAGAGAGGCTACTCGGTAGAGATACCATTTGTACTGTGGCTACTCGGAGAGACATCGTAATACATAGAGAAAGGCAGGAGTAGGGGTTTTACCTCCTCACGAGGGCCCTGAACCTGGGTACATCGTGTTGTTTGTGTTGTGTGGATCTTACCTCACGCGGCTATTCGTCGCGTGATCCCTCCCCGGACACCTCCAGCGTCCTTCGTCCCACATCTTTAGCCATCCCATGGCATCTGCCGTGACACCACCACGACAGTTGGCGCCCACCGTGGGGCAACCAGCGGCGCTGGCTGGAGTTTCTGTTCGGACGGGATCTTCATCAGCGGAGCGCGTAGTTTGTGGCCTTGTCCACAGATTCGGCTCCTTCGACTTCGTCACCGACAACGCCGGCTGTTTCGGCGGCATGGCCATGCCCGAAGGCGGCTCGGTGATCTCCTTCGGCTCTCACCTCGTCTATGTCGCCACCGTCGCCAACAGCGCATACCCCGAGCTGGTGCATGACGCGGAGGATCCTCCCGCGGTGGTTGCTGCTCGCGGAAGGCCTGCATGCAGCTCAGCATGCTGCGCTGAGGTGATGGTGACGGGTTTGGCGGCAAACACTGGCGCAGCTGCTACTGGCGCTGCGGCCGTTGTCGAGGAGGTTGACGACCCGCCTGCTGGTGGCAGGAATCACCGGCCCTACGAGAAGGAGAGCAACTTGCCACCTTCCACGTCTACGGTCATCCCCGCGTCTGCTGCGCGAACCGGTATGCCCACTCCCACCGACATCGAGCTCCTATCCGCGAGGGAGCAGCTCGAGCGGCAACGCCAGGAGCTACTTGCCGAGCAGGCGGAGTTGGAGAAGATCAGGCTTGAGCTGAGTTTGGACCAGCTCGAGTACAACAAGGCTCACGGCTTCACGCCGGTCGCCAGGAGGCCCAGCAGAGTAGGCGCTACGCGGCGCAACCTGGGTGCCGAGATGGCGACAGTTGCGGAGGTGCCCGCGCAGTCCGCCACCGCGAACACCTTCACAAGGCCAAGGTATAGCACACCTGCCAAGACGCTCAGAGCTGCACAGGCCGTGGCTGCCGAGTTGCCGCGACTGGATGGAGAGGCGCGTCTCAGGCAGCAGGAGAGGCTCAACGAGTTGGTGCTGGAGGCCGCCAGGCAGAATGAGGAGTTCCGCAAGGCCAACCCGGGGGCTGGAGCTTCGCAGGTGGTTCACTCGCACGCGGCTAGATCTAACGATCAGGCCTCATCTCCGCATCCTAGCCGCGAGAAGAGCCGCAGCGGGCGCTCGGGTAGAGACAGGCAAATGCAGGTGTATGACCCGGCTGCTGCTGCGAAACAGGTTGCTGTGCCGCAGCAGCCCGGGCAGGAACACAACGCTGCAAGAGCAGGCTCTCAAGCCCATCAAGCTCAAAGCCGTGTCCGAGAAGCCGCGCGTCCGGGTACTTCTCGGCAACCCGCAGCTCAGCCTACTCGGCAGAGGCAGCAGCCGCGCCCAGTGGCACCAGTCGCCAACCCGGTGGAGCAGCCCGCAGCTATGCAGGTGGATAGGTATGATGATGGCTACTCGGCTATGGAGATGGCTGGTTATGACATCCATGACCGTGTCGGTGAGCGTGTGCTGGCGCCTGGAGATGCAAGGCACCAGCTGGACCGTATCAACTTGTCGGCGCGGCTTGAGAGCACGGGTCCTCCTGGCCCCGAGTGCTTTGGCCCGCGCATCATGAACGAGCCTTCCGTGAAGGGCTTCCAGCTCGCAAGAGGCACCAAGAGCTACAATGGTAGCACCAAGCCTGAAGATTGGCTCAATGACTATGTCACCGCGGTTCATATCGCGAATGGCAACAGGAGATGGGCGGTGCGCTATGTGCCGCAGATGCTAGAGGGTCCAGCTCGCACTTGGCTCAACAACTTGCCCAAGAACAGCATTAACTGCTGGCTGGACTTCTCGGATGCCTTCATCAGCAACTTCACGAGTACATACAAGAGGCCGAATAGGCCACAGCAGCTGTCGGCTTGCAGGCAGCGAGAAGATGAGACGGACCGCGAGTACCTTACTCGGTGGAGCACCTTGAGGAACACTTGTGAGGGTGTGAATGAAGCACAGGCCATCACTTGGTTTGCGCAGGGTTGCCGACATGGCAGCATGCTTTGGCAGAGATTGCAGAGAGAGATGCCGAACACCCTGGCCGAGACCATCAAGATTGCGGATCAGTACGCACTTGGTGATCCTACTCAGCCACTGATGGACTCTTCTGAGCCGAGAAGAAACTTCAACAGCAGCAAGCGCAACGAGTTCCGCAACAAGCGCCGAGTAGATACTCGGTATGACCCTGAGGAGGTGAATGCAGTGAATGTTGGAGGCGGTGGTGACCAAAGGCAGAAACCTGCTGGAGCCTACGGGCAGAACCAGAACCAGGGCCAGGGCAACAAGAAACCGTTCCGCACTGCGCAGTCGGGTAGCGGGAACTCCGAGCAGCCGAAGAAGTTTGTCTTTGACGACATGAAGGATGGCCCATGCAGCTTTCACACTCACCACCCCTCAAGGCCTGCTAACCACACTACTCGGCAATGCGAATGGTGGGATGTGATCAAGAGTGATGGCTTGCCTCCTCCTCCTCCTCTGCCAGCCGCCAATGCTACTGTTCAGCCTACTCGCGCACCCGCAACTCGGCCGCCCGTCTACCCGAGAAGAGAGAACGTCAACCAGGTGGCTTTAGGAGCCAACCGGAACTTCAACAATGAGAGATACCGCAACAACAACAGCAACTACAACCGCAACAACAACAACAGAGGCAACAACAACTATCAGGGCAACAACAACAACAATGGCAACAATGGGGGCAATGGCTCCAACCAGTACCAAGAGCACCATGAGAGCTATATGATCTTCACTTCTGAGGCAGTCGACAAGCAGTCACAGCACAGGCGGGCCATGGAGGTCAACGCAGTGATTCCGGCTGTCCCTCACTACATGTATTGGTGTGACCAGGAGATCAGGTGGACCCGAGCAGATCACCCCAAGGTGATGCCCAACCCGGGCACCTATGCTTTAGTGCTGGATCCTACCTTCCTGGGTCCCGAGAAGAATGTAAGGTTCAGCAAAGTGCTAATCGACAACGGCAGCAGCATCAACATTGTGTACAAGGACACACTCGAGAAGCTTGGCCTGGCCGAGAACATGATGCTGCCTAGCAAGACCACCTTTCATGGTATTGTGCCCGGGATCTCGTGCAACCCGATTGGCCGAGTGTGGATTGATGTGCTATTCGGTACCCGGGAGAACTGCCGCACAGAGCGTCTGCAGTTTGAGGTAGTGGATCATCAGAGCCCTTACCACGCTCTACTCGGCAGGCCTGCTCTCAGCAAGTTCATGGCCTCTACCCATGTGGCTTATCTGAAGATGAAGATCCCTGGTCCCAATGGCATCATCACCATCTCGGGAGATTACAAGAAGTCCATGGAGTGTGCCTCTGCTAGCTCCCAGCTGGCGGAATCGATGGTGATCGCTGCCGAGAAGAAGAAGATGTACGAGGTGGTGGCCATGGCTCAGTCCGCACAAGCTGGCGCACAAGGTGTGCCGAGTACCCAGCATGGTACTGCTTTCCAAGCTGCCAAGGAGACCAAGACAGTCCAGGTTGACCCCGAGTTCCCGGAGCGCGTGGCCATCATTGGTTCCGGGTTGGCGGAGAAATAGGAAAGCGCGCTCATCCACTTCCTCCGTGAGAATCGGGACGTGTTCGCCTGGACCAATGAAGATCTACCAGGAGTCCCGAGGGAGTTGGTTGAGCACTCTTTGCATGTGCGTCCTGACGCCAAGCCCGTGAAGCAGGCTTTGCGGCGTTTCGGAGATGAGAGAAGGAAGGCCATCGGTGATCAGATCACCAAGCTGCTGATAAGTAACTTCATCATGGAAGTACTGCACCCGGACTGGTTGGCCAACCCGGTCATGGTCGAGAAGAAAAAGGAAGATCCCAAGGCTGCCACTGCATGGCGCATGTGTGTCGACTACACCGACTTGAACAAGGCATGCCCCAAGGATCCTTTCCCGCTACCTCGCATCGATCAGGTGATCGATTCCACTGCTGGTTGTGAACTGTTGTCTTTCATAGATGCCTACTCTGGTTTCCACCAGATCGCACTCAACCCTGCTGATCAAATAAAGACTGCTTTCATTACCCCGTACGGGGCTTATTGCTATCGTGTCATGTGTTTTGGCTTGAGGAATGCGGGTGCAACCTATCAGAGATGCATGCAGAAATGCTTGCATGACCAGCTCGGCAAGAATGTGCAGGTGTACGTAGATGACATTGTCATCAAAACGAATAAAACACATACTCTGCTTGCCGACCTGGAGGAAACCTTTGCTAACCTACGCAAGTACAAAATGAAACTGAATCCGAGTAAGTGCACCTTTGGTGTACCAGCTGGAAAGCTACTCGGTTTTCTGGTTTCTAGTCGGGGCATTGAAGCCAATCCTTCTAAGATAAAAGCTATTGAGAGCATGTCTTTACCGAGATCACTGAAAGATGTGCAGAAGTTCACGGGTTGTCTGGCATCTTTGAGCCGTTTTCTGGGCCGAATGGGCGAGAAGGCTCTGCCTCTGTACCAGCTGATGAAGAAAAGCGACAAGTTTGTCTGGACTCCGCAAGCGGACGTGGCATTCAATGAGCTGAAAGCAATGCTGGCTAGCGCTCCCGTCTTGGCTAGTCCGCTACCCAAGGAGCCTATGCTGCTGTACATTGCCGCGACTAACCGAGTAGTCAGCGTGGTGATAGTGGTGGAGCGAGAAGAAGAAGGCAAGAGTGTGCAGCGCCCAGTCTATTATCTCAGTGAAGTGCTGTCCAGTTCCAAGCAAAACTATCCGCATTACCAGAAGATGACATATGGTGTGTACCTGGGCGCCAGGAAGCTGAAACATTACTTCCAGGAGCACCCCATCACCGTTGTGAGTTCTGCTCCCATCTCGGATATCATGGGTAACAAGGAGGCGAGTGGCAGAGTAGCCAAGTGGGCGATTGAGCTAGCCGCGTACGCTCCCGCGTATGCGAGAAGAGAAGCAATCAAGTCTCAGGTCTTGGCGGAGTTTCTTGTGGACTGGGCCGAGATGCAGTATGAACCTCCTGCCCCAGTTTCCAACTATTGGAAAATGCACTTTGATGGCTCAAAGGTGAAAGAAGGCCTTGGTGCTGGCGTCGTGCTCACGTCACCCAAGCGAGATCAGCTCAAGTATGTGTTGCAGATTCATTTCAAGGCATCCAACAATGTAGCCGAGTACGAGGCAGTGGTGCATGGTTTGCGAGTAGCAAAGGAGGTTGGTGTGCAGCGCATTATATGCTATGGCGATTCAGATCTAGTGGTGCAGCAAGTCTCAGGTACCTGGGATGCTTTGGATGCCAACATGGCATCGTATCGCTTCCTGGTGCAGTCAATGACTGGGTTTTTCGAAGGCTGCGAGTTCCAGCACATTCACCGAGCAGAGAACGAAGCGGCAGACGAGCTATCCAAGTTGGGATCTTCTCGGCAGTCCATCCCGGCAGGGATTGCCTTGGAGCATTTGAGGAAGCCATCCATCAAGCCTTCCCCCAACTCGGAATCCATCTTTGTTCCTTCTCTGCCAAGTGAAGAATCTGACCCAATGGAGATTGACTGGGAGAGTGCTGCAGGGAACCCGGGGACTGCCGTCCTCTACTCGGGGACTGCCACTCCTTACTCGGGGATTGCCGTTCCCTACCCGGGGACTGCCGTCCTCTACTCGGGGACTGCCACTCCTTACTCGGGGACTGCCGTTCCCTACTCGGGGACTGCCATTCCCTACTCGGGGACTGCCATTCCTTACTCGGGGACTGCCATTCCCTACTCGGGGACTGCCGTTCCCTACTCGGGGACTGCCACTCCTTACTCGGGGACTGCCACTCCTTACTCGGGGACTGCCACTCCTTACTCGGGGACTGCCACTCCGTACTCGGGGATTGCCGCCCTCAACCCAGAAGCTGTTGCATTCATTGAAGAAGTTCTTGCCAATCGGTCTGGGCTGCAAAGAAGCGCTCCTACTCCTCCTGTGCAACCACAAGAGCCTGCCCCAATGGAAATGGACGAACCAGTGTTTCCCATGCGGGAGACACCGAGTTGGGCAATGCCCATATTATCCTTTCTAAGGGACGGTACTTTACCTGAAGATGAGGTGACTGCGAGGCAGATTCAGAGAAGATCCAAGGGCTACACTATAGTCCGAGATGTGCTGCACAAGAGAAGTGCCACTGGTGTGCTGCAACGTTGTGTGAGCCTGGAAGAGGGAGAAGAAATCCTGGTGGAGATACATCAAGGGGAATGTGGGCATCACGCCTCTTCTCGGGCATTGGTCAAGAAAGCTTTCCGGCATGGCTTCTACTGGCTCACTGCATTGCAGCAAGCTGAGGATATTGTGAGGAAGTGCAACGGCTGCCAGATGTTCGCGAGTAAGATTCACATGCCTGCTTCCGAGTTGAAGACAATTCCTATCACATGGCCGTTTGCTGTTTGGTGCTTGGATATGGTTGGTCCCTTCAAGCCGGCTAAAGGCAATATGACACATATCTTGGTCATGGTGGACAAGTTCACCAAGTGGATCGAGGTGAAACCTATTCGAAAGTGCGATGGGGTCACAGCTGTGAAGTTCGTGAAGGATGTGATCATGAGATATGGCTACCCGCACAGTATCATCACCGACAACGGCACCAACTTTGCAGAGGGGGCAATGGTGCGATTCTGCAGAGATAAGCATATCCGACTAGACGTTGCATCAGTCGCGCACCCTGCCTCCAATGGGCAAGTTGAGAGAGCCAATGGAATGGTAATGGCAGGCATCAAGCCAAGGCTGATTGAGCCATTGCTGAAAACACCTGGGTGTTGGCTAGAAGAGTTGCCAGCGGTGTTGTGGAGTCTAAGGACTACCCCTAACCGGTCAACCGGCTACACGCCATTCTTCTTGGTATACGGGGCTGAGGTCGTGTTGCCAATAGACTTAGAGCATGACTCCCCCCGAGTAGCCCTCTACACTGAGGTGGAGGCGAGAGAAGCTCGAGAAGACGACGTTGACCTGCTTGAAGAAGCAAGAGAGCTGACTCTGTCACGTTCGGCCATCTACCAGCAAAACCTGCGGCGCTATCATAGCCGAAAGGTGAACCCAAGGGTTTTCCGAGAAGGAGACATGGTCCTTAGGCTTGTGCAGCGCACAGCCGGGATGCACAAGTTGTCTCCTCCGTGGGAAGGGCCTTTCATTGTGAGCAAAGCGCTGCACAATGATGCGTACTACCTTGTAGATGTGCGCCCGTCGCAGGCGAACAGGGCAGATAAAGCTGGAGAGGAAACCAAGCGCCCTTGGAATGTAGCTCTACTTCGTCGTTTTCATTCGTGAGCAAAGATGTGTATGTACCCTCTTATCCGAGTTGAAATTCTACTCTGCAATCTGAAATTGTTCTCGGGGACTGCCCTCGTCCAAAATTGCTCTAAGTGTTTTTACTCGGCTTGACCCTTTGTCTATTCGGTTGCTCCACTTCAGAACTAATAAGTGCATTGAGTACTGTGTTTAAACCTATATGCCAACTCTTCGACTCTGCTGCTGTCCGAAACCCGGCTTCATGGCAAGCAAGAGAACAAGCAAAAGGTCAATGAGCACACGAAAATCGCTAAGGAAGAAAGAGTGCAGGAACCGAGTAGATTGTTGGTCTTTTTTGTTCCCTGTCTCCGTCTTCTCGGCTAAGTGGTGGGCTGCGTTACCATGATTGTTTCTAGCGGCTAAGTATTTGCAGCCCTACTACTTGATTCTTGTGACTCGAATACCAAAAAAGCGACAAGTCGCGGGTAGAGCAGAGATGAAAAGATAGGGTGAATAAGAAATGCAACTCGGGGACTCGCATGGAAACGCAACTCGGCATTAAGCCAGTGTCATTCAACTTGAATAATGTCGAAATAAACAGAGTGGGCATAAAAATTGAGTAGCAAGCAAAACAAAGATAGTCTATTACATCTGCTCCCGGCATCCCGGGGATCTGATAAGTTTTCGAGTAAAAGAGAGTGCAGGTTGCTTCAAGATGAGGAGGCAGTGTTCTCGGCCCTGGCCTTGGCTGCTGTTTCTTCGGCGGCGGTCTTGGCAGCAGCTTCTTCGGTGGCGGTCGTGGCAGCTGTTCCTTCGGTGCTGGCATGGGTGGCATCCGCTTCCGTCTGGACGGTGGCGGATTCCTTCATCTCGGCATCATCCTGGGTGGCCGCCTGCTCAGAAGTGGCCGTGGCCACCGAGACGGGTCCTGGAGCCGAAGAGGAGCCTGAAGCTTGGCCAGGAGGGGGCACCGTGTCGTCGAGAGCAGCACCTGAGGAGGTGCCAAAGTCGAGTGCGGCGGTGTCGATGTGGGCGTACTCGTCCTCATCGCTACTCGCGACGGCGACGTTCTTCCCCTTCCCGGCCTTGCCCTCAGGAGATTCGAAGAGGCCTTCCAAGTCGGATTCTACTTCGTCGTCCTCTTCCTCTTCCTCTTCGTACTCGGTGTCGGGCTCGGGGAGGCCCTCGATGAAGGTCTCCGTCTCAGCGCACTCCGCGACCTCGTAGGCGATCTGCTTGCGTGTGGCCACGCAGTCGGGATCTACCTCCCACTTGGAATTATTGCGCTTCCCGCGGATGAGCTGCATGTTGAGGTTTTCATACCAGGATGCTATGCAGAGAAGCATCACGTCTGCACCAGCACGGGCGCCCGAGGCACGCCACTTCTTCAACTCTTTCTTCACATTCTTCAGCTTGAAGGCTAGGCCCTTCATGGTGGTTGGCCGATCATCATGAGGCCAAAACAGCCTGTGGAGCTCAAAGCCCTCGTGCACCAGGTCAGTTCCGACGCCAGCCAGCTGTTCGAAATAGCTGTTGAGCACCAGCAAGCTGTCCTCGATCTCGGCTCTGGTATCTGCTGCCTCACCTTTCGCAAGGCGAGCTGCTTTGGCCTTGGCCACCTTAGGCGCAGAAGGGGAATCAAGATGAGGCCAGATCTCTGAAATAGCATGTGGTAACTTCAGAACCGAGAAGAGAAGAACCGAGTAGAGGAAAATCGAGAAGAAATACGACCGAGAAGAAAAGAAGCAGCGAAGAAAAGACTTACCGGACAGTTCGTTGCGCAGCCGCTGCAGCTGGGTCTTCCAGGACTCCTCATTAGAAATGTGCTTTTCTTGGATCAGGCGCAAGCTATCCATCTGAGCAAAGAGATCAGCGTTGGTCTTCTTTAAGGTTTCGCATTCCTGCTCAAGGGCCCTCTCCTTGGCTCTGAAAGTGGTCTCGGCCTTGGCCTTCTCGGCGATTGCTTTGTCCCTCTCGGCGCCAATCTTGACGGCATCCTGGAGTGCCTTTTGCAACTGGAGTTGCAGCTTCTCGGTCTCCGTGGTGTGGTCCTTCACCAGCTCAACGGCCTGGTCGGACAGCTGCTTCTGCACCTCTGCTGGCTTGACACAATCTTGGTGTGCCTCAGCAAACAACTTGTGATCTTCTGCGAAGAGATAGAAGAGGTTAGCAGAGGAGCAGAGAAGAAACAAATTCACAGTCAAACCGAGTAAACAACAAACTTACCTTCTAGCCTTTTGATGGTGGCCTCGGAGTTCTCCACGAAGCTGCGGCACTTCTCATGTTCGCCTGCTAAGGCCTTCAGTTTTTCTGCAGAGAAGGAAAGGTTAGCGCATAAGAAAGCAGAAGCGGGCGTAAACATAAAACGCAGAAACCGCGTAGCTAAAAGCGTACCTTGTACTTCAGCCAGCTGCTGGGTGCTGTCGTTGGCGTTCTTGCTGGCTGCCTCAGCAACTGCCTTTTCCTTCTCTAATGCAGCAATTCGCCTCCTGGCGATGGAATGGTTCCAGAGAAGAATGCGGTATAAGTGGGTCCGCTTAAGAACGCTATCCTGAGAAACGAGAAGAAAATGAGTTAGGCAAAGCAGAGAAGATTCAGCCCGAGTAGGAGGCTACTCGGAGAGTATCCGTCCACTCGACCCGAATCTCGGGGACTGGGGGTGATGGTAAGGAAGAGAGAGAAAGACCGAGAAGCTGCAAGAATAGAAGAGAAGAAATTTCAACTCGGAAAAGGCAAGAAGGACTTACTGCATAGGACTGCTCGATGTCTTCGGCGTTCTTGCGGTGCAGGAACATCTTGGCTGCGAGGGTTGCGGTCTCGGTGGAGACGGACATGGGCTTGTGTCCCAGATCGACCTTGTTCCAATCCACGCGCATGTGGTCGATGCTGCCAAGGGTCAGGCCGTGCCATTTCTCCTCCCCGAGAACCCTGCTATCCCACCTGGCGTTGATGTGGCCAACGGTGTCCAATACCTGTTCAAGACCCTTGGAAGTTATTGGTTTGTCTTGGACTCCACGAGAAGCGATGTTGACAGACTGGGGTTGGCTTGGATCTGGAGGAGGGGAGTTCATGGCTACAACCTTCCTTCCCCTCTGGATAGCTAAAGCTTTGTCCTTGGGAGGGAAGCCGATGGAGTGCTGATGGCTAACCTCAATCATGTACTCCGGGTAGCAAGGCTGGCCAGCAGCGCGAGCGTCTGCAGAGAGCGCAGCAGGAATCGGGCCGGACTCGTGGATCACGAGCGCTCCGCCTGAGGATGTACTCTGGTCTCTGGCCCGCTTCTTCGTTTGCTCCTTCTCAACCCTCTGCTTCTCGGGATCCTCAGTCTTCTTCCCGTCAGTCTTGGCCTTCGCCTTCTCGGCGACTGCCTTCTCGGCAGCTTGCTTCTCGGCCTTCTTCTGCTCAGCCCTGGCTTTCTTCTGCTCAGCCTTGGCCTTCTCAGCAGCTTCCTTATCAGCAGTTTCCTTCTCGGCCTTGGCCTTCTCAGCAGCTTCCTTCTCGGCTGCCCTTCTGACAACCTCATCCTTCAGAGCATCCAAGGCTCGCTGCCTGGTTACTCGCCCGGCAGGAGGGCTGGATGCGTCCTTACTCTGCGGCGACGAGGAGGAAGTTGGCGGTGTAGGGCCTTGCGCAGTTGGTGGTGTAGGGCCTTGCGCAGTTGGTGGTGTAGGGCCTTGCGCAGTTGGTGGTGCCGCAGATCCGTCGCCTTGCGCAGCTCCTGGCTGGGCGCTACTCGGTGTCACGCCCGGTTGCACGCTGCTCAATGGGTAAGCGTCAGTTATGGTGGCATCCGCGGCGGTGGTGTTTTCTACTCGCTGCTCGGCAGCGAGGCTCTCTTGTGCAGCAGCCCCTGTGGCGGGCTGCTCTTGCTCTGCTTCTGGCCGTTCGTCGGCGGTGTTGTCTTGCATCTCTTGATCTTGGTTCTCCTCGGCATTGCTAGCCGGAGGAGAAGGGGGTCTCTCATCGTGGATGGTAGTGTCCTGTGCTGCTGGTTCAGACGCTGCTCCTTGCGCACCGGCGGTCTGTGGATTGGCAGCAGCAGCAGCGTTGGCGGTGTCGTCCTCATCATCATCCAGATTGACCAGAGGTACTGATTTTTCCTTAGTGTGGTCAGACGCGAGAGCTGCGTTCGCGTCCATAGGAGGTCTGCAGAGAAAAGGAAATCACAAATTAGAAGAAGATTGGGGAAAATAGCACAGCGCGAGAAGGGAGGCGACCGAGAAGAGGGCTTACGCGGTGGTGCACTTGAGCTCTCGTCTGGACCTCTTCACGACCACCTTCTTCTCGGCGGGTTTCTTCCTCTTGGCAGGAGGCGCTGGTGCTCCGCTACCAGCCCGTTTGCGGGTCTCAGGAGCGGCGACGGACAGGGGCTTGACGACTAGGGGCGCATCGCCCTCGTTCTCGTCTTCGTCCTCGTCGTCCTTGTCCACGGCAACTTCATCTGGGGATCAAAGAGAAAAGAGGAAAGAATCATAAACAGCAAACGAGGGATTGATGCTTCTCGGAAACAAACAGAATGAAAGGGTAGTTACCGTCAAAGTCTTCATCAGACCAGGTGCGAAGAGCGTCGCGCTTGTCAGTAGTGGGGGAGCGAGAGAGGTTGGTCTGCTCCGCGGCATCGAAAGAGGGCACATCGTCCTCCTCGCGATCAGGAGACCAGTTGCCCTCGAAAACCTCGCAGCTCTCGATTATCTGGCGAGTGAGGACCTGAAAAGCAGAGAAGGATCACAGACTAGCCGAGTACCAGGAAGGAATTCTACTCGGATAGGCGTGCAGGTACAAAGCACACAAAGCCTAGGCAGTTTACTAAGCATTCTACCCGGATAGGCGTGCAAACACAAAGCATACTAAGCCTAAGCATGTTTGCCGAAAGGTATTACTCGGAAGGGCGTGCAGGTATAAAGCACATCAAGCCTAAGAATCGTTCTCGAGTAGGCTATCCGGCAAGGCGTGCAGACACAAAGCATACTAAGCCTAAGGCGATTCGGCTAGATGTCCTACTCGGAACGCAAGGCAATTGCTAGTTGATGCAAGAAGGAGAAGTTATCTACTCGGAAAGTGTATGCAGAGAGCAAAGTAAGAAAGGCGTACCCGCTCAATTGGCTTTGTACGGCTGTACGGGACGAACCCGTATTGCCAGTGGTCGCCAAGGTTTGTCATCAAGATGTTCCTTGCGTGCCAGGGAACATCGATGTTGTCGATCTCGATGGTGGTTGTCCTGGTGCAGTCGCGGGGGCCTCCCATGTAACACATGAGATGGCACCGCTCCTGCAAGGGCAGCACTCGGCGCTGGATCCAGCAGGCCACCGGATCGTCGTTCTTGAGGCCCTGCGCCTTCAGCCAGCCGAGTCTATTCTCCATCTCGATGGCGTCATCGTCATTGACGGGCTTGTCCTTCCAGTACATCCCGATCGGAGCGCGGTTGCTCCATACGGGCAAGTTGATTCGATCGTTCACCGGGTCTCCTTCCGCGGCGGCAACGTTCCTGACGTAGAGGAACGTCTTCTGCCACAGCTTGACGGAGTCCAGCCCCTTGATGCGGGGGTGGTTCGTCCCGGACCGCTGCACCATCATGGCGCAGCCGGTGTCGGTGGCGCGGGCGACGCCCGCGGAGTCCTTCTTCCCGGTGGATTGCTGGCGCAAGTGGAAGTACCTGAGCCACGTCTCCCACGTGGGCCGGATGCCGAGGAAGGCCTCGCAGACCACGGCGTGGTAGGCGAGGAAGACGACGGCATTGGGGGGCAGATGGTGCATCTGGATGCCGAAGTGGTTGAGGAACTTCCGCAGGAAATCGGAGGCGGGCAATCCGAACCCGCGCTCAAAATGCGCCAGGAAGACGACGCGCTCTCCCTCCCGCGGGGACGGCACGATTTCACCGTCCGGCGCCCGGCACTCCACGCCGGGAGGGACTCGCCTGGTATTGACGAGCCAGGCGCAATCTTCCGCGGTGACGGAGGAGCCGGCCCAGCCAGCTTTGGCCATGGCTGCGGGTGGAAGGAGTGGAAGATTTCGAGGGGAGTTGGTTGGTGGATTGAGTCCGCGGCGGCGCGAGAGCTTGCGCGGCGGCGGAGAGCTCGGTGGCGAAGAAGAGCAGGAGACGAAGAAGGAATAGTGCAAGGGAAGGGGAAAAGGAAGTTACCGGCGGGGGTATTTATATCTCCTCCGCGAGTTTACTGTTACCGTCGTGGAAGTGGGATCGATTGTGGCGTGTGGTGGATCCTGTGGCCGGCTAGAAACGCACACAAGCGCCGGTTGCGCGCGTAATGGCCATAGTTGATCCCACCACCGAATCGTTGCCTATAACTACACTTGATGGGACATGACGGCCGGTGGGCCCACTGCGTGAAAACTGGACGCGTGGCAGGTCGTGTCCTGGGCAACGAAACGACAAGGTCGTGGATGCTTGACACGTGTGCAGTTGCTGCGCGAAGGGCTGGATTGTGCTCTGTGCCGCAGAGGCTCAATCTAAGAAATTTCTCTAAGTCTTTTTACTCGGTTACAGAGTAGAAAGCAAGTGCTACTCGGAAAAGAGGAAACTCAAGGTACTTTCCAGATAGCTACTCGGAGGTTCTTCTCGGCATCTTGAGGTTCAAGGGCTGAGATGCAAAGGCTGGTTTTAAGCTGGCAGAGCCTAGTGAACAAGTTCGCAAGACTCAACCAGCTTCGGGGACTGCTGTCGGGGGGTTACCCCCGAGTAGGGTAAAGACAGGTGGTAAAGACAGCTTACAGAAGAGAGGTTTGGTCGAGTAGCCGACTACCTGGTACTCGGTACCCGGTCGACTGCTACTCGGTCTCACCTCAAGATGACCAGAAGGAGATATCAATCAAGTTCTACCCTTTTGAGTAGAAGAGTTGGCCCGAGTACAATTGGCGGGAACAATTGGCGGGAACCTACTCGGGCCAGAAAGTCAAAGGAGCCGTTCTGACACAGGATCCCGCGTATCCTGGGTCCGTACTTGGCAGCATTCGAACTACTGTTCATCTGGGGCCGGCCTGCCTGACAGTGACAGCATGGAAGCAGGCCGTGGCAGGATAAGGGGGGCCTACTCTGTGCCTAGGTACAGTGATACCAGTCTGTCCCCTAGTTTTGCCCAACGACTTTACAGAAGCAGCCAAGATTAGAAACCAAAGCTGTCAGCGGGTACTCGGAGAAAGGACGATGTGCACACTATGTCGACACTTGTCTAGATTTGGACGTATCCGGCTGGGCACCGTGTATATAAGGTGCCCCGCCGCCTCCTGCGCGAGGCACGCTCTCATAGACTCATAGACGCTCATTCTGGAGCCCTAGAAACCCTAAGTTCTTGACCTAGCTCTACTCGGAGAGGAGAGAGAGGCTACTCGGTAGAGATACCATTTGTACTGTGGCTACTCGGAGAGACATCGTAATACATAGAGAAAGGCAGGAGTAGGGGTTTTACCTCCTCACGAGGGCCCTGAACCTGGGTACATCGTGTTGTTTGTGTTGTGTGGATCTTACCTCACGCGGCTATTCGTCGCGTGATCCCTCCCCGGACACCTCCAGCGTCCTTCGTCCCACATCTTTAGCCATCCCATGGCATCTGCCGTGACACCACCACGACAACACGGCTTCTCGAGAAGATTTATCCCTGCAGGGTTGCACCAATTTGGCCGTACACGCATGAATAACCCGCCAGATGGAAAGGCCCTTCCACCAAGCGGGGCACTCAACACAACTCAACTCTTCTCCGCATCAAGCCCAAAGCACCTTGGGCGCACGGCTAATCGAGCCCAGAAGAAAATGGACCCTCATAGCACTCTAAGAACGTGTCCCCCTATATGCCGACTACGAAAGTTCCACCCTGGCCTGGGCTCGCAGAAACATGCATGCGGCAAATGGAAAACACGAACTAAATGAGGCGATTTGGACGAGATGCGAATCGAATCAAATTGAGGGGGGCGCCCATACTCGCTTCCCACATGCGGTTAGTGCGCTCATCATGGATCGGTAGACAAGACCCTTTTCCTATTAGGGTCGACACTAGCAGGCCTCAAAACCACACAGGGCCTCATGCCGGTGCCTTATCATCAAATTATTATTAAGTAATAACATTAGCATGATTGATTGATTAAACATCGAGCCCCCAGAACATAATAAAATATAGTAATAGAAAGTAACGGGTAACAGACTCGAGCAAAACAACCCTAAGCATGCTAGTAAGACACGGGCTCAAACAATGGTTATAGGTGTGGAGGTGAGGCAATATCAGGGTTCAGGGTATCATGTGATAGGATCGAACAGAAGCAACTATTCATAGGGCTAGCAGAATAGACAACAGAAAGTATCGGTAACCAATGTTGAAAGGAACACGATGGTTCATGTGAGTGAATACTTGCCTGCAAACCCAGTAGCCTGGTACTGAGCTAACTCCTTAGAAAGGGGTGTCGTACGTATCGTCGGTCTCAACGTCGTCGTGTATCCGAGAAGAAGCAAACAAACAATGCAGAGAACAAACAATCAATAACATGGCATAGTGCACAAACATGGGATGATGCATGACCATTTATTTGATGCAACAAAATAAACTAGTTGACAAGATAGCAACATGATTTAATGGACCCACATGCAATTTGAGTTGCACCTGAAAAGCCCATGAATTATGGTTGAATTAATTGTTTTACGACTAATCATTATATGAAAGTGGATTAGCATGATGCATGGATGAGGAAAACAGAAAAATAACAACAATTAAATCAAATGGAAATAAGGTTTAACAAGTCTGGAAATTCATTTATTAAGTTTTGGAATTTTGGTTACTTAAAGGTGCCACACAAGCATTTGTTGTTTTCACCACTTTTAATTGTTCAAAATGGATAACAAAGTTTATATTTGATAAGAACACACAATTTTAGGTGGATTGCATGTTTCACTTGTTGAAAAAGGATTTCAAATAAATTATTTATGAATTAAACAAGTTTAAGCAAGAATTAAATGAATTTAATTCAAACATGAACTTATTTGAATTTTTATTTGTTCAAGCATTAAACCAAATTCATATTTGAAAAGTTTATGCTTTTATGGTTTGAAAACATCTTTTATATGTCCCAAAAGAATTTGTTTTGATCAAGTTATGAATTTAACAATATTAAATGATTTAAACAAGGTTTAAATCATTCAATCAATTTTAATTATTCAAAACATGAAACAAATTTTATATTTGGAAAGGTGGTTTAATTTTGCATGGAAAACATATTTCATTTGTGGAAATTGGATTTAAAATGAGCAAGTTATTATTTTGGCAATTTTAAATGCAATAAACAAGAAACAGTTGTTTTCAGCAATTTAAATTATTCAAAACAGCAAACAAAATTTATATTTGGAAAGTACATGAAAAGTTGATTGGAAAACATATTTAGTTTGTGGAATTTGGAATTTTTATGCTCAAGTTACGAATTTTGTAAAATTAAGTGATTTAAACAAGAATTCAAATGTTTCACCAATTTAAAATATTCAAAACAGTAAACAAATTTTATATTTGGAAAGAACATTTGATTTGGGACAGAAAATATATTTAAAAGGTCAAAATTGGAGTTACAATGATTTTCTTATGCAATTTACAAGATATAGTGCAAATCTGCCATTTTTTTAATGAACTAGGGACTTGGAAATAAATTTCAGGGGTTTAGAATTAATTTACAAGGGCCTAGTTGTGAATTCGTGAAGTTGCTGTGACCAAACAATGCAAAATAAAAAAAGGTGGTTTATTCTGCAGGGGGTGGGATTCGATCTCCCCACCTCCTGGACGCGCAAAGGGGACAGAACCAGTGGGGCTGGTGCGGTGGGTTTGTGATGGAAAGGGGTACGGGGGGTATGTGCTGCTGTTCCACGGGGATTTTAACTGAACCCCAAATTCAGTCCGCTGCTCCGATCGCTGTACCCGACGGAGGGGAAGGGAACGGACGCCGGCGGTGGCTGCCGTGCGCCCGTGTGGTCGCGATGCGTGGGGCTGCTGTGGGGAGTGCGGAGGGGAGTAGAGGAGGCGAGAGGAAGGGGAGAAGGGGAGGTACCTCGAGCGCATCAGGAGCAGGAGGAGGTCGGTGATGAGCAGCAGGTGGTGGTGGCGACATGGACATGGCGGCGGCGCTCGGAGGCTCTCTGGCCAGCGCCGAGGGCACGGCGAGGGAGATGGAGCCGTGGCGGTTCCATTCCCGCCGCTTGCGCGGCCGGAGGGGCCCCGGACGGCCGGCGACCACCGGAGAAGGAGCTTCGGTTCCGTTTGGTGCAGATACAGGGAAAAGAGAGAGCAGAGGGAGGAGAGGAAGAAGGTGGCGGGGAGAGGGAAGAAGGAGGGAGAGAGATGGAGGGGAAAACCCTAGGGTTCTGGGGTCGCTATAAGGGGGAGGTGGAAGGAGGGGCAGCCGTTCGTGCTCTGCTCTGCACTACGTGGACAGTTGCAGATGCATCCGTACGAAGGAAGAAGACAGGGGCTAGGGGGGTACGGGCCAAAAGGTGGAAGTGGGCTGGGCTTTCTCCCCCCTCTTGAACCGTTTTTCTCTTTTTATTATTATTGGATTTCTGTTTTTTTTTTTGTACCAACTAGAAAATGGAAGCAAAAGATAGGTTTTAGAGTTTTAAAAATTTAGGGAAAAATCATGTGAGTTTGTTAGCTCAAAATCTACCATAATGTCCACTTGGTTTTTGAAAAGTCAAATTTATTGCTGTTTTGTAACTTGGTTTGAAATTGGATGAATTTTGGTTAATAACTTGGTTATTTAAAACAAGGTTTTTTTTTAATTATAGAAAACCAATGAGTTTAATTGGAAACAAGTGAGTACATGTGTTTTGTAATTTCATAATTTTCAACAATGGGTACTGTTTGAAAGTTTTGGCTTGAATTTGAATGATCTAATAATTAATTGATTACTATTGGAAACAATGTTTTTATTAGGGTGACCCCTATTGAATAAATAGAACAATTGTGATTAGAATTTGTTTGGTATTTTTATAATTTTCAAATGAGGTGCTGTTTGAAGATGCTTTGAATTTGAAAGCAATTTGGAATTACTTAATTGAAATAAAAGCATCATTTTATTAGTTGATCAATGTGGAATGACATGACAACAATTGGTTGGTTTTATTTGAGATTTTTATTTAAAAGGTTGTAACAGAGCAAGTATGAAAACAAATCATTTGAAATTGTTTGAGTTTCATTGTGAAAACAAATAAAAACAGGTGCAAACAAATAGTAAACAAATGCAAACAAGGGAATAAAAATGATGCCATGATGCAATACTTTAATAACAAGAAATCAAACATTCTATGGGGTAGTTTTCATACTTGGGATGTTACACCGGGTCTCCTCCGCATGGGGGGACTCTCTTACGGGGATTCGATCCAACGCCAGCGTCGCTGCATATACATTATCCGTGGGGTTGTTGAAGTGACCCGGTGGCGTATGAAATTGCGATGGTGGTGGTGGTGGTGGTGGTGCTGTATTACCAACAGCAACCCCTGTCTGCAACGTGGGTAACCCGGCTTGTACGTTCGCCGGCTGTCCTCCTCCGGTCGCGGGCTGATGCACAGTTTCCTGATTCACAGCCGTAATTGGTTGATCCTGGGGCGTGATGAATAGCGCGTTCGGGTTTATAACTCCGCCTGTTGCTGGTAATCTTGTCTGATATCTTTGATGCATTCTAGTCGACTCAACCCAGAGCCGGTTCTCTAAAGCTTCCAGCTCACGTTGGCCGTGGCTACCCCTTGTTTCTCTGCTTCCACATCTCTTCTTTGTTGCTCCAGCGCGCGGCGTGCTATCTCCAGGTCCCTGGCGCGCGCCGCGGCGTTTTCCGGGGTTATCACAGTAGCTAACACTGTTGGGTCCAAGACCATATTGTTGCTGAACAGGGCCGGGTGTTGTGGATTTGAAGGACCCGCTCCTCGCGTCCTGTTCACCAGGAACCCAAACATGTTTGCTTGTAACTCGCTATCCGCCGCTCGGCTGGTGACTGAAGCCGACTCTCCGTCAACCCGGGTCAGAACCGGATTTCCGTCAGTCGGACTTTGCTGCTGGGCCAGCGCTCGCGCCGCTCCGACCGCGGTCGTAGTCACGTCCCCTTGATTGAGATTGGTTGCAGGGGCCGTGTAGACCGCGACCTGGCGCGTGATGCCTGGTGAAGATTCGTATTCGTCCTCATCACAGCTATCTTCCTCGTACCGGTCCTCCAGAAAGTGCAGGATAGACTCGGTGTCATCTTCTCTCATGACCCGGCCACGCGGGGTCCATGCCGGCTCCTCCGGATGTTCCCTCTTTGTAGTGGGCTCTTCTATCGGATCCACCGTTCCGACCGATTCTTCTCCATCCGACTATACGCAGGTCGCTTCTCCTGACACAGAATCATAATTGAAATCATCAGGGATTGAACCGGATGCACGTACCATGCCGATGAAGATGTTGACCCGGCCGATTGTGATGACAGATCCGGATTCGAGCAGATCCGACTCTGGCGCCCAGCCAGAATCGTCCACCATCTTCTCTCCTTCGGGGTTGGTGTAGATCTCACCAACGACAAGGTTCTTCATGTTCTCCCGAGCTTCTCCCGTGATGTAAACACCTTTGGACGTAGGCCCCACGGTGGGCGCCAACTGCCGTGGGATAATCACGGCAGACGTTACCGGGGGTAACTTATCTTGGGGAAATTCGACTCTGGTGTTTGGGAGAGGGTTTAGCTCGAAGGAGACCATGGTGATATGCGATCTGGTAGCCGGCAATCAAGTCGCCGAGTCTCCGATCTGAATATATTATCTCAACTCTCGTGTTACAAAGGATACTCGAATATCTTGTGTTCGTGTGATTGTGTCTAATCTAACCCTAGGGGCCGGCTTATATAATATCCGGACCCCCTGGCTTACCATCCAAGGCATACTCGGAGTCCTACCCGGACATTGCTTGCAAACCCTAAGTTTCCCTATCGGAACCCACAAACCGGGTTACGAGGCCTACACTCTTGGGCCTTCTAGAAACTCCTTTTCCCTAAGATGGATCTTGCGCAGCGCCCTTTGGGCCAAGTTACACCTTGGTGTTAGCCTACCGGGTTATCATCCCTCCATCAATCTTTCTGAAGCGCAGGATCCAACCTCTGCAGCACAAACCTTCCACGATGTGGGAGTACCAAGGCTCTGAGGATCCTAGCCGAGTGAGTCGCGAGGAACTCTCGAACGTCGAGTTCGAAAAGAAGACCGCGACTATCACTAGCCTGAAGGTGGGAGAGAAATTCCCCGATTGCGCAGTCGCAGCCTTCGACGCGTCGAAGCCTCCGCCAGCCGCGGTGAGTTTATTCTTCTTCTCTTCTTTTGTTTTCTTTTTTGTTCTGAGTTTTAGTCGATTGAATTTTCCCTTGCTTTATTCTGTCTTCCATAGAGTTTATCCATGGCCACCAGCTACCCTCCTGTATCCGGGGCGGAGGCCTCAGAGTTATTGGCGAGTAATCTGGATGCCTCGGCCGACACCAGTGTCGCGGACGCTTCTTCAAGCTCCGACCAAGATTCTTCGGATGACGTCGGGGACTTGGGTGGCGATTATTGTAAGTGCCGTCGGGTGGAAGGTGATGAGGCCACCTCCAAGGACAACTCCTTGGAAGAATCGCCCGGGAAGGAGCCCATCAACGCTACCCCTCTGCGAACGCGCGCTCCTTCCTCCTCATTCCCAGTTATCCAGACCGCCTGGAAGGCGGATATGCTGGATGAGGAGGACGACAAAGATGAGTAAGCTTCTTTCTCCTCGTTCTTAGTCGAACGTTTTCCTTTGCATCTATGTTAACGCTTTGTCTTTTGTTGCAGCCTTCAAACCATTAGTCCTCGCAGGTACGCCTCTTCCCTTCCTCCCGAAAGGAAGAGTAAGGCAGGAACTGCGGATGAGATTCCTACTGCTGGCACTGTCCAGAATTCACCCAGCGTAGCCCTCAAAGTAGCGACTACGGAGCATGGAGTTCCTAGTTCTGCTGTCGAAGCTTCGGCTTCAAAAGAGGCGACGGGCAGCTCAGCAGATCCTCCACTACAACAGAGGTTATAATGTGTGACGCTCATTCTGTGACGACTCGGTAAAAAACGTCACATTTTGTTAAATTAAGATGATTCTCAGACGTTTTTTCACTGAATCGTCACGGAATGTGCGTCACAGATTATCACATTTGTTGTAGTGCTCTTTCCCGTGCCAAGGGCCAGGTAAATTCTATTACTTGCCTTTAGTTTGTTATCGGGTGCACGACAGTGCTCCCGATGGGAGTAGCCCCCGAGGCTGTAGTTGATCGCATGCGATCGGCTACAGGCTCAAAGTCTGTCTTTTCCTTCTTCTTGGTTTTATCAGGTGCACGACAGTGCTCCCGATGGGAGTAGCCCCCGAGGCTATACTCTAATGTTTATAATCGAGTATAGGCTCAAATTTTACTCTTCTGATTTCCACTTTCGTGTTGCCTGCAGACACTTATTGACTCCCTCGCGGCGATTGCGCCGTGTTGTTCTTGCTGAGTCCGACTGCGCGTTCCTTCGAGCGGACCGCAGTCGACTCACCTCTGAGAACGAACTTCTTCGAGGTAAGCTCAGCCCTCTTCTTATGTTTGTATTTTTTCCCATCCGTTCTTCGATTCTGATAAATGTTGTCGTGCAGCTCAACTTGAGTTTTCGAAGACCGAGAAAGACAAATCCTCCGCCCAGGCAGCAACTTTAGAGGCAGAACTGGCGACTGCCCGGCAGGAGCTCGAGTCCTCCCGCATGTTAAATGCCGATTACGAGGGAAAATTCGCGGCTGCCCAGGATGTCTTGAAGAACTTGGATGATGCTGGCGCTAAGGTGGATGCCAATCTTGTCAATTTTATTCGTCCCCTTGCTGAGCGCTTTGCGGGTAAGTTTGTACCTTTCTACAATCTTGTTTTTGTCTTGGTAGATCTTTTGGATTAACACCCTTTTTTGTTCTTAGGTCTTCTGGGTGTCCCCCTGGAGCTTGCTGGGGTTCCTCGAGTGGACGCATTGACAGATTCTTGCGCCCAGCTTAGGAGGCATGCTGCAGGGGTTTGCTCCTTGGTCGGCAATGCTACTGAAGTGTTGACGCAGCTGCATGGTCGCCTTCTCGTGATTGCTTCATCTCCACCCGCGCTAGGTGACCTGCTGAAGATCTTCTTGTAGAGGAATCTCCTTGATGCCTACGCGGTTGCCCAGTCGGAATTTGGGGCAAAGACGGCCATCCAGTTCGCGCTGGCGCATGGAGTTAGCGGCCTGGAGGAGGCCTACTCGGATCTCCCAGTCGATCCTTCCACGGGCAAAAAGGTAGGGCTTCGTCGTTTTGACGAGCCAGCCGCTGTCCTCGCTCGGAAGTTATCTGAGCTGTTTGCTCGACTTAAGGGGGGGGACGACTGCCACGAGTGGGAGTACCACTGTAGCTTCTTAGTTTAGTTCGTTTGTATCTTGCAACTTCGATTGTAATGAACCCTGGGATGTGCTCCCGTTTCCTCAATATTTTAATCGAGATGCTTTTGCTGAAATGTTTCCCGCGATTGATCGTGCGCTCCCGATGGGAGTAGCCCCCAAGCACCTGTCGAATAGGTGGTAAATATATCTCGAGTGGGGCACCTTATTCCTTTTAATCTTCTTTGTGCTTTTCAGGTATCCGGGGTGGCCGCAGAACCTTCAGGTGGATCTGCTGCCCCAACAGATCCGCTTGTCGCCGCTGTGGGGTCTTTGGCAGGTCTTCGTGATCATGTAGCTGACGGTGAGCGCAGGTTGAAAGCGTTGCGCGGGGTAGCCGATGTGGCGAAGTCCAAGCAAAGACTGGCGACTGAACGTGAACAATTTCTGATGGACGAGTTGGCTTCCGTCGCTAGGGACTTGCTGTGTAAGTAATACAACCCCCGAGTCTTCTTTGTCTTGTTTCCTTGACTAATCGTGCATATTTTCTCTTCAGTTGTTAAGCCGGATGATAGGGAGGAAAAACAGTGGGTAGAAAACCACATTCTTCAAGAAGCTGGCAGCTCGAGGCCTCATGCGAATAACTTTTGGTCTGATCGCAGTCGAGGTTTTGTGCTGGCTACTTTGAAGTTCCGTATCACCCAGGTAAAAGTTCTCGTGAGTTCTTTTCACGAGGTCTTGATCGCGATGAACGTTGCGTTCTATCCGCTGGAAAGGGGTCCTGAAGACTCGAGCCATCTCCTCAGGCTGTTCGGGCAAGAGGGAGAGATTCGCGAGTGCGTGCGCAATCAGATGACTTGTGGCGCGGTGGTGGCCCTCTCCTTTGTCCGGATATGGCATCCTGAGATAAATTTTAACTCCGTAGCTAGGCTTCCAGACGGTCCAATCGATGATATTTCGCTGCAGTATGATGCTGTTCGTCCAGCAGCGGAGAAAATCATTCGGCTGACCTCTGAGGAAGTAGATAGAGTGTTGGCGACTGAAAATGCTTTTCGCCATGATTGATTGTTGGATGTGTACATCCTGTGATGTTGTATAGTTTGTAAAAACTGTTGTAAGGTGTATGACCTTGTATGTGTAAATTTTCCTGTTATGCTTAGTTGTAGGCGTAACCCCCGTGTGTTTATGGGGTGTGTACCTGTAACTATTTTAGCATATAAGAATGAATAATCTTTGAGTAAATATGGTTGAGAAACCATGTATTTTATTGCGATGACTGAGAAGTCATGTATTCGAGCTACAAGAGTGGCTAGTATAGCCTTATTTGTTTGTGAGAACAAGTAAATCTAGGGATAAAATTTTCGGAGGTGTGCGATATTCCAAGGATTGGAATAGATTCCTCCAGTCGATGGGTTCTTCAGCCTGTAGACTCCACCTGGGATAACTTCCTGTATGACGAAGGGTCCTTCCCATGGTGGCTCGAGATTGTGTCCCTCCTTCTGCTTGAGCCGCAGCACTAGGTCTCCTACCGCGAATGCTCTGTGGCGTATGCGACGACTGTGATAGTTTCGCAGTGATTGTTGATATACTGCGGATCTTGCGAGCGCTATATCGCGCATCTTATTGAGTGCATCCATATCTTCCGCGAGTGCCCTGTTGGAGGTTTCTTCGCTGTAAGCCACGACTCGTGGGGCGCTGAACCTAACATCCTCGGGAAGGACCGCTTCTGCCCCGTATACCATGAAGAATGGCGTGTAGTCTGTGGATCAATTTGGAGTTGTGCGGAGGCTCCATAGTACGGAGGGTATCTCTTCAGCCCAATGTCCTCCTGCTGGTTGTAGACGATCGAGTAGACGTTTCTTGATGCCAGCTGAAACTAAGCCGTTGGATCTTTCGACTTGTCCGTTTGTTTGCGGGTGGGCAACTGAAGCAAACTTGAAGTTGATGCCCTTTTCCTCGCAGAACTGTTGTGTTTCCTTTGCCGTGAAGTTTGTACCATTGTCTGTAGTGATATCGTGTGGTACCCCAAATCTTCATACGATGGAATCAAGGAACTTAACGGCGCATTGGGCGCTAGCCGAAGTTACTGGCATGGCCTCTATCCATTTGGTAAACTTGTCGACTGCGACCAGCAAGTGTGTATATCCACCCGGGGTGGACTTGCGTAGCGGTCCTACCATGTCTAGCCCCCACTGTGCGAAAGGCCAGGCGATGGGTATCATGTGCAATTCCGTAGCAGGTGCGTGTGGTCTTGGTGCGAATCGCTGGCAAGCGTTGCATCGTTCGACTAACTCCTTTGCATCCTTGGCTGCAGTGGGCCAATAGAATCCTGCTCGGAAGGCTTTTCCCATGATTGTCTTCCAACTAGCGTGATGTCCGCAGTCTCCTTGGTGGATGTCCTGGAGTAATTCTTTGCCATCTTCGGGTGCGATGCAGCGCTGAAGTATACTCGAGATGCTTTGCTTGTATAATTCTCCGTTGATTACCCGAAAGGATTTACTGCGTCTGATTATCTGTCGAGCCTCGCGAGGATCGCCCGGGAGCTGTCTGGAGGACAGGTAGTCGAGGTATTTCTGCGTCCAGACTGGCTCGACCAGAAAAACCTGTCGTGAAATGTTATGAATAAGCTCGATGATGGCAACTTGCGGGCTGACCTCTGTTTCCGGTGCTGCGGGTGCTCCTGCAGCTTTTTTGACTTTGACTGAGCGCTTGATCATCCGTTCGAAATATATTCCTGGCGGTATGGGTGTGTTTGTGGAACCATGTTTGCCAGTCTATCTGCTTCTTCGTTGCTGGATCTCACAATGTGCTTCAGCTCGCATCCTTTGAAGCTCCCTTCGAGTAGGTTGTACATGTCGCGATATGCGATCATGTTTTCAGCAATTGCGTCACATTCCTTCATTGTTTGCTACACGATGAGATTGGAGTCGCCGTAGATCATTAATCGGGTAGCTCCACAGGCGACTGCCATCTTCATCCCGTGCAACAGGGCTTCATATTCTGCGTCGTTGTTCGATGCTGGATCATCAGGTGGAAAGTCCAATCGTAGGACGTATTGCAGCTTGTCTCCCCTAGGCGATATGAGAACGATTCCAGCTCCTGCACCTTCGTTTCTTTTGGACCCGTCAAAGTACATTATCCAGTTGCTCGTGTACTCAGGCGGTCCGGGCGTTTGTAACTCTGTCCACTCGCTTAAGAATTCCACGAGTACCTAGGATTTGATTGCGTTGCGTCCTGCATAAGTGATGTCCCGAGCGCCCAGCTCAATGCTCCATTTGTCTATTCTTCCGGATGCCATAGGGTTGTTCATGATTGTCCCGAGTGACGCATCATTAACCACTATGATGGCGTGTTCCTGGAAATAGTGCTTAAGCTTTCGGGCTGTAAGAACAACTCCATATGCGAGCTTCTGGTAATGAGGATATCGTTGCTTGCATGGCGAGAGCACTTCACTGATGTAATAGATCGGTCGTTGGACTCCGTATGCCTTGCCCTCCTCAGGTCGTTCGACTACGATTGTTGTGCTGATGACCTGGTTTGTGGCGGCTAGGTATAAGTAGAGTGGGTCCCTTTCTTGCTGTGTTGCAAGGACGCGCCTGCTTTGCAACGAGCGCTTCAAGTCCGCGAATACTTGTTTAGCTTCTGGTGTCCACTCGAACTTGTCCGTCTTCTTCAACAGTTTGTAGAAGGGTCACGCTTGCTCTCCTAATCGGGCGATGAACCGGCTCAGGGCGGCTAGTCGCCCTGCGAGCTGCTGGACTCCTCGCAGATTGGTTGGCTCCTTCATAGTCAAGATTGCTTGTATTTTCTCTGGGTTGGCTTCGATGCCTCTGGCGGATACCAGGTACCCGAGAAGTTTTTCTGCTGGGACGCAGAAAACGCATTTTGTCGGGTTGAGCTTGATCCTGTATGCGTTGAGGGCGTCGAATGTTTCTCTAATGTCCTCAAGGAGTGTGTCCTCAACTCGAGTCTTGATGACGATGTCGTCAACGTACACTTGTACGTTCTTGCCAATGAGCTTGGCGAGGCATTTTTGCATGCAGCGATGGTATGTTGCGCCTGCGTTCTTGAGCCCGAAGGGCATTGTCGTGTAGCAATATACGCCGTGTGGCGTGATGAATGCTGTCTTTTCTTCGTCCTCCCGTTTCATCCGGATCTGATTGTAGCCCGAATAGGCGTCCAGGAAGGAGAGGCGTTGACAGCCTGCCCTAGAGTCCACGATCTGGTCGATTCGTTGGAGGGGGAAGTTATCCTTGGGGCAGTGCTTGTTTAACGACGTGTAGTCAATGCATACCCGAAGGATGTCCGTGTTCTTCTTGGGGACCAGCACTGGGTTTGCTAACCAGGTGGATATCTTGATCTCCCTGATGAAATTTGCTGCTAACAATCTGTTTACTTCTTCTCCATGCGCTTTCTGCTTGGGTTCTGAAAATCGTCGAGTAGTTTGTTTGATGGGTTTGGCATCTGGAAAGACTTCGAGCGAGTGCTCGGCAAACTCCCTGGGTATTCCTGGCATATCTGAAGGCTGCCATGCGAAAATTTCCCAGTACTCACGGAGGAGTTCGACGAGCGCGCTTTCCTATGCTGGCGAGAGGGTGGTTGAGACCATCGCTGTCTTCGCAGAATCTGTCGGGTGTACTTGATGCTTTCGGGTGTCACTGTTGGCACTGAACTCTAGTTCAGGCGCGTTTTTCTTCGTGAGGGGCATCACGGAGTGATCCGTGGTTTTTGCCAGCTCTTGAAGTTCTTCTTGCATCCCGAAAGATTTTGCGATCTCGTTGAATTCAATGTCGCACTTGTTGGATTTCTGAAAGTCTCCATCGATTGTGATCACACCATATTCTCCAGGTAATTTGAGCTTCAGGTAGGCGTAGTGTGGTACTGCCATGAATCTGGCGAACGCTGTTCGACCAAGAATGGCGTGGTACTGTGAAGGCCAGTCGACGACTTCAGAGTCGAGGAATTCTCTTCTGTAGTTGCTTTTAGTGCCCAGCACAACTTCGAAGTTGATTGTTCCGAGTGGACGGATTGCCTTTCCCGGAACTATCCCGTGGAAGGATGTTTCTGATTCCGCAAGGCCGTCCAGATTCCTGTTCATCCGACGGAGTGTATCCATGTAAATAATGTTGATGCCACTACCACCATCCATGAATACGCGGGCCAAGTCGTAGTTGCCAATTTGTGCTTGGATGACGAGGGCGGCGTGTCCTGGTCGATAGACTCGTGGCGGGTGGTCTTTCATCGAAATTATGATCGGTTGATCCGCCATCTTCAAGTACTTGGGCTTTGTTGGCGGGGTCTGCACAGCCATACACAACTGCCTTGTGTTAGTCTTTTGAGCTCTGCGGGGTGGACATACCTTCTGGATCATCGCGAGTTGCCCTGCTGGATTCGGGTATGCATTGGCCCCGGAGTTTTGTGCAGGTGGTGCTGGCAGTGCAGCCAATGCCATGTTTGGATTTGCTAGTGGAGGTAGGGGTTGTGGCGGCTGGAATCCTTGGTGGCCTCCTCCTGGAAGCGGTGGGTAATTTTGAGTGGCTGCGGATCTTTTTCTTGCGAGGGCTTCCGAGATATCAATAAACTTTCGGCAATCCTTAAGAAGGTGTGTTGCCTTAGTTTTGCCCGTGCGCTTATCTGTAAATAGATGTAGCGAGCAGTATCCATCGAGGTCTTCCTCGGGAGATTTTTCTTCAGCCTACGGTCTCCACTCGCGATTCCCACGGTGACCGGAGTCGCGGCTTCGCGTGAATTCCGCCGCTACCAGCTCCTCTCGATCCTCGTGATCGTAATATTTCCTCCTTTTCCTTCGGCCATGGCGGTCTTCATCGTGCGCAGGTGATGATGCTCTCTCGTTGCGCACTGCGTCTTCCGTTAGCCCACTTTTCGGCTATGATCATTAGCTCTCCAATAGTTTTGGGTGCAGCCCTGCCTAGCTCTTCTCTGAAAGCAGTTCTTCGGGCGCCTTTCGCAAAGGCCTCAATCGCCACTTCTTCCGAGATGGTTCCCGCAGTGTTCCTGAGCGTGGTCCACCGCTGGATATATTCGCAGGTAGACTCACCGCTTTTCTGCTTGCATGCTCGCAGTTCTTCAATGGTGGTCGGCCTCTTGTAAGTCGACTGGAAATTCTTGCAGAAGTCGCGGTGCAAGTCATCCCACGATGCCTAACAAGATCTTGGTCTTCTTTCCAGCCAGCTGCGGGCCGCGCCAACGAGATCCCACATCCACCATTGAAGAACTGCGAGGGTCTTCTCGTTGGCGCTGCTAGGGATTCATTGTTCCTGGATGTGGATGTGTGCCCCTTCCTCGTGGGTCGGGTTCCGACTGAGGGTGTTAGGGACAGCCCGGCTCGTCTTTGACTTGACTCATCCGCCGCTCTTCTTCGGCGGGCCAGATCTATCCGAGCGTCTTTGATAGTCGTGGCTGCTCTCACTAGGTGATTGTGGTAGGCAACCATATCTTCGTGTGAAGCTCCGGCTGTGGGTGGCTTGCTCGTTCGCATAGCCTCCTTCGCTCGGTTCCAAGATTCCCGTGAAACGCCGATTATGTTGCGCTCTGCTGCGCTATGTTCCGTTTCCGGGGCTTGTTCCGATCCTGCCATGCAGACTTGAGCCAGTCGAGGCTCGTGCGGCCTAGGCGTAGATCGAAAGTTTCTTTGAACTCTTGATGGTTCCTCTGTCGAGAGGGTATGGTAGTCGTTGGTGTTGAAGCGGATGGATTCGCCGCTTTTCTCCAGATGACGGCGCGAGTCGGCAGCTCCAGATTCAGTTTCCGATTCGTCCGATAAGTGGAGGATTCCGTCCCTGTTGGTCACGAATTTCAGGCTCCCGAACGTCAAGGTGACGCTTTTCTCCAGATCCTCGAATACCGGGCGTGATTCCGGCGAGTGAGGTGTGACCACGACAGATCCGATCCGTATAGGATTGTTCGGAGCCGTAGTCGATGGTTTCCAACGGGAGTTGGTTGTCGATGAAGCCGAAGATGTCGGTGATCCAGCGCCCGTCGTCCCCATGGACGGCGCCAATTGTCGAATCTCTGGATCTACATATCCCTTAGGTGACCCTATCGGGTTTCGACTAGGAGAACTCATGAGCGCTGGTGGAATCGTCGGCTAGACAGGGGGCGAGATTTAACCAGGTTCGGGGCCCTCGTAGAGGTAAAACCCTTACTCCTGCCTCTGTCGATCTGTATTAATGAGTAGATCGGTTACAATGGTGGTTGCTCGAATTGAGAGTATGATCTCGAGTTCAAGGATTTTGTGTTGCTTGGTCCTCTTCCGGTGGCTCTCCTGGCCTTATATAGGTGGCCAGGTCTCAAACCCTACCCGGAGAGGACCCGAATTCTAACCTTAAGTCGGTTACATATTTCTAAACTTAACCCGCAAGTTAGCGCGGGTGGGCTTCACGTGGGCCTTCTGGAATACTCCAAGGGCTCCTCTTCTTGGGCCTTAACCTTGGGCCTGAGATGGGGTGTCCTTACCCGCAGGGTCCAGGATCCATGTCTTCGTCAGGGGTCATTTTCTTGGAAGGAGAAGACTTGCGGGCGAAGGATCGACGAGAATTGGGCAAGGAGGCCCAAAAGAGGACCCTCCACGCGGCCAGATTCCTTGGCCGCGTGAGAGGCCCCCTTTTGGCCCCTGTGGCCCTAATTCCCTCCATCTTCGACTTACCGACTCCGTATTGACCTAAAAACGACTATAAAAAGGGTCCCCCGTACCCTTACGAAGAGGAGCGCCGCCGAAACACCAAAACACCGAAACAGAGACCTGGAGTTCCAGATTGGAGGGGGAAAACTCTGGCGGGGCGCCGCCGGTGTGATCTCCTACCCCTCCAACATCATCTCCATCGACATCTCCATGAAGAGGGAGTAGTCCACCCCAGGGCTATGGGTTTGTGGAAGTAGCACTTGTATCTCTCTCTCTATGTGCTTCACTAATTAGATCCGTATGAGCTGCCTCACATGATTACGGGCACCGTTGTAATTCCTATGTGGTGGATCTTTTCTATGAGTTATTGAATCTGAGATTGCAATTGTTTCTCTTGAGTTATTTGAGTAGATGTATCTTATGTACCCCGTTCTTATTTGCTAGCGTTGATCAATCTAGTTCTTGAGAGCGTGTGTGGGGTGATGGGTGCATTAGTTGGAGTAACGGGGGGTGGCTAGTGTTGTGAAAGTGACAGAAGTTCAGCGATCCACTTAGGTTTGTTAAACCTTTCTTAGTTACCTCACTAGGGATAAAAAGGAGTACCTTATTACCGGGGATTTGAAGTGACACTAATCAATCTCCATGACTAGATCTAGCAAGTTCTTACTTCAACTTCATGTCACATTGCTTAAAGCTATACTCTAGTTTTTCCTTAATTATCGAGGTGTTATGATTTATTTCGCATCTTGGTGGAGTATAAGAGGGATCAATATGACCGTAGAGATCTCTATGCTAGGACGTGATGCCCATACGAAAGTACGCAATGTTAAACATGTTATTGTAATCTCACATGTAATTCTTTATGTCCACCATCTACTACTTTATTTGAGAGAATGCAAGTGTGAAACCATGAACCCCGGTTCTATTTTAAATATAAGAAAACACTCTAGTTACCTTGCTGCAATTTACTTTACTTGCACTTTACTTTACTTGCATCTCCAATTCGAATTTACATTATCTCCATCACCACTTGCATCACAAAAATACAAAAACAATCCATTGCATATTTATTTTCTCATTTGTATTTAGTAGTAGATTTAATTATTGCACATTTACTTTCAATTTTGCATTGCAATTTAGAAGTCTCACACCTTGTGCTTGACAACCACTTGGTGAGGTTGAGGGCACAAAATTCTCTACTTGTTTGCAGGATCCTGGAGGAAGCTTGGAAGACAACTACTGAAATACTGGCTCCCCAAGAGTTCGATATAAACCCTCGAGTCACCCTCGTGGGGAAGAAGGCTTGCCACTAGCTACACACTCTGCACTTGGAGTCTCAACCTAGCCATCAAGCGTTTTTCTGGCGCCGTTGCCGGGGAGCCATAGGTGAAGGAGTTGTCCAAGGGAGCTCACAAGAAGTCTTCATCACCAACAAGGTGTGCAAACACCTAAGCTTGGGGAGGTTGCACCTACGTGAGTACCGTCCTTTCTATCTCCACCTTCTTTCAAGTAGATTGTTTTGTTTCTTGTCTTGTTTTTGTTTTTGTTCTTGTTTTTGTTTTGTCTTGCATATTTTATTTTAGTTTGCATTTTAGTTTTGCATTCAGTTATCTAGTTTATTTTAGTATTTCGAATTTTCCTAGCTACTTTACTTTTCAGTTTTGCACAAAAAAATTAAAAACCACATAAAAACTGTTAAAATGGGTGATAGAACAAAATTAAGTGACTACACAAATACACCCAATGACCAATTCATTGCTAGGCCAATTACTACACCTGAAATACAAGCTGAAAGCTATGAAGTAAGTCCTAGTTTATTGAATTTAATTACTAGAGAGCAATTTGGTGGTAGTGCTATGGAGGATGCCTCTATGCATCTTCATGATTTCATGGAAATATGTGATATGCAAAAATTTAAAAATGTGGAAAGTAGTGTTTTAAAACTGAAATTATTTCCTTTTTCACTTAGAGGAAAGGCTAAAGAATGGTTAATTTCACTACCTACAGCTAGTATAAAGTCTTGGTATGATTTAAAAGAAGCTTTCATTAAGAAATATTATCCTCCCGTTAAAATTTTGCAAAATAGGAATAATATCCTCTCATTTAGGCAAAATGATAATGAACATGTAGCCATGGCATGGGATAGAATTAAATTAATGCTTAGAACATGCCCATCACATGGAGTAAATGAATGTACCATTCTACACTCTTTTTATAATGGTCTAAACTACATGTCTAGAAATATACTTGATTCTGCTGCTGGAGGTGCCTTTATGAGTAAAACTGTAGGAGAGGCTAAGAGCATATTAGAAAGCATATTGCAAAATTATAGTCAATGGAATACTGAAAGAGCACCCAATCCCACTAAGAAAATAAACTCAATTGAAGAAACCAATTATTTGTCTTCTAAAATGGACACTATTCTTGCTTTTATTAATAAACAAATATGGAGAATGTGCCTTTGCAGGAGCTAGTTGGTAGTAATTCTGAAAGTGTGGATGTTAATTTTGTTATGAATTATGGTAGCAATGGTTTTGGTAATGCTTACAATTCATATAGTAAACCTCCTTATGAGCCAAATAAACCTTTTGTTCCATATCCTAATGCTAATGAAAATAAGTGGAAGCCTTCTAGTGAAATTTCTGAATTTAATAAATTGCTTATGGAACAAGTTGCTAGTCACAATGCTATGATACATGAGTTAAATAAGTCTATTGCATCCATTAGTAGTGATATTAAAGGATTGCAACCTCAATCTTCGAATTTAGATAAAACATTGTCAAAATTAGCTGATAATCAAGCAACTCTATTAAGCATGTCAGCAGGAAAGCCACAAGCATAACCTAGTGTAGGAAAGAATTCTATTACTATTGCTGCTCCTATTATTGAAAATATTGATCATATTACTGAGAATACAAGTGAGCATGTCCCTACTAGCTTAGAAGAAACTTTGAATGAAATAGTGAAGTACCCTGAATATTTACTTCCATATATGTCTTATCTTGCTAGCAAAGATGAAATTAGTCCTCATGAATCAAGCATGCTAGCGAAATTAGAGATTAAAGTAGAGGAAATTATGATGCTTACTGAAATTAAGGATCCATTGCTTGATTTAGAAAAAGTAGCTTGCAAGAACTTATTGCTACTCTACAAAAATTTGCTAGTGATCCCACTATAAATGTTAATCAACCTGGCTTTTGATCTTATATTGCTAATCATGTCTTGCAAGAAAAAATTGCTAGGTACAAGAATGAGGCCATGATACCTCCTAAGATTGGGGATGCATGGATACCCAAGGTGCTAGTTTCAATTGGAAAAAAATTCACCATGCTATGTTAGATCTAGGTTCTAGTGTATCGGTACTCTCTAAAGAATTATATGAATTGCTAGAACTAGAAAATTTAGAAAAGTGCTCAAGTGAATTTGTCCTTGCTGATAACTCTACTAAACATGATGTACGACAAGTAAAAGATGTTATGATTGAATTGCACATGACTTTCATACCCGTTGATTTCATTATTATGGATATGGGGGATAAATCCTCTAGTCCTATTATTTTGGGTAGACCTTTTCTTCGTACTACAGGTGCAATCATAGACTCCAAGTAAGGGAATGTCAAGTTTCAGTTCCCTCACAAGAAAAGCATGGAGCACTTCCCAAGGAAGAGGGGCACGCTGAAGAACAACCTCCCTCATGAGCTTTATCCCTCTTGATTATCAAGTAAGTAAAGCCTAGCTATATGGCTATAAAGAAAGCGCTTTACGGGAGGCAACCCGGTTGTTTTTGTTTGGATTTTCCTAGTGTCCTCTTGATGTCTCAAGAGATTAGTATTTTGTTTTAATTCTGGAGTTTTCAATATAGAGTCAAGTCAAACCCATTTGGGCTTATAAGTTGCTATCCTAGTGCATGAAATTTCTGTTTCAGCACGAGTCTGCTCACCGTATGATTTTGCGTTTTTTATTGGTATGTCGGATTGAGCTAATTTTTTAGTATATTATGCAGCTTTTCGTCCTCTGTAAGCACAAAAAATGGCTTAATTTTTTTACGAGTCTAGCTTAGGGAAAAACGTTCGTTTTGCTGCTGCTGCTTTTCTGAACAGATTCTGCCTTCTTTTGTTTTATGCACTCTTTGGGCTTGGGAATCGAATTTCCATGATTCTTTCAAGCAAGATAGTGAACATACAACATAATGAACCTTATTGTCTATCTACTGGAGCATTTGATTTGGAGTTTTGCACAGCAAGCATGTGATTTATTTGTCCTTGCTAATCTCACCCCACAGAAAAAGAATGGGAGAAACATGTTTTGTGAAGTTTTTTCACAGAGAATAGAGGAGCTGCGTCTCAAGACATCCAAGAATGGTGAAAGACATAAGCTTGGGGATGTGATGGACACCCCACTGGAGCTACACTCTTTTGGTTAGCACACGTCTACTTTCTATTTTTCTAAGCAAAGCATTTATCGTAGAGACTTGAAGCGTCTAATTTTTGTTTTTATTTTTGTTTTGATAAGACCACCACCATCATTTTATATGAGATTGAGCTACTGGAGTTTGGGGTTGGAATGTATTGGATTCTAGTATTATGACTTGGAATAGGGATGCCATGGTTGATTTGAAGAGCTACATATGTTTGCATGATTTATAGGCTTTTTATGTGTAGAAATTTGCAATAATGTTGTCTTGAGCTATCTCTTATTCATGTCCTTGATGTTAATTGCTGGTTTATTTAGTTTGTCATGAAATGAGTAGTTCTATTGACATATGCATGAATAGTATCTGGTCAACTATCTCCCTCTTGCTAGCCCAAAAATTTAAAAATTCCAATAAGTAAAAACTTGTTTCCAGCACTCCTTAGCCAAGTATTTCCAGTGAGTCCACCATATCTTCCCATTAGCTTCATTGCTATTCCGAGTATGTTCACCATGTTATTGTGTTATTTATGTTCTAAATTAAGATATTCACTTTATTAATTGTCATGGGTTGAACTTGGGATAGGACTCTCACGAACTTTTGAAGGCACACTTTACTTTTTATGCATCTAATAAACATGACCCAATAATGGGAGCCACAAGTTTTGCGTTTGACAAGTGTGTGGTTGGGAGCTAGCTATAAACGTGTATCACCGTAAAGCTTTCAACATTGCACAAAATAATTTAAATTTGGTTGATATCATGTACTTTTGTTTTTGGACTCCTGCCATGCCGAAATGAAATAGAGGAATAGTAAGTTTTGATGAGTAAGTATCTATATAACTAGAGAAACGCATTGGGCCGCTAACCCAAGCCATGCTTTATCATGGTGGAAATTTACTTACAGCTTGAGTGACTCTACAACACATCCTATAATAAAATAAGAAGCTATGCATAATAGTGAATGAAAATAAAAAGGATGATGAGTCTACTCCGTTTGTTCATCTTGTCATTGTAACATGGGCTTGTTTCCATGTCATGGGGCAAGAGGTACCTCTTTGCGGTTCTCTATGATCTCATTAATACTTATTATGATTGTGCAAAGCTTATTAGGAATCTTAAGTTGAGTAACCATGGAGTAGGTTTTCACACTCACGGGGCATGAGGCTTTCAACCACCTTGTCATTCTCATTACTTCAATACTCACAATTTTAAGATGCTAGTGATAAAGGGGCAATGAGAGTCCTAGATCAATTGATACCACATTTCAATTAGTAATTTTAGTTGAATAATTTAGAGGCTAAATAATACTTGATCATGTTTTACCTCTACTCAATTTTCTCCAAAGTGTCCACCATATTTTCTATTCTCCATTATGCTATTCTTTGACCAATATAGGATTTTATTTTTCATTTTGTGTATGCATTTGGTCCATAGTGCTTTTATTTCACACTTTGTGAACTTTCATGAAACATCTTTGCTTGCATATTTGATATTTCTTACAACATGAATTGTATATTGCTACTCATTTATAGTATTAATCATTTGATTATATGTAGCATGAATAATCCTCCTTGATATCCCATGATTGTTTCAATATGCAAAACCCATCTTAGTTTTATCACCTTCATACTCGAGGACGAGCATGGGTTAAGCTTGGGGATGTTGATGCATGTAAAATGCGTAGATGAATTTTGCATATTTTCACATGGTTTTCTATTACATATTGCATCATATAAGGGTATAATGCAATGTTTTATAGTATTTTGGGGTTAAATTACAAAGTCCCCCAACTTTTATGGAATTAACCCTGCCTGTCAGAAACCCCGTTTTCTATATTTTTGACGTTTCAGGGGGCAAACTTCCGCGAAATCACCTGAAAAGCTGCGGGGGTCATTTTCTTGGAAGGAGAAGACTTGCGGGCGAAGGATCCACGAGAATTGGGAAAGGAGGCCCAAAAGAGGACCCTCCACGCGGCCAGATTCCTTGGCCGCGTGAGAGGCCCTTTTTTGGCCCCTGTGGCCCCAATTCCTTCCATCTTCGACTTACCGACTCCGTCTTGACCTAAAACCGACTATAAAAAGGGTCCCCCGTACCCTTACGGAGAGGAGCGCCGCCGAAACACCGAAACACCAAAACAGAGACCTGGAGTTCCAGATTGGAGGGGGAAAATTCCGGCGGGGTGCCGCCGGTGTGATCTCCTACCCATCCAACGTCATCTCCATCGACATCTCCATGAAGAGGGAGTAGTCCACCCCAGCGCTATGGGTTTGTGGAAGTAGCACTTGTATCTCTCTCTCTATGTGCTTCACTAATTAGATCTGTATGAGCTGCCTCACATGATTACGGGAACCGTTGTAATTCCTATGTGGTGGATCTTTTCTATGAGTTATTGAATCTGAGATTGCAATTGTTTCTCTTGAGTTATTTGAGTAGATGTATCTTATGTACCCCGTTCTTATTTGCTAGCTTTGATCAATCTAGTTCTTGAGAGCGTGTGTGGGGTGATGGGTGCATTAGTTGGAGTAACGGGGGGTGGCTAGTGCTGTGAAAGTGACAGAAGTTCAGCGATCCACTTAGGTTTTGTTAAACCTTTCTTAGTTACCTCACTAGGGATAAAAAGGAGTACCTTGTTACCGGGGATTTGAAGTGACACTAATCAATCTCCATGACTAGATCTAGCAAGTTCTTACTTCAACTTCATGTCACATTGCTTAAAGCTATACTCTGGTTTTTCCTTAATTATCGAGGTGTTATGATTTATTTCGCATCTTGGTGGAGTATAAGAGGGATCAATATGACCGTAGAGATCTCTATGCTAGGACGTGATGCCCATATGGAAGTACTCAATGTTAAACATGTTATTGTAATCTCACATGTAATTCTTTATGTCCACCGTCTACTACTTTATTTGAGAGAATGCAAGTGTGAAACCATGAACCCCGGTCCTATTTTAAATATAAGAAAACACTCTAGTTACTTTGCTGCAATTTACTTTACTTGCACTTTACTTTACTTGCATCTCCAATTCGAATTTACATTATCTCCATCACCACTTGCATCACAAAAATACAAAAACAATCCATTGCGTATTTATTTTCTCATTTGCATTTAGTAGTAGATTTAATTATTGCACATTTACTTTCAGTTTTGCATTGCAATTTAGAAGTCTCACACCTTGTGCTTGACAACCACTTGGTGAGGTTGAGGGCACAAAATTCTCTACTTGTTTGCAGGATCCTGGAGGAAGCTTGGAAGACAACTGCTGAAATACTGGCTCCCCAAGAGTTCGATATAAACCCTTGAGTCACCCTCGTGGGGAAGAAGGCTTGCCACTAGCTACACACTCTGCACTTGGAGTCTCAACCTAGCCATCAATTGCGAGTAGAGTTATTCACCCGACTCAGTCGGCATTCCTACCGGGTAGAAATATTCTTGAGGGGGTTGTGGTCTTGCATGAAACCGTTCATGAACTCCACCGGAAACGTATGGATTGGGTGCTTTTTAAAATCTATTTTGAGAAGGCGTATGCTAAGGTCAATTGGTCTTTTCTTCAACAAGTTTTGAGAATGAAAGGACTTTCACCTTTATGGTGCAAATGGATTGCTACCTTTGTTCAGGGGGTAGTGTTGGGATTAAGGTGAATAACGATATTGGGCATTATTTACAAACACTTAAAGGTGTAAGGCAAGGGGATCCGTTATCTCCTTTCCTTTTTAACCTTGTGGTGGATATGTTGGCTATCTTGATTGAGCATGCTAAACAAGATGGCCAAGTAGGAGGACTGGTACCACATCTTGTCGAAGGTGGGGGTGTCGATTCTTCAATATGCCGATGGCACTATTTTGTTCCTTGAACATGACCTTGATAAGGCTATTAATATGAAGCTCATTCTTGCGATGTTTGAGCAGCTCTCGGGGTTGAAAATAAATTTTAATAAGAGTGAAATCTATTGCTTTGGTAAAGCTGCCCAGGCCCAAGATGATTACCGTCTCATCTTTGGCTGCGAGGTGGGGCAGATGCCATTTAAGTACTTGGGAATCCCTATCCATTTTAGAAGATTGTTAAATTAAGAATGGAAGCCAGTTGAAGATAGATTTGAAAAGAAATTAAGTTCGTGGGCTGGTAAGTTACTTTCGTATGGGGATCGTCTCATACTAATTAACTCGGTTCTCACAAGTTTACCTATGTTTCTCTTATCCTTCTTCGAAATTCCGGCGGGAGTTAGGAAAAGGTTGGATTTCTATCGGTCTAGGTTTTTCTGGCAGAGTGATGTGAGGAAGAGAAAGTTTCGACTGTCCAAGTGGAATATAGTGTGTCGTCCCAAGGATCAAGGGGGCCTAGGTATTGAGGTCTTACAAATTAAGAATTTATGTTTGTTAAGCAAATGGTTGTTCAAGTTGTTGGATGGCGAAGGGGTGTGGCATGAATTGTTATCTAACAAATATCTAGGAGATAAAACGTTATCTCAAGTTCAGGCTAAACCATCGGACTCTCCTTTCTGGAAAGGAATTATGAGGGTCAAGCATGAGTTCTTTTCTCGTGGTGGGTTTGTTTTGGGCAACGGGCACAATGTTCAGTTTTGGGAGGATACTTGGTTAGGTGATAAACCGTTATCACAACAATATCCTGGTCTTTATAATATTGTCACCTATAAAAATGTGTTGGTAGCAAACGTGCTATCTCAGATTCCTCTTAATATTGGGTTTCGGAGACCCATTGTAGGGGCTCAGAGAGACTTATGGCTGCATTTGGTTGAGAGATTAATGAGCGTATCTCTAACGAATGAGAATGATTCTTTCGTCTGGCGGCTGACGTTAGATGGTAGATTTTCAGTTAAGTCTTATTATGTGGATTTACTTCATGGGTCTACGGTGTTTTTACGAAAATACTTGTGGAAACTAAAGATACCACTAAAGATTAAGATATTTTTATGGTTTCTTAACAGAAAGGTGATTTTAACCAAAGATAATATGCTTAAAAGAAGATGGATTGGATCTAAATCCTGTGTTTTCTGTAATAATGATGAGACAGTTGAGCGTCTCTTCATATCATGTCCTTTCGCTCGTGATATTTGGCGGCTTCTTCACTTCACGTATAGCATTTATCAACCTACTAGCATTACGAACATGTTTGGTAGCTGGCTTAATGGTATTGATAGGAGAACGAAGGCACGAATTCGAATTGGTGTTGCCGCTTTCCTTTGGAGTATTTGGAATTATCGAATGATGTGGTGTTTAACAAACAGAACAATATTCACTTTTTGCAGGTTGTAAACAAGGCGGTCTATTTTATTGAGATGTGGTCCTTTCTCCTCCATGTCGATCAGCGAGGACTTATGGATTCACGGTGTGCCCGACTGATGGCGGTCGTTCGGTCTATCTACAGCAAGGCTGGGTGGCTTCATGCTAGACGACTCGATGCATGAACTAGTTATCTTTGTTTGGCTCATTTTTGTAGCCACTTTATGTGACCCGTGATTTGTAATAACGGATACCTGGAATGCTTTCTTATTTGTTTTAATAAAAGTCCGGCTGTGTGCATCGTCCTGATGCAGAGGCTGGGGCAAGACTCCCATTTCTAAAAAAAAAGTACTACCTCTGATCAAAAAAAGGTTGTCGCCAATTGTACTACAACTTGTACATGTTTAGAATTTTTTCCACAACAATTCGGAGGGAGTAAGTGAGATTTGCACAAAACTTCAGATTAGGTCAGATGTTAAAAGGTGAAATTCATGCACATGAATAGCTCAAAAACATTCTTCCATATGCAGAAAAACATTTATCCTCTCCTCCTACATATACCAAACAATTCCATATTTACCCAAGCATATCAATATATGCATCTATCAACCTCCACATTCCGCCGCACTCGTACATACTATAAACTTCTGTTTCCTATTCAGGGGACTTTCCTTCAGAGTCTTATGTTCTAATAAGAATTCAATATGCATTAGGGGTTTGAATCCCACGCAAATAGACGAGATTATGATAGCACATATATAAGAACAAAATTATCAATCCGTCGTGGTCAAACACATACAATGCATGGGAATATGAGCTATCGAAAGAGAAGCAACCTACTAGTCAGTGAGCTTGTATACATATGCAACGCTCACTCTAAACTCACCTAGATTATTATTGCACCCCTAAACTTCAGTGGGTGTAGCTACGGAGGAGCGATGGTTGTGCTTCTAGGACAACGTTTAAAGGTCATTGAAGCAATGCATTCACTACCGGAAAGAATTAATACGCCGACGGGAGCATATCGGGGCCGCCGGCATAGACCCCGACATGCGAACCCAAATACTAAAAAAAATTGAGCAATGCCGTTAGCCTATCTTTTTTGGGGGGCTACGCTGATGGCAACCTCGTTGGCCTATGTTTCTTTTGCTACATCGACGGCAACCTCATCGGCCGTCGGTGTAGCCTCGCTCTGGGTTTTTTTTGTTTTGACTTACTCACGGTTTTGAGCATAACTTTTGCATTCGAAATAGGATTTCGACGTTCTTCAGCTCGTTTCGAAAAGGAGAAATAGATTTGCATCATCATGCATATTGTTCAATCTACTATATTCAGAAAATTCCATAAGCAAGAACACGACTAACAAGAAAGGGTTAACGGTTTCGTTGGAGAAGGGCTTCGGGGCGTTGAAATCCAACCAAAAACTAGGTGGTGCCATACCAAGTGTTTACAATTGTGTTTTAGATTGTACATGTCCAAGATACAACTCTGGGATGTTAGCGGTTCCACCGTCATCAGTTTTCTCTCAAGTGAGTTTATGAACTTATAGTTGTAAACTCCCACTTCGGTCGAACTGAAGGGAATCTTGTGGAGAGTTAGGATATAAGATTGTTTTTGGTGTTCCTAGGGGCTAACCTAACACAACCAAGGAAAAAAATTGCACTTCTCTATCCCCTTTTGGCGTCTGTACCGAGTGTAGACCTATATGCTGGGTTTTTCTCCGGCGGGGCTAGGACTTGAATATTGAGGAGCTCTTTGTGTATCTATGATAAAATAGGTAGTTGTGTACCTAAAAATATTTTTTTCGAAAAATCATAAACAAACTACGAGACACATGTAGTTCAAATTTGACCTGTTTCAAACTGAATCGCTAGACACTTTTGTTTTTCTAAAGAGATGGATGGAAACCTTTTTAGATGCAGCAATTTGGTTATTTGTCCATATAACATGTTCTAGTATTTTCAAAAAAAATATTTCTGAAGTTTGGCAACATATTTGTGGTTTGTGCTTCATAAAAGAACCAATTTTTCACACTCGGAAACTGGAAAATGGTTTTTGTGTGCAATGAAAAGAAAAACTTTCTTCGCCAACATTGTCCGTGCTTCCAAGCTGCATATTTGTGTAGAATATGGGCACATCTTAACAAGCTATGCCATGGATGTGACCACAACACCCGTCATTTGGCCCGAAAGCCAAGAACCTTCGTAGAAGATAGCTCATTTCTGTAAGCAACTATTCAACATAACTTTCGTATTCCAAGATTACTATTTTTTTAGATACTAGTACATATATAATGACACCAGGCGAAGGTCCTAGATCATTTTGACTTATTTTGAATTTTCTATGCGGATTTAAAAAAAAGTCAAGACGGCGGGCATGACCATTCGTAGCTAGGGGTTGAATATTGAGAAATTTCATGGTGTATCTCTGATAAAATAGGTAGGTGTGTACCTAAAAATGATTTTTGCCAAAAATCATGAGCAAACTACGAGGCACTTGTAGTTCAAATTGGACCCGTTTCCAACTGAATCGACAGAAACTTGTGTTTTCCAAAAGAGGTGGATGGAGACCTTTTCAGAGAAAACAATTTTGTTATTTGTGCATATAACATGGTCTAGTATTTTCAAAAAAAATCATTTATCAAGTTTTGCAACATATTTGTGGTTGGTGCTTCACAAAAAACCCATTTTTTCACACTCGAAAAATGGAAAATGGTTTTTTTTGTGGATTGAAAAGGAAAATTTTCTTCGTCAACATTGTCTGTGCTTCCAAGATGCATGATTGTGTAGAATATGGGCACATGTTAACAAACTGTCTCATGGATGTGGCCATAACACCCGGCATTTGGCTCGAAAGGCAAGAATCTTCGTAGAAGATAGCACATTTATGTGAACATCTTTTCAACATAACTGTCGTATTTCAAGTTTATTATTTTTTGTAGATACTAGGACATATATAATGACACCACTCGAAGGTATTACATCATTTTCATTTATGATGAATTTGTTTCAATTTACTATGCGGATCTTAGAAAGTGAAGACGACGGGATGACCGTTCGTAGTTAGGGGTTGGATATTGAGAAACTCTTGGTGTATTTCTGAGGAAATAGGTAGTTGTGTACCGAAAAATGATTTTGGCAAAAATCATGAGCAAACTGGGAGGCACGTGTAGTTCAAATTCACCTGTTTCCACCTAAATCGGCAGAAACTTGTGTTTTTCAAAAAAGGTGGATGCAAACCTTTTTAGAGGCAATTTTTTTGTATTTGTGTATATAACATGGCCCGTGCTTTCAAGATGCATGTGTGTAGAATATCAGCATATTTTAACAAACTATGTCGCGGATGTGGCCATAACACCTGTCATTAGGCCCGAAAGCCAATAATCTTCGTAGAGGTGGATGAAAACCTTTTCAGAGGCAACATTTTTTTTATTTTTGCATATAACATGGCATAGTATTTTCAAAATATTTTATGGATGTCATATTTGAATTTCTCTCATTTTTTTGATCGATTTAGACATATTTTTTGTCGAATCGGATTTGTAGATATGAATTATTTAATATTAAATGGAAAAGGGAAAAATGTTAACAATTTTTTGAATTCAAGATTATTTGAATTTAAGATTATTATTAGTTCTTATTTTTTATTTAAATAATTGTTTGGATTCACAAAATAAACGTGTGTGACATGATGATTGGATACTATTGTCAGCAAAATATTCGTTGTTTCTAGGCAGCTCACAGGGAAGAAACTAAAAAGTTAAGCGTGCTGGTACGGGAGTAGTCTGAGGATGGGTGACCGATCGGGAAATGTTAGTAGAAGCGAACGATGAAAATTAAAATTAAGAATAACTAGAGAGAAATATAAATATGTTTATAGTGCGATTAACTGGTTAAACAATTCAAATAAAAAAAGGGAAAATTTTGAATTTTTTTAAACACAAAATTCTACATATCCATATGCCTATGGGGTTTAGCTACATCAACGACCAAATTTTTATGCCAATGGGCCTAAAAGCCGACGGCCACCATCGGCCTATACATACACCGACGGGGATCACTCATACACCGACGGGGTCAGGCCATCGGCGTTTGGCCTTTTCCTGTAGTGATTCCAACTTCGCAAGGATCTACCTCTCATGTTGCCTTTATTTCAGCTTTTTAAATAGCCTTGAACAAGGTAACAGTAGATTGCGCCCTATAGCTTTTGTTAGCCCACCTCATGCCATTTTCGGAATTATTATTTTTTGTGGAAAATGATGTTAAAATATTAGCACATGCGTGCGTATCAAGAAATTGACGAGGGGAACTAATGTAATATACATTGTGCACATGTGCTTCTATAGTTATTTCATTATAAATAGCAATCATCGGTCATTGATTTAATCGTAACAAGAAACTAGTTTTATTAAGTGAGTTGTATGTCTAGATTTCAGATTAGGCCAAGATGTTAAGAGGTGAAACTGATGCACATGAATATCCCACCAACCTTCTTCCAATATGCAGAAATAGATTTCTCTACTCTTCCCACATATGAATGCACTTCCATCTACACACGAGCAAATCAATATATCATCAATCAACCTCCACATACCGCTGCACTAGTCCACACTATACACTTACGTTTTCTTTTCGGCGGGGACTTTCCTTCAGAGTCTTTCGTTCTAGTACCAATTTAGTATACATAGAGGGTTTGAATCCCACACAAATAGATGATATAATGAAAGAATCTACGGCCAAAATTGTTGATCCTTCTGGATCAAACACGTACTCCCTCCGTCTCAAAATAATTGTCTCAAACTTAGACAAAAGTGGATGTATCTAGACATATTCTAGTGTAAGATACATCCATTTTTGTCAAAGTTTGAGACAATTAATTTGAGACGGAGGGAGTACAATGCGTTCGAATGTGAGTCATTGGGAGATAAGCAACCTTCTCATGGTGTGCATGGCGTGTATACATCAAGAGTGTCAGGATTACCTTGTTGGTAGGATCGTACTTAACGCCGCCTTTTGGAATACGTTCATATGCTCGAACTTGCTTGAGTCTGCTTACTAGCAGAACAAATCAACGTTCTTGCGTCGGAGGTGTAGCATGATCCGCTTCATGATGCGGGACGCGCGCGAACCCCTTTGACCATCGAGGTGTGCAAGCACGCACTTTCCGGTTGGTCCCCGCATACTGGGCATGGTGAGCTACTCTTCACTCAGCTGCTCTTGGGTGCACACTTGGGGCCTTCGCAAAGTCTGCATCACTTCTCGCCTAGCGGCATAGCGATCGTCTTCAACGTGCCAAGTGTTGCACACCAGGAAGAATCCCCCCTCGCCCCACTTCTACGATTAAAAATGGTTGTTATACAAAATTACATGACTAATACAATGAACATGTGACTAGCAATGAGTTATATCGGACACTGAGTGCACAACTTTAAGTAAAAAACGTAAGCACTTGAACTCTTGAAGTATAGATAATATAGCGGAGATCTGGACGAGGAAACTAAATGTATATCCGAGGGATGCTCACGGTTCATGGTAATCTTATGTGTGTCCATCAAAGAGTATTCAGTCTTAAAATTTCATGTCAAGTGATAATATTTTCATCTTGAATTTCAACTGATTCTTGCTGCCATGCTATGCTATTTTTACACAAGTGTTAATGCCAAATAGTTTCGCTTGATTCTAACTTTAAATCCATGAATATGATGAGCAAACAACCAACAAAAAAGAATCGAGTTCCAATATGATCATGAGGCAAGAACCCAGGGCTAACTGTGCATCTCAATTCCATTTCTGACCATGGAAAATCAGTGACATGGGAGCATTAGTAAACTTCTGGAAACATATGAAAACACCAGATCGTGATACAAGCAGAGAGTATCATTATAATATAGAGCTAAACCCCGATTTAGTACACCAACTTGCCGAGAATGTGCGCATTGGTCACCAAATTGCGAAACGGGAATTTTAGGTCACGAAGTTGCCCAACGCGAGCGTTTGGGTCACTCCGTGACGTGGCAGACTGGGTTTTTTGCGAATCGGCCCATGAATTTTTATTTATTGCAATTCCTAGGTCATTTTTCAACTGTTCTTTTTTACCTTTTAGGCGGAATTTATAGAAATAATCTAAAATTCTGGGGGCGATTTGCAAAACATAGACTGCCATATCACGCAGTGACCAAAGTGCTCGCATGTGGCACCTTCGTGACCTGAATTTCACGTTTCGCAAATTGGTGACAAAATGGCGCATTCGCGTCAAGTTTGTGTCGTAAACTGGTGTTTTACTATAATATAAATACTAAAAACAATGCAGCTGCACTACAAACAATGTGACTAACTTACTACACATAGCAATTCACACTAAAGAAGCTGACTGGAAGTATAATCAAGCCTCTAAGAAGGGCTATCATCTTTCAAGATTCGTATTAGTAATAAGAAAATTAATTCATTTGATACATCACATATAAAAATGTTTGCCAGGAGATAATTTAGTCTGCATGTAAGAGGTACACAAATAAAATGAATTGTGTTCACGATTGCATTTTCATAGACCGAAACTGAAGAGACATGTGCCAAAATTCATGTCTTCAAGCATAAATGCACAATCAATCATCTAGAACTTAAAAAAAGCTGGTCCATCAAGGGAAACAGACTACCACTCGCAGTTTTTCACCCTAAACTTAACAACTGATACATTGCTGCATTGAGCACCATATGCTTGATATATATGTTAACTTTGTTATACATAACTGAAGTGAAATCCCAATACAGCGTCATAATTTCCGAACACAAATAAAGTAAAAAAGGTTGTTAAGGAAAACTAGAGGACAAGTGTAATGATTATAACTTTTAACGAGTTATATTGACACTTGTTGCATAGTGTTAAGTACAAAAGGTAAGCAACTGAGAGCTTGATTGAATAGTAAATTTACAAATGTTCGGCGGAAAATAAGATCGAGAAACGAGAATTATATTAATAGCAATTCATATAAGAAAGTAAAAAGTGAACTGAGAGTGCAAACACATGCAAAGTTCATATGAAGTTGGATTATCTTCTTGCACCAATAATTAAGTAGCCAATAACTATGTCATAGTTTTGGAACCACCTTTCTACGAGTCTTGAGGTAAAAGTAGGTTGTTCCCTATGTATTCTATTAGACTCCATCAACCCAATGTTTGTTATAAGAGATAGAACAAATAAATGATGAAAAAAGACGAATCACAACAGAGGACACGATTTTTAACATGAAAAACCCTTCAAAGGAGGAAGAGAAAAATCACGGCCGACGACCCGCAAACCTTCTCTATAATCGGGTGAGGTTACAAATTCCGGTGATTTACAACTTGCGACTGTGACGCCCCTGGATCGGGTACTATGGGGATTTTGGCGTTCCCGCCAGAATCCACATAAATCTGATCCCGAGTTGTCATTTCTGATACCATTACAACAATTCACGAATAATTCGCAACAATAACAGAAGAGATATATACAAGACGACTCAAACGAGTCAAGGATATAGCTTATACAATACAAAGGTCCAAATAACAGCGGAAAACGAAACAGTATCCGACTACGGATAAGATACAAATTAGACTAAGAGTCCTGAAGATAACCGATGGCGTCCAATCCCTGCCCAGGCCAAGCCGGAGGGATTCCCAAGCTAACGGCGTCAGACTTCAAACCTGTCGACTGCGTTGTGAATACAGCCCCGAATCATGGGGTCAGTACTTTGAATGTACCGACAACAGCAAGGAATACTCACAAAATACCAGGGCAACCAATCATCACAAGATACAAATACTTTGGGTACAAAGGAGTTGTTGTAATGAAACTGCAGCGGGCATCACTAAGCAATCTACAGAGACGCCCTACAACTCTCGTCTATTAGAAAAGATGAGAAAGCGCCACAAAACCAACTATAACTACTCACCAAAGCAAACCCATCCAGGATTTACCCCCCATCAACCAATGTTAGGAGGTAACCCAAGGAAAAACTCACACATGTTGAAATAGTAATCTCGTTATCACACAGATTAACAATTATCATTAGGTGTAAGTTATCTGACTCTTGTAAGCCAACACTTTCTCCAAGATCGTCACATAAGCGCAGACAATACGTCTTCTCGAAAAGATTTAACACTGCAGGGATGCACTACTGTAGCCACACGCACCGAACTGTCGGCACAACACTTCACCTTACCACAAACAAGTCCAGGGAGCCACCTAGCTAGGTTGAAACCGCCTCGAGAGTTCGGCCGATGCTTCGAAGCGGACCTAGCTGTTTGCGCCTACGCGCGAAACGGATCAAACCTGACCGGAACTGTCCACTCCACGTCATACCGCGGGAGACCTATATAACTGTACGCACATCGGTAACATACCATCATCATACTCCACGTTCTTGCCATTGTACCTGCAGAATTGGTGATGTGCGTACCCACATGGGAAACCCGAACTAAGTTGTGGCATCCTGGACAAGAGTGCAGCGGGGCTAATAGGTTGCGGGGAGTCCCATTTCTCCCACAATGTGGTTAGAGTGCTTATTCTTGGATCAGCGGACAAGAACCTTTTCCTAAGACGACACCAGAGGGACCAAAAGCCTCGACGGGGCTCCCGCCGGTGTCTTAACTCGAATTCAAATTTTATTATTACCCCAAGCGTTAAGATCATTTTAAAATAAGTTGAACCAACCTATCATACTAGTAAGGTGACAAAGAACCAAACTCGCCAAATAACCTAAGGATGCGCTACGACTCGCAAGGCAAACAAGAAACAAACATGTCATCGGAGGTGGAGGATGAGGCTATATCATGTCTGCAAGGTAATGATATGATAGGATCGAGGCACAAGCATCGAATTATAAGGTTAGAATAAAGACAATGGAAAGAATCGGTAACAAGTGAGGAACGGCAGCCATTGGTAGGAAGTGAGTAAATCTTGCCTGGAATCCAGCTTGTAGAGGTAGCAGAACTTGTCGTTGCTCACATCATCTCAACTTCCTATTCGCGAAGAAGCAAAGCACTAAAAGAAACAACAGATGCAACAATTACTTCTACGGCAAAAGATCCAGCATGACCAAGATATGGATGCATGACATGCGGGATGCAACTAAACCAATTTAAGAGGAAACGGAATCCCAACGATTAATTATAGGTTTAAGTTATTTTAGCTATCCATCAAATTAAATGTTGATTAGCATGGAGAACAATTCATAGGTGAGTGACACAAAATTAAATGGAATAGGGCACCAATTGAATTAAAATGCCCAACACATTCCATGTTTATTAATTAGGTGGACATGCATAACACTACTAAGAAGGTAAGATACAAGATGCAAACATGAGCATGGATGACAAATTAATATTCCTTGCATTTTTCTGATAAAAATAGACATAAAGTTTGTGTTATTTGGATTAGTAAAACAAAAGATACGAGCATTTGAAGATTGGGCTGTTTTCTGCAAAAACTGGGACGAGTTCATGATGAAAACAGAGAGTGGAAGGGCTCCGGTGCAAAAATGGAAAAGGCCAGGGGCCTAGACGTGAAACTACAGATACATATCTGGATCTGGGAAATTTTCTCACCACAGTTGGAGCCAGCTTCGGTCAATGACAGGTGGGGCTAGCCCTCACGCGGTGGAAAAATAGAAAAAACGGAAGCACCGTGCCTCGGGTGGGAATCGAACCTGGGTCTCCCAGGAGACTGATCGCCTGCACATCCATTGCGATGTGTGCATTCCAATGCAAGTATACAGACCCAAATTAAAATGAAGTTTAGAATCGCGGTGTTCTTCTGACGAAATTGAAGATTGCCTTCTTCAAGTGACGGAGACAACAGAGGCGGTCGACCTAGACCTGAAGAGGATGTTGCACGGCTGTGCTGCTCGATGGCACGCACACAGAGCAAGGGAAGGGGAGGGAAGAGAAGTCTAGGCGGACAGGATGCTCACCAGATGGTTGTACCCGAAGCAGAGAGGCTCGAGGAGGTCTACCACATACAGGAGATGATGTAGGTGGCGCTAGCTTATGCATGGACGGAAGGGGAAGAAGGTCTCGCCGGCGACGCCACGGGAAGCGCCGGCTCCCGATCTTCAGCGTATAGGAATAGGACGACGAGGCGGTTCCGTTCCGGCAGACAGCGTTGCTCGACGAGGACCATGACGGCAGGGCGACGGCGACCTGCTACCGGCTCTCTCTCTCTCTCTCTTGGTTCAGAAAAATCCAGAGAAGGCAAAAGAAAACAGGAGGGAGAGAGTTGGCGGCGACGGATGGGAAGAGAGGAACGACGCTAGGGTTTGGGGAGGAGAGGGTGCGGCTTGGGGTAGATAAGGAGGGGCAGGGGGACCATGGAGGTGTGGTGGTTCGGTGGTTTGGACAGCAATAGAAGGCACGCGTGTTGTGTGTGATCCTGTATGGAGAAGAAGGTCGGGTGGGGTGGGCTGGTTCGTATGGGTTGCCCTAGTGGGCCAAAAACTGGCCCAGTTTGGCTAAGTCTTGCTCTCTCTCTCTCTCTCACACCACACATTTTTAGTTATGGGTTTGTTGTTATTATTTGTAAAAAAATTATTTTGGCTCTATTAAAAATTAATTAATGCATCAAACAAATTTCAGAAAATAGGAGTTGATGAATTTTAAACAGTGTGCAAGTGTTTAAATGCATGATGATGCATGATGCCATGATGCGAAAAACAAAACAACCAATCAAATTCTAATTGGGGAAACCCCCGGGTGTTACAGACGACGCCACTAGCAAGGGATTGCGCCCTCGCAATCCGCCTAACGCCAAAAGAGAGAGAAAAGTCGGACAATCGATTCTTCGTGCTCCATTGAATCTTCTCGACACCGCTAACAAGAGGTGATGGCTCCGGATAAAAGAAAATAGAAGTAGAGTGTCAAAAGAAACACGCCTCTAACTTCACATTAAGGAGTGAGAGTGATGCATTCATCCACACATTCAATGTCACCAGAGCGAATGTTAAGAGTGGACGGTATGGTAGCTACTCCACCCCGCACCCAAAGCATTACTTCGAACATGAATAAATGAATTGCACAACACACTCACGGATTTTTTTTTTTTGATAGAAAGATGCCGTCGTTTTGGATCGTCAGGGAACACCGGAAAGACATAGAGAAAGGTATCTACGGTAAACGATACGATCGGATAGAATCCGATGATAGTTGGAAGGATGAAATCACATGCACAAGGAAAGTCAATGATACGGTTTTTCGCAACGCTTCCATGGGCCTGAACAACTCATGCTTAAGGAGCTCTCCCACTTCTCCGATGCTTATCCATTTCACTTACTTTTCCAAAACGGATTGGCTACTCTTTAAGATACACCAGAAACAAGGAGGGCGTAGCTTTGAGAGGAAAGGAAACCATGAAAACGGATGAAGGAAAATACGAGAACAAAAGGAATTGGTCGATCGAGCAGATGAGGGTCAGCACCACTATCAATTCTTCTGGCTCCAGATTCTTCGGTGCAACACCACTAACAAAAAATCTTGCTCGCACCGATGGCAAGGTCTTCTGAATCTTCTAAAGATCGAACCTATTAGGTTAGAAGGCAAAGAGAACGTCCACCCACGTAGGATCTTAACACTTTGAAAGATAGATCACAGAGGAGACTCCAAAACAAATAAGGTAGGAGGAGAAATAGAGTATAGATGCGGAGCAAATAAGAATCCTATTGAGATATTTTCAAAATAGGTTTAGCACAAATAGTTTTGACACTATACAGACACGCACGTTAGTGAGGTTATCCTACAGGCTTTGCGGACCCGTTGTTTTGATAACCATTCGTATCAAAACAATATCGGGAATCGAAACCATGCTCTGATACCATTTGTGACGCCCCTGGATCGGGTACTATGGGGATTTTGGCGTTCCCGCCAGAATCCACATAAATCTGATCCCGAGTTGTCATTTCTGATACCATTACAACAGTTCACGAATAATCCGCAACAACAACACCAGAGATATATACAAGACGACTCAAACGAGTCAAGGATACAACTTATACAATACAAAGATCCAAATAACAGCGGAAAACGAAACAGTATCCGACTACGGATAAGATACAAATTGGACTAAGAGTCCTGAAGATAACCGATGGCGTCCAATCCCTGCCCAGGCCAAGCCGGAGGGATTCCCAAGCTAACAACATCAGACTTCAAACCTGTCGACTGCATTGTGAATACAACCCCGAATCACGGGGTCAGTACTTTGAATGTACCGACAACGGCAAGCAATACTCACAAAATACCAGGGCAACCAATCATCACAAGATACAAATATTTTGGGTACAAAGGAAAGAGTTGTTGTAATGAAACGACAGCAGGCAGCACTAAGCAATCTACATAGACGTGCTACAACTCTCGTCTATTAGAAAAGATGAGAAAGAGCGACAAAACCAACTATAACTACTCACCAAAGCCAACCCATCCAGGATTTACCCCCCATCAACCAATGTTAGGAGGTAACCCAAGGAAAAACTCATACGTGTTGAAATTGTAAACTCGTTATCGCACAGATTAACAATTATCATTAGGTGTACGTTATCTAACTCTTGTAAGCCAGCACTTTCTCCAAGAGCGTCACATAAGCGCGGACGATACGCCTTCTCGAAAAGATTTAACCCTGCAGGGATGCACTACTGTAGCCACACGCACCGAAATGTCGCAAGACTGTCGGCACAACACTTCACCTTACCACAAACAAGTCCAGGGAGCCACCTAGCTAGGTTGGAACCGCCTCGAGAGTTCGGCCGATGCTTCGAAGCGAACCTAGCCGTTTGCGCCTACGCGCGAAACGGATCAAACCTGACTTAGCTGTTTGTGCCTACGCGCGAAACGGATAAAACCTGACCGGAACTGTCCGCTCCACGTCATACCGCGGGAGACCTATATAATTGTACGCACATCGGTAACATACCATCATCATACTCCACGTTGTTGCCATTGTACCTGCAGAATTGGTGATGTGCGTAACCAAATGGAAAGCCCGAACTAAATTGTGGCATTGTGACGCCCCGAGATCGGGCACTACGCAGATTTCGGCATTTCCACCCAAATCCGCAGAATAACCGATTTCAGGTTGCCACTTGTGATAACATTACAACAGTTCACGAATAATCCACAACAACAACAGAGGAGGTATATACAAGACGACTCAAACGAGTCAAGGATACAACTGATACAATACAAAGATCCAAATGATAGCGGAAGAAAAACATAGCGTCCGACTACGGACAAGATACAAATTGGACTAAGAGTCCTGAAGATAACCGATGGCGTCCAATCCCTGCCCAGGCCAAGCCGGAGGGATTCCCAAGCTAACGTCATCAGACTTCAAACCTGTTGACTGCAATGTGGAATATGCAGCCACGAAAAGGATTCGTGGGTCAGTATTGTTGAGTACTGGCAAGTGGACAAACACTACTCACAAGATACCAGCGTAACCAATCATCACAAGATACAAATACTTTGGGTAGAACGGAAGGAAGGGTTTATTGCAAAGAAACGGCAGCGGGGTGCACTAACTAACTACAGAGACGCGCTACAACATCCGGCTAAAAGAAAGGGATAAGATAGCGTATCAGAACCAACTACAACTACTCACCAAACAATACCCATCCAATGTTACCCCCTACTAAGGAAGCAACCCAAGGAAAACTCACACTGTTGATTAAGGTGACATTCATTTTTATGGTGAAGGTAATACTACATTACTAGTCAAGTTATTATCATTAGGTGTAAGTTGTCTGAGTACTTGTTAGCCAGCACTTTCACCAAGTAATCCATAACCGCGGACAACACGGCTTCTCGAGAAGATTAACCCTGTAGGGATGCAAGAATTTGGCCGTACACGTAAGAATGACCCGCCAGATGGAAAGGCCCTTCCACCAAGCGAGGCACTCAACACAACCCAACTCTTCTTCGCATCAAGCCCAAAGAACCACGTCCTGTGCGTGCGCGGCTAATCGAGCCCCCACGAAGAAAAGGGGGACCCTCATAGCACTGGAAGACCACGCCGCCCTAAATGCCGACTACAGAAGTTCCACCCTGGCGCCAAGGGCTCTCACCTGCATATGCATGCATCAAATGGAAAGCCCGAACTAAGTGTGGCGATTTGGACGAGATGCGAATCGAATCAGAATTGCGGGGGGCGCCCATACTCGCTTCCCACGTGCGGTTAGTGCGCTCATCATGGATCGGAGGACAAGACCCTTTTCCTAATTAAGGTCGACACTAGCAGGCCTCAAAACCACGCTGGGCCTCCTGCCGGTGCCTTATCATAAAATTAATATTACCCAAAACATTAACATGTTGTTGATTGAATTGAAACCCAACTATCGACTAAACAGATGATAGAACAAAGGACAATAGGACTAGAGCGCAAACAAACCTAAGCATGCTAGTACGACACAGGCCAACATACAACAGGGTTATAGGTGTGGAGGTAAGGCAATATCGTGGCAGCAGGGTAAACATGTGATGGGATCGGAACACAAGCATCGAATCATAAGGCTAGCATAAGGACGACGGAAAGAATCGGTAACAAGTGATGAAAGGCACCCATAGGCAGCAAGTGAGTATACTTGCCTGAGATCCAGCAAGTAGAGGTACATCCGCAGAACTTGTCGTTGCTCACATCATCTCAATGTCATATCCGCGAAGAAACAACGAACTAGAACAAACACCGGATGCAACAATTACTACTACGGCAAAAGATCCAGCATAATTAAGATATGGATGCATGACAATTAATCGATGCATCAAAGTAAACCAGTTGACATGGTAAACATATTTAAATGGGCCCATATGCAATTTGGATTGCATATGGAAAGGCCCATGAATTAATGTTGAATTAAATGATCTACAAATAACCATCATATGAAAGTTGATTAGAATGATGCATGGATGATGAAAACAATAAGAAAACAACAATAGCTTCAGTTTGATATGTTGTTTACCAAGTTTGGAATTTTATTTGTTAAGTTATGAACTTTGGCATTTTAAATGATTTAAACAAACATTTGTTGTTTTCACTAATTTTAAATGTTCAAAACAGATAACAAAATTTATATTTGGAAAGAACACAAAATTTTAGATGGAATACATATTTCATTTGTTGAATTTGGATTTTAGATGAGCAAGTTATTAAATTGACAATTTTAAATGCATTAATTAAGAAATAGTTGTTTTCAGCAATTTAATTTATTCAAAATAGAAAACAAAGTTTATATTTGGAAATCTTATTCAATTTCGCATGGAAAACATGTTTTACATGTGCCATTTGAATTAAATTTGAAATAGTTATGAATTTGACCAAATTTGAAAGAGTTGTTTGAATTTGAATTTTTTGAAACCATTTGAAATGTTCAAAACAGTAAACAAATGGTTTAAACATGTAGATAATTTAATTTAGCATGGAATACATAAAAGGTTTGAATTATTTGGAGTTGTGGTTTGAAAGATATGGGCAAAAGAATTTTAGGGGTGTTTCTGTAATTTTTGAGGACCTAGGTGGAAGGAAAACAGGGGCTAGGGGCCTGTGTGTGAAAGGCTGGCGCAGATCTGGAGGGGTTTCTCACCGGGTGGATCCCAGCGACTGCCGCTGGCAGGCGGGCCCGATGCCACACGGCAGCTGACGATGCGCGGGTGGATCTGCGTGGCACCGGTAGTGGCTGACATGCGGGTCCCATTCCCGCGCACGGAAAAGAACAAAAAGGGAGGCCTTGCCTCACCCGAGATTCGAACTCGGGTCGCCTGGGTGCAGAACGGACGCGCTGCCACTAGGTTAGATGCGCCCTGGTGTTAGAATACAGGTCCGTGCGAATATGAAGAGATCCAGTGCGGTAACTGAATTTTCGACAGCAATTCTTCAGAGAACCTGACGGGAACGGGGAGGCGATCGCCGGTGTCAACCACGACGGCGCTCGATGGCGGCGCGTCCAGAGCACGAGGGGAAGGGAAGGGAGGAAGGTGGGCGAGCAAGGGGCTCATCGAGGCTTCCTGGCGTGGTCGTTGACGCGAGGACGGGGTCGGCGTGGAGACGGCGGAGAGGTTCTCTGCCGGAGAGGGAAACGTCGACGTTGTCGGCGTTGTGGTCGACCAATCGACGAAATTCCTGCGTGGAGAGGTAGCGGCCGACGTCCTGGTTCGATTCCCGGCTTCATCTCGGCGGGAGGTTGTCCATGGCGTCGAGGTCGAGGGCGACTTCCCCTCCTGCTTCCACCCCCCGAGCGCCAAACAGAGAAAGAAACGGAGGGGAGGAAAGAGGGGAACGGCGGCGCCATGAACAGTGCGAGGGAGGAGAAAGAGAGGGTTAGGGTTAGGAGAGGGAAGGGGGGTGCGGCTTTAAGGGGGAGGAGAGGGGAGCAGGTGGGTGGGGGGAGCTCGGTTGCCCACCCTCTGCTTCCGTCACCTGTACGGACAGGGAAGGAGAAGGTGTAGCGGGCCAGACAGAGAGGGAGGTGGGCTGGCCTTGGCCCGTGGGGGGATGGTAGGTGACTGGGCCGGCCTGTTAGGCTGGCCTGGTTGCCTCTCCCCCCCAATTTTTCTTTGTGTTTTTTTTCCATTTGGTTTGTAGAAAAGAGAAAGAATAGAGAGGGTAGTAATTTTGAGGTTTTTTGTTGTTGTTTTTATTTATGAAATAATTTTATTTGTATTTAGGAATGGTAATGCCCAATTGCATGACAAATGGATTTCCAAAATTCAAAAGTTTTTTTATTACTGTTTAAATTTGAATTTGAAATTTAAATTGGGGTTTTAGTAAGAGGTGTGTTATTTAACCCAACAAATATTATGTTTACACTTCAAGTGTATTGAAAACAATTTGATTTGAAAACAGATGTGCATTGTTTGAATTTTTGAAAGTGTTTCGAAAATTTTAATTGATTTTGAAACCAAGTGCAATGTCATGATGCAATGCCATGCAAAAGGAGAGCAAACAATTCTACTTTGGGGGGGGAAATCCCCCGGGTGTTACAGGCATCCTGGACAAGAGTGCAGCAGGGCTAATAGGTTGCGGGGAGTCTCATTCCTCCCACGATGTGGTTAGCGTGCTCATTCTTGGATCAGCGGACAAGAACCGTTTCCTAAGGCGACACCAGAGGGACCAAAAGCCTCGACGGGCCTCCCGCCGGTGTCTTAACTCGAATTCAAATTTTATTATTACCTCAAGAGTTAAGATCATTTTAAAATAAGTTGAACCAACCTATCATACTAGTAAGGTGACAAAGAACCAAACTCGCCAAAGAACTTAAGCATGCGCTATGACTCGCAAGGCAAAGAAGAAACAAACATGTCGTAGGAGGTGGAGGATGAGGCTATATCATGGCTGCAAGGTAACATATGATAGGATCGAGACACAAGCATCGAATTATAAGGCTAGAATAAAGACAACGGAAAGAATCGGTAACAAGTGAGGAACGGCAGCCATAGGTAGCAAGTGAGTAAAGCTTGCCTGGAATCCAGCTTGTAGAGGTAGAAGAACTTGCCGTTGCTCACATCATCTCAACATCCTATCCGCGAAGAAGCAAAGCACTAAAAGAAACAACAGATGCAACAATTACTTCTACGGCAAAAGATCCAGCATGATCAAGATATGGATGCATGATATGCGGGATGCAACTAAACCAATTTAAGAGGAACCGGAATCCCAACGATTATTTATAAGTTTAAGTTATTTTAGCTATCCATAAAATTAAATTTTGATTAGCATGGAGAACAATTCATAGGTGAGTGACACAAAATTAAATGGAATAGGGCACCAATTGAATTAAAATGCCCAACACATTCCATGTTTATTAATTAGGTGGACATGCATAACACTACTAACAAGGTAAGATACAAGATGCAAACATGAGCATGGATGACAAATTAATATTCCTTACATTTTTCTGATAAAAATAGACATAAAGTCTGTGTTATTTGGATTAGTAAAACAAAAGATATGAGCATTTGACGATTGGGCTGTTTTCTGCAAAAACTGGGACGAGTTCGTGATGAAAACAGGGAGTGGAAGGGCTCCGGTGCAAAATGGAAAAGGCCAGGGGCCTGGACGTGAAACTACAGATACAGATCTGGATCTGGGAAATTTCCTCACCACAGTTGGAGCTAGCTTCGGTCAATGACAGGTGGGGCTAGCCCTCACGCGGTGGAAAATAAGAATAAACGGAGGCACCGTGCCTCGGGTGGGAATCGAACGCCTGCACAGCCACTGCGATGCGTGCGTTCCTATGTAAGTATACAGACCCGAATTAACATGAAGTTTAGAATCGCGGTGTTCTTCTGACGAAACTGAAGATTGCCTTCTTCAGGTGACGGAGACAACAGAGGCGGTCGACCCAGACCTGAAGCAGATGTTGCATGGCTGTGCTGCTCGATGGCACGCACACAGAGCAAGGGAAGGGGAGGGAAGAGAAGTCCATGCGGACAGGATGCTCACCAGATGGTTGTACCCGAAGCAGAGAGGCTCGGGGAGGTTTACCACATACAGGAGATGATGTAGATGGCGCCAGCTTATGCATGGACGGAAGGGGAAGAAGATCTCGCCGGCGACGCCACGGGAAGAGGACGACGAGGCGGTTCTGTTTCGACAGACAGTGTTGCTCGACGAGGACCATGACGGCGGGGTGACGGCGACCTGCTACCGGCTCTCTCTCTCTCTCTTGGTTCAGAAAAATTCAGAGAAGGCAAAAGAAAACAGGAGGGAGAGAGTTGGCGGCGACATATGGGAAGAGAGGAACGAAGCTAGGGTTTGGGGAGGAGAGGGTGCGGCTTGGGGTAGATAAGGAGGGGGAGGGGGACCATGGAGGTGTGGTGGTTCGGTGGTTTGGACAGCGACAGAACGCACGCGTGTTGCGTGTGATCCTGTAGGGAGAAGAAGGTCGGGTGCGGTGGGCTGGTTCGTATGGGTTGCCCAAGTGGGCCAAAAACTGGCCCAGTTTGGCTAAGTCTTGCTCTCTCTCGCACACCACACATTTTTAGTTATGGGTTTGTTGTTATTATTTGTAAAAAATTTATTTTGGCTCTATTAAAAATTAATTAATGCATCGAACAAATTTCGGAAAATAGGAGTTGATGAATTTTAAACAGTGTGCAAGTGTTTAAATGCATGATGATGCATGATGCCATGATGCGAAAAACAAAACAAACAATCAAATTCTAATTGGGGAAACCCCCGGGTGTTACAGACGACACCACTAACAAGGGATTGCGCCCTCGCAATCCGCCTAACGCCAAAAGAGAGATAAAAGTCGGACTATCGAGTCTTTGTGCTCCATTGAATCTTCTCGACACCGCTAACAAGAGGTGATGGCTCCAAATAAAAGAAAATATAAGTAGAGTGTCAAAAGAAACACGCCTCTAATTTCACATTAAGGAGTGAGAGTGATGCATTCATCCACATATTCAATGTCACAAGAGCGAATGTTAAGAGTGGATGGTATGGTAGCTACTCCACCCCGCACCCAAAGCATTACTCCGAACATGAATAAATGAATTGCACAACACACTCACAGATTTTTTTTGATAGAAAGATGTCGTCGTTTTGGATCGTCAGGGAACACCGGAAAGACATAGAGAAAGGTATCAATGGTAAACAATACAATCGGATAGCATCCCATGATAGTTGGAAGGATGAAATCACATGCACAAGGAAAGTCAATGATACGGTTTTTCGCAGCGGTTCCATGGGCCTGAACAACACATGCTCAAGGAGCTCTCCCACTTTTCCGATGCTTAGCCATTTCACTTACTTTTCCAAAACGGATTGGCTATCCTTTAAGATACACCAGAAACAAGGAGGGTGTAGCTTTGAGAGGAAAGGAAACCATGAAAACAGATGAAGGAAAATACGAGAACAAAAGGAATTTGTCGACCGAGCAGATGAGGGTCAGCACCACTATCAATTCTTCTGGCTCCAGATTCTTTGGTGCAACACCACTAACAAGAAATCTTGCTCGCACCGATGGCAAGGTCTTCTGAATCTTCTAAAGATCGAACCTATTAGGTTAGAAGGCAAAGAGAACGTCCACCCACGTAGGAGCTTAACACTTTGAAAGATACATCACAGAGGAGACTCCAAAACAAATAAGGTAGGAGGAGAAATAGAGTATAGATGCGGAGCAAATAAGAATCCTATTGAGATATTTTCAAAATAGGTTTAGCACAAATAGTTTTGACACTATAGAGACACGCCCGTTAGCGAGGTTATCCTACATGCTTTGCGGACCCGTTGCTTCGATAACCATTCGTATCGAAACAATATCGGGAATCGAAACCATGCTCTGATACCATTTGTGACGCCCCTGGATCGGGTACTATGGGGATTTTGGCGTTCCCGCCAGAATCCACATAAATCTGATCCCGAGTTGTCATTTCGAATACCATTACAACAGTTCACGAATAATCCGCAACAACAACACAAGAGATATATACAAGACGACTGAAACGAGTCAATGATACAACTTATACAATACAAAGATCCAAATAACAGCGGAAAACGAAACAGTATCCGACTACGAATAAGATACAAATTGTACTAAGAGTCCTGAAGATAACCGATGGCGTCCAATCCCTGCCCAGGCCAAGCCGGAGGGATTCCCAAGCTAACAACGTCAGACTTCAAACCCGTCGGCTGCATTCTGAATACAGCTCCGAATCATGGGGTCAGTACTTTGAATGTACCGACAACGGCAAGCAATACTCACAAAATACCAGGGCAACCAATCATCACAAGATACAAATACTTTGGGTACAAAGGAAGGAGTTGTTGTAATGAAACGGCAGCGGGCAGCACTAAGCAATCTACAGAGACGCGCTACAACTCTCGTCTATTAGAAAAGATGAGAAAGCGCGACAAAACCAATTATAACTACTCACCAAAGCAAACCCATCCAGGATTTACCCCCCATCAACCAATGTCAGGAGGTAACCCGAGGAAAAACTCACACGTGTTGAAATAGTAAACTCGTTATCGCACAGATTAACAATTATCATTATGTGTAAGTTATCTGACTCTTGTGAGCCAGCACTTTCTCCAAGATCGTCACATAAGCGCGGACGATACGTTTTCTCGAAAAGATTTAACCCTGCAGGGATGCACTACTGTAGCCACACGCACCGAACTGTCGCGAGACTGTCGGCACAACACTTCACCTTACCACAAACAAGTCCAGGGAGCCACCTAGCTAGGTTGGAACCGCCTCGAGAGTTCGGCCGATGCTTTGAAGCGGACCTAGCCGATGGCGCCTACGCGCGAAACGGATCAAACCTGACCTAGCCGTTTGCGCCTACGCGCGAAACGGATCAAACCTGACCGGAGCTGTCCGCTCCACGTCATACCGCGGGAGACCTATTAATTGTACGCACATCGGTAACATACCATCATCATACTCCACGTTGTTGCCATTGTACTTGCAGAATTGGTGATGTGCGTACCCAAATGGAAAGCCCTAACTAAGTTGTGGCTTCCTGGACAAGAGTGCAGCGGGGCTAATAGGTTGCGGGGAGTCCCATTGCTCCCACGATGTGGTTAGCGTGCTCATTCTTGGATCAGCGGACAAGAATCTTTTCCTAAGGCGACACCAGATGGACCAAAAGCCTCGACGGGCCTCCCGCCGGTGTCTTAACTCAAATTCAAATTTTTACCCCAAGCGTTAAGATCATTTTAAAATAAGTTGAACTAACCTATCATACTAGTAAGGTGACAAGGAACCAAACTCGCCAAAGAACCTAAGCATGCGCTACGACTCGCAAGGCAAATAAGAAACAAACATGTTGTAGGAGGTGGAGGATGAGGCAATATCATGGTTGCAAGGTAAACATATAATAGGATCGAGACACAAGCATCGAATTATAAGGCTAGAATAAAGACAACGGAAAGAATCGGTAACAAGTGAGGAATGGCAGCCATAGGTAGCAAGTGAGTAAATCTTGCCTGGAATCCAGCTTGTAGAGGTAGCAGAACTTTTCGTTGCTCACATCATCTCAACGTCCTATCCGCTAAGAAGCAAAGCACTAAAAGAAACAACAGATGCAACAATTACTTCTACGACAAAAGATCCAGCATGACCAAGATATGGATGCATGACATGCGGGATGCAACAAAACCAATTTAAGAAGAACCGGAATCCCAACGATTAATTATAGGTTTAAGTTATTTTTAGCTATCCATCAATTTAAATGTTGATTAGCATGGAGAACAATTCATAGGTGAGTGACACAAAATTAAATGGAATAGGGCACGAATTGAATTAAAATTCCCAACACATTCCATGCTTATTAATTAGGTGGACATGCATAACACTACTAACAAGGTAAGATACAAGATACAAACATAAGCATGGATGACGAATTAATATTCCTTGCATTTTTCTGATAAAAATAGACATATAGTTTGTGTTATTTGGATTAGTAAAACAAAAGATATGAGCATTTGAAGATTGGGCTGTTTTCTGCAAAAACTGGGACGAGTTCGGGATGAAAACAGAGAGTGGAAGGGCTCCGGTGCAAAAATGGAAAAGGCAAGGGGCCTAGACGTGAAACTACAGATAGAAAAATAGAAAAAACGGAGGAACCTGCCTCGGGTGGGAATCGAACCTGGGTCTCCCAGGAGATAGATCGCCTGCACAGCCACTGCGACGTGTGCGTTCCTGTGTAAGTATATAGACCCGAACTAACATGAAGTTTAGTATCGCGGTGTTCTTCTGACGAAACTGAAGATTGCCTTCTTCAGGTGACGGAGACAACAGAGGCGGTCGACCTAGACCTAAAGCGGATGTTGCACGATTGTGCTGCTCGATGGCACGCACACAGAGCAAGGGAAGGGGAGGGAAGAGAAGTCCAGGCGGACAGGATGCTCACCAGATGGTTGTACCCGAAGCAGAGAGGCTCGGGGAGGTCTACCACATACAGGAGATGATGTAGATGGCGCCAGCTTATGCATGGACGGAAGGGGAAGAAGGTCTCGGCGCCGGCGACGCCACGGGAAGCGCCGGCTCCCGATCTTCAGCGTAGAGGAAGAGGACGACGAGGCGGTTCCGTTCCGGCAGACAGCGTTGCTCGACGAGGACCATGACGGCGGGGCGACGGCGACCTGCTACCGGCTCTCTCTCTCTTGGTTCAGAAAAATTCAGAGAAGGCAAAAGAAAACAGGAGGGAGAGAGTTTGCGACGACGGATGGGAAGAGAGGAACGAAGCTAGGGTTTGGGGAGGAGAGGGTGCGGCTTGGGGTAGATAAGGAGGGGATGGGGACCATGGAGGTGTGTTGGTTCGGTGGTTTGGACAGCGACAGAAGGCAGGCGTGTTGCGTGTGATCCTGTAGGGAGAAGAAGGTCGGGTGGGGTGGGCTGGTTCGTATGGGTTGCCCAAGTGGGCCAAAAACTGGCCCAGTTTGGCTAAGTCTTGCTCTCTCTCGCACACCACACATTTTTAGTTATGGGTTTGTTGTTATTATTTGTAAAAAAATTATTTTGGCTCTATTAAAAATTTATTAATGCATCGAACAAATTTTGGAAAATAGGAGTTGATGAATTTTAAACAGTGTGCAAGTGTTTAAATGCATGATGCCATGATGCGAAAAACAAAACAAACAATCAAATAATTGGGGAAACCCACGGGTGTTACAGCGACGTACCACAAAACGGCTCCTTACTGAAGGTATAAAAAGGGATGCAAACCCTAATCCCTAAAACTACCAATCGGCCCTTGTCTTCCCGCCGACAGGCCTCGCTCCACTCGTCGAAAGTTGGATTTATCATTATATGAATTTGGATAACACCAAAATAATAATGTATTTTTATTAATCCTGTTTTTTTAATTATATTAAAATACTAGCACATGCATGTTTCTCAACCAATTAACAAAGAGACTTTAGCATACATTGTGCATATGTGCTTCTAGTCATTATAAACAGAAGTCATAAGTCACTGTTCACTAGTGGAAACAGGGCCATTTGTCCCGGGTCGTAAGGGCCAATTGTCCCGGTTGTGCAACCGGGATGGGCTAGCCGGGTCAAATGGCCCTCCCCCATTGGTCCCGGTTGTGCCAGGACCCGGGATGGTAAGCCTGGCCCACGTGGCGACTCTGGGCCAGGGACGGCGAGGGAGTTCGTCCCAGTTCGTTTTAGGGACCGGGATGGATGCCTTCTTAAAAAAAAAATATATTCCGCTCTTTTTCCCTGCCGCGGCAGGGTTTTTTTTGGTTCGTTTTTTTTTTTTTTTGCTCCTGCCTCGCAATCGCCAACCGGCCTCCCCTTCCCCAACCGCGTCGAGGCCCACGTCTTTAATTAAGCCCACATTGTTGGTCAAAAGGGCCCACTGGCCCGCGTCTTTTATTATATTCGGTCAACGACTCGCGGGGCCACTGGCCAGCGGCCTAGTGGCTGGCCTTCCCGGTCCCTTAAATTAAAACCACGGACGGTCAAAGGGCCCACTCCCGCCTCGTCTTCCCGCCCCTCCACTTCCCCACGCGCGCGTGGCCAGCTGCAACCGCCGCACGCCTCGGCTCCCGCCCCGCATTCATGGCCGCCTGCAACCGGCGCCACGTTCCGGCCGCCGGTTGGCATGCCAGCCCCCCCGGGTCCTTTTTAAAGAGTCCCCGCCGCCCGTACAACCCATCCGCCCCGGCCGCGTCCCAGCCAAAGGAACTCTAGCCGCCATGTCGTCCCGCTGGTTCGGCAAGCGTCCACGAAACGACCACGAATCCGGCTCCTCGAGCGGCGCCGGCCAGAGGGGCTGCGGTGTCCCACCCCCGCCGGCGGAGGCCTTTGGCTTCGGCCCTGGAGGCGTTCGCATCGGCGGGGCGCCGCACGTCCCCGCGCCACCTCCGGCGGCACGCCCGCCGCCCCGCGCCGCGCCCAAGGGCAAGCGCTTCCGCCGGTACATCCGGAAGGAGGAGGCCGAGTGGCACTGGTACCACGCCACGCCGGTCTTCTGGCCGGACGTCCACCTCCCGGAGGGGTGGCACCTCAACCCCCAACGCATCCCCGTGCCGCCGGCCCCGACCAACGAGGCAGCGCTCGAGGAGATCGACCGCCGGCGCCGTCTCCTGCCGGCTCACCTCCTCAGGGAGCGCGCGTACGCGCGCAGCTCCGCCTACTGGGCCACCTGGTTCCAGCAGGAGCACGAGCAGCGCCGGCGCTCCTTCATCCCCGTCCCCCACGAGGAGGTGAACGTGGACGACTACCCCGCGCCACCGCCCGGCCGGGAGAAGGAGTTGTGGCTCCTCGAGGATATCGAGGACTTCTCCGAGGAGGAGGACCCCGAGCTCCGGGCCAGCTTGGAGGAGGCCTGCGAGGCCTCCCGCCGCAGCCTCATCGAGGTCGAGGTCAAGCGGTGGGAGCGGGTCGTGGCCGCCGCCGCCGCCGTCCACTACCGAGCCTACCCCCTGGTGGCACGCGCTGTACGCCGAGTGGGAGGCGTCCGAGGACCAGCCGCCCCCGCAGCCGCTCCCCCTGGCCTGGAGTACGGCATGTCCTGGGCCTGGACCGGGGGCGTCTGGTCGCCAGAGGAGCTGCCCCCGCCCCCGCCGCTGCAGCAGGAGGAGCTGCCCCCGCCACCGCCGCTGCAGCAGGAGGTGCTGCCCCCGCCACCGCCGTACGCGCCCCCGATGCCTCCGCAGCCACCGGCGGGCCCGCCCCAGCTGCCTACCCACCTGTGGCAGGCACCCCCCCTACCAGTGCATCTCCTCCGACGAGGAGGACTAGGGCGGCGCCCCTCCCCCCCGCTAATATACTGGGACCCCCCCAAGAAACGGCCGGCCGCCTGTGGCCGCGCCGCCGCCCCTAGATGTAAGCACGGCCGGCCGCCTGTGGCCGCGCCGCCCCCCCCCCTATGTAAGCACGGCCCTCGGGGCTTTTAATATATGTTGTTCGTGTCCAGTAACGCGTCCCTAGTTCACCCCTAGTCCCGCCCGCGGAACCAGCGCCGGCGGGATCTTCCTACCCCCTCGCCGGCAGGGCTTCGCCAAGCCATGTCCGCTGTCCTGGGTGGTCGCTCGGCCTGGAGAGAGGGCCGAGATATTTATACAACCGGGCCTCTAGTCCCGGCCCGTGCCACCAATCGGGACTAGAGCCCCTTTGGTCCCGGTTGGTACCACGGGCCGGGACCAAAAACATATTTCGAATTTTGGGGGTGGCACCCTGCGCGCCCAAAAGTTTTTAGCGCCAAAATTTGAAAATTGTTAAGTTTGCACATTAACAACTTCTATATACTTTCGAATTTTACAAAAATTCCAACATGAAAAATACTAGAATTTGCATAACTAATTTAAATCCATTTTTCGTTTAACTAAATAATTTTTCTAACTATTGAAACTATTAATTATTTTACCATTTGTATATAATTTGAATATAAAAATGTTACAATTTTTGTTTTCTCTCGTGATCTTCCGAGTTAGTCCAGAGCATACAAGGCATCCCAGGTGATTTATATAAAGTTAGACAAAGCGAGTTGTACCTTATTGACACGGTGAATTTGAGATCTTTGTCTAGAACAGAAAAACCATAGTTTTTCTTCGAAGGTTTACTCTGCGCATCCACACGTATTTTCCCTTTATCCCGACCCCCGCTTGAAAACATAGTAACTTCCGTGTACGCAGCAAGCCTCAGCGGGAGCAGCAGAGTTAAAGCAGAGACGGGCGGTCGGGCGGGGGAGACCGCGCCGTTGCTGTCGCGCTTTCCTCTCCTCTGCTCGTCCGCCGTCGCCGTCGCGCTCCCCTCCGCCTTCAACATTTGGGATCTTCATTGTTCAGTTAGACGTTTCTCCTCCAAAAATTTATCATATCTGTTAAAGAAGTACCGAAACTCAGATTGTACTTCGCCAAGACCTACTAAAATCATGAGCGAAAGTTTCCGAACAGTGCAATATATCCCTTAATACTTTCGTTGCATTTTGATATATATCCGAGCGGTGGACATTCCCTGGCCAAGCAGCAGCAACTGCATCCCCTATCGATGTAAAGCAGTCAGTCAAAACTGTTTTCGGCTGTTTATGCTGGTTAACTCCAATGAATAACAATAGAGGCCTGCCATAATCACTTGTTCTATACCGTGTGTCAACACATACTACATCTCCAAAGTAGTTATAATCCTGCAATATCTGTCAGGATTGTATCCGTACTATCACTTTGAAGTGTTCCTGCAATATCTGCCTACAGTTATCTCATACTCGGATAGGGGTCATAGTTGTCAGCTTTTTACCGGTCAATACAAAATACTGATCAAACAGAACTATATGATCATGTATTCCACGCTTATTATTACACATCACCAACAGACGGAGGAGAGAGAAACAGAAAAGTGGGTGGGTGTGCCGCTGGTTGGAATAATAATGAAGTCAGGCTGGTCATAGTTGTCAAGCACTCAATGCTTGCCAGCTTTTGAGCGATCAATACAAATTATTGGTCAAACTTGCACCTACTCCATTCATAATCACAGAATATGTATAAATATCATTTTGGCTAACAAAATCCCGTTCATACTGCGTTATAAGAACCATGATCATGTATTCCACGTTTATTATTACACATCACCAACAACATCCCTATCTAGTCTTCTGAATTTTCTTCGTGTCCCTTACTTATGATCGCTTCGGCCGTAACCATGGAGCATCTTCATTATTTAACGGGATGGTGGGGTCAGCTTTCACTGTGAAGGGTGGAATTTCAACAAACTTATTATAATCTTCTGACATGTCTGTCGTGTCCTCGATTCCCACGATGTTTCTTTTCCCTGAGAGAACTATGTGACGCTTTGGCTCATCGTATGATGAATTTGTTTCCTTATTTTTTCTTTTCTCCAGTGTGGTACCGAGCTTTGTGCTACCATCTTCGCAATTTGGGTACAACAATTTTTTGTGATCCTGTAATATGTTGTCCAGCTTCAACCTCTCCAATTTATTTTCACAGTCTTCCCTTGCATCAGCAATAACTCGGCCAAGATCATCATCGGGCTCTTCTGATGCCTGTTCTTGATCACCTCCTTCTTCTCCATTCTCTTCCATTGCAGTATCGTCGTATTCAGGGAACAAAGGATCTTCTTCTTCATCATCGTCTTCCATCACAACCCCTTTTTCTCCATGCTTCGTCCAGCAATTATAGCTGGGCATGAAACCTCTCCGAAGTAGATGGCCGTGAATGATTCTTTCGGAAGAGTGCTCTCTGACGTTCCGACAATCAACACATGGGCAACACATGAAGCCATTATCTTTGTTCGCCTGAGCTACAGCAAGAAATGCATTCAGGCCTGCCATATACTCGGAAGTGCGTCGGTCACCATACATCCATCGCTGCCGTGCATCCAGCTGCATCGTATAATTAAGTTTATCAAAATACATTACAATAACATATTAATACGACAAATACTACTTTTTTATGTATCACTTACAGATGAAAAAGATAATTTTGTTAACCTCGGTCGAAGATACCATTTTCAGTGAGCTTATGTGCGGCTCGGGAATTTCGTCGAACACCTCGTGTGCATAGTAAAATAAAACACACTAACACCACACTCTCTCACACCTCCAAGCAAAAAAAAAGATGGAATGGGGGAGGGGCTGGGCCAGTATATATAGGGGAAGGGGGGCATTGGTCCCGGTTCGTGGACTGAACCGGGACAAATGTTCATGCGCGTGCTACGTGGCATGTGGCTAGGAATTGGTCCCGGTCCGTGGCACGAGCCGGGACCGATATGTCCCCCACGAACCGGGACCAATGCCCCCAGGCGATTCCTGTTGCCCCGGGCGCACGAACCGGGACCAAAGCATGGCATTTGTCCCGGATTCGGTTGCAACCGGGACAGCTGCCCCCTGGCCCCCTGGACGAGAGGGGTTGTTTCCACTAGTGGTTGAATCAGAACGTTAGATTAGATCAGAAGTCCACCAACTTCTCTAAATGTGCAGAAAATGATTCCTATTCTCCTCCTACATAAATCAGGCACTTCCATCTCCACCTGAGCAAATCATATATGCAAAGGTCACACATCTAATACTACCACATTTGTCCATACTATACACTTATCTTTTATTAGTTAGACCTTTCACAGTTTTTTGTTCTAATAACACTTCAGTACACACGAGTGTACATACTTTCCAATCTTATGTGAACACGTGAGATTATGATAGCGTTTGTGACTGAAACAGACGATGTGTCAAGATCAAATGCATGGGGGTGTAGGTATAGGAGAGCCATCGGGAGAGAAGCAACCTACTCTTTGCGTATGCGATGTGGATTCGTGAAGAGTGCCTGGAATACCCTGTTATTTTGGTCGCCATTAACCGTGTATATTGGGACAAGTTTTGATAGTCATGTTTGCTTGTCCACTCAAACTAGCAGAGCAGCGAGATATATTCCTTTGACTCTTAGGCGCAGCTGTGGCAGCATGCTGAGGGGCGGTACAGATCTTTCATACTGCAAATCGTCTTAATGAGCGTGTCTTTCATCATGGTCCTTGCGAGTTACGACACACCAGCCATAACGATCCAAAGGCCATGTCGCTGACCACAAGCGAGTAGTGGAAGCATGTGCTTTGTGTTTGTTCCCGTGCAAGGGGCAGGGCGAAGGAGAGCTACTCTTCATTTCGACTCCCACAGATGTGCACGATGGGGGCCTTCTTGTGGATGCGCAGGGTCCTGAAGATGCTCCATGATCCGTGTGGTTCTATTTGGAAACTTGCGCCTTACTTTGTGCCGCTCACCACGAATCCCTCAGATCCTCCGAGTAAAAGGGACTTTTAGCAAAAATAAAGATGACAAGTGTGATGCATCTGGTCTAAATGCCACATATTATCTTAGCATACTCAGTTCATGCATGGATATCCGTGTCTTGTGTTTATAAAGGAATAATCAGTCACTAAAGCAGCTCCTCCGCAAATATGATAATATGGTCGTCGGAATTTGATACACCATGCTAAATCGATTAAGGAAAATATGTCTCTTAGAGGCTGAATACCAACTTCTTTTTCATATGCTTATAATTCATAGTTATTAAGGGAGCTTTGGCACCCTCAAAACATTCCGAAATTCCTATTTTCTAGCATTCACTATTATTACTGCCTTTGCATCAGGTTGATGCAAGCAGCAGTTTTATTAAGAAATCCCAGCAAGTACTAAGTGGTTTAGACACTTGCAAGCATTACAACATAAATAAAGTCAAAGGGTGGTGAAGCCAATACACTCTCAGATAAAAAGAGCACTACTGAAACGTCAACCGCCTAGTGTATAACCAGCCACCCTTGTTGAAGATAGCCCGTACGACCGTCATCAACCGAGTGTATCCAGAGTCTAAACGCTAACGCTGGTCTTCTGGAAGGAGATGAGACCACATGTGGATACAGTGAGTGGCCCGATTAACCACCTGCAAAAAAATTTCCCGCTCGCAAATTGTTAAAAACTATATCATTACGACAATTTCAAATTTCACAAAGAAAAGCGCAAACGCCAATACGTATTAAAACCTTTATGTTTTTCCCTATCCCAGCTAATAAATTTCCAAACATATGAGCAATACTAAGTTGGCAAGTGATGCTAAACGTGAAATGGACAAGTCTCCGAACCTTTTTTGCAAGATCACAATGAACAAAGAGATGTTGGACAGACTCCTCTACACTACAAAAGACATATTTTGTATAACCTAACCAACGTTTCTTAGCTAAGTTATGTTTGGTTAAAAGTTCCTTCCTATATAGGAACCAGCTAAATTTTTTAATTTTTAGACACTACAAGGAAAGCGGTCTATTGCAACGAAAATAGTCGTTGTAAAAAGTGGCATATCGTCGCAATAGGTTTGTGTTGCATCGAAATCGGTTTCGTTGGGAGGCGTTGCGACAACCTCCATGGTAGAAGCCTATCTCCGCGCAGTTAGATTCGTGGCTACAAAAGAAACCAGTTGCAACCATTTCCTAGGCCAATTGCCACGCATTTTTCCGTCGCGTCTCGCACCTAATGCAACATACGTATTTCGTTGGTACACCTCTAGTGCAACAAATACCCAAACGTGGCGAGTGACCAATGTGGCAACGGCGAGTGTTCCGTTGCGCTTGTTCTTTCGTTGCAAAAGTTGAGTTTATTTGCTACGTCCAATTGTGTGGCAAAAAACTATGGCCACAAACATTATATGCGTGGGAACAACGATTTGCCACACACAATCAATCGTGGTAAGATGATTTTGAAATAGTAATCGCAACGGCCTTAATATTAGTAGCCATAAGCAATCGCGACAATTTCAACTATTCGTGGCGCCATTCAATTTCTACAAATTTTAGTTTCGTGGCGAGATGTAGTATTCGCAACATCCACATTTTATGTTGCTAGAAACAACTGCGACAATTACAACTTTTCGTGGCGCCATTGTATTTCGACAAATTTTATTTTCGTGGCGAGATGTACTATTCGCAACGTCCAAATTTTAGTAGCTAGAAACAACTGCGACAATTTCAACTATTCATTGCGCCTTTCTATTTCTACAAATTTTAGTTTCGTGGCGAGAAGTATGGGAATTCTCTATTGCAACGAACATAGTTTGTTGGCGTGAATCAACTATCGCAACAAGTTAGTTCGGTGGAGAAAAAATTTTGCGACGATGTCTCCCTCATGGTGGTGAGAGTCTATTTCAACAAAACACTTTGTTGTGGCGACTGAGGCTTCACGCAACACTACAATTATCGTGGTAAACTACCTATTGCCACGTTATAGAAAAAAAAATAAAAAAAAATAAAGAAACAAAAAATACGGACAGTGAATTAAAATGTTCAAAACGGTACGTAAAATATGTTTATTTGCACAAAATAATAGTTCTCATAGCTATTTATAATATATACAAATGAAATTCTCGTACAACATGGATTAAATCAAGATCAATTCAAACTGAAATATCCAGTGCAGCTATTTTTTTTCCATCAGAAGTTTGATTGTCGTCCTGCAATCAATTGTAAAAAAAAAGTTGTGAGTCTAGTCAGCAATAACACATGCTGAAACATAAGAACCAGCAGACTATACTGCGTGGATGAAGCAAAAACAGTTGTGGTAACTCGAAAAAAGCCACAACCCATAGTGAAACATAAACTGCAGCAAGTATAGGGTGGGTGCAGCAACGCTATAGTGTGGGTGAAGCAAAAACAGAATGTACTAGTACTGAATTGTACAAGATTGTGACTTACAAATGCTTTAAACATTCGACTATTCTGTATCGTGCTGTGCGGAGGAATTATTTTCTTAGCAGGACTGTTGGTAAGTGATGGTTGCTGGTTCGACTTCTTAAACGTCTGCAAAAACAAAGTGCACTGTTAGCAACGCAAGTAAACAACTAAATCTTACGAGTTTGCAATTGTATGACTATCATAACCTGAGGTGTAGTCGTTTTCTGCTTTTCCATCTGTGCGGAGAGCTCTTCAAACTTTGCCTGCAACTGTGAGTTAAACTCTGCAACCAATTTTTTTTTCAAATTCTTGTCTTGAGTTTCTCTCCAACTCCATCAGTTTTTCCCTTTGATCAAGCTCTTCCATTAATCTCTTCTCAAGATTTTCTCTCTCAGCCCGCTCTACATTAATCTTCTCTTCCATGCTTGCATGTTCATATAGTAACCTCTGTTCTAAAGTAGTGACCTTCGTGGTGAGCTGGGAGTTTACTTTTTGGGTCTCTGCCGTAGCCCGATCTTGCTTCTCAAACAGCAACTTAGACCGCTGAGAACTAGTTTGCACCTGGGCCATGTATCCGAACCCACGAGGTTGCGATGACTTGCAATCAACGATATCTTTATATGCTTTCTGGAAAATATTGATTCTTTGTTCAGCTGACACTGGAACACCAGTTTCCTTTGATCTATTTTCAATCTCTTTACATGTTGTACCCTGATTACGAAAAAAACTCTCAAATCAGATGAAGAAACATCCAAGATGGAGAACATTAAATATGTTTAGAGTAGCTTCTAAGTCAGTGAACTCACGTAAACATCGTTGGACTCTGTTGTAGTACATGTTTCATTCTTTGTGTGGGTCAGTTTCCAGAGAGCAACACAGTCTGGCTCTTCTCCAGTTTCCGAATCCCTCTGCATGTAGTGCAGCAATTAGATCCTATAAACATTAAAACAAATTGAACACCGACGCATGCATAGTGAGTAGGCCCATACATTCTCAAAACTGAGTTGAGAGTAGGATTTTGATCCTGCTCTGTGTTTTGTCTTCATCTACGTACGGTTTTCCTTGTTCTTTTGGCTGAGTTGCTGCTCATTCAATTATTAAAAAAAACTTGTCAGACAAGCCATTTCATGATAGTACAAAATTCACAAACAGGTAGTATAGAAATAACCAGGAATTTCGGATCGGTGCCAAAGTACTCGATCAGCCATTCCCACTCTTCTTTTTGTAAATCTTCTGGTACAAATGCCCTTCTGGCATCATCTATTTTGTATGCCTTGTAAGTGCTGCTTAGGTTTCCTCGCCAGCCTCTGTATCGGTCTTTTGCAAGTTTAAGAATTTTTTCGGCTGTTTATGCTGTATCTGGCATTTCATATATGTCCTGTAATGCGTAGAACAAACAGATAGAGTTAGTTTAGTAGTAGTTCATTAATTATGGACGAAAAAAGCAGACAACACATGTGAGAAAGGTTGTACTCACCAACATATCTGCGACGATGAGTCGATGGATGTTAGGGTGAATGTCTGACCACCTCCTCACTCCAATAATTGGTAACCTTCTTTTCATTATAATTACCACGTCGTCCTTGAATGAACGGTTGTTCATTCCTACTGGACCACCCAATGTTTCAGAGAAATCAACACCTAGCTTTGCAGCTCCATTGGCATGACGCTTCTTGCTGGCTTTCAAACCTTTCACTACACCTCGCCCTTTCTTCTTCTGTATGTCATCACCTACATCCCAAAACACAAACAAAGAAACACTTTATTTTGTAGTTGATTGTAAGAAATTAGGACACAGATGTAAAAAAAAATAGCTAGTACCGTCTTGTAGTTGTAGCTTCGGGCGATATCAGCGAGCATGGGAATGTCAATCATCAAGGGAACACATGTCACTTTCAGACACATCAGTGTTAGGTTCAGTTCCTGTTTCAGGGTTAACATTTGTACTGAATCAGCAATCGTAGTTTTTATCCATTAAAACAAATCTTAGACAAAGCTTAAATGTCAAAAAAAATTACCACATGTACGTTTTCCCTGACTTTTTTTAAATTCTAGTAAACTTTCAACCCTTTTCATGCAGACAGATCCTTTCTTTATTCCTGAAAATGTTAACAATAAATGGACAAAGCATTAGCATTGTGCAGAATTCAGAAAGCTGATTAAGAATTAATGAACTTGTGTACCATTGCCAAAGGAGAAATCTGTATCTTCTGCTTCGTTTGAAGCTTGTTCCTCTTCGGTTGCATCCCTAACTGCATGTTTATCAAAATTGTGGATTAGGTAAGGAATGCATAAAATAGTTATGGGGGAAAATATTTATTAAATTCTGTATTGAAGGAGTTGCACGTTGGAGATTTGGCATGAAAGTATAACCTATGATAGTGATCCGTCGCTTTTTTCTGCTGGATCCAGTTGCATCATCAAGCAGAGACTCTATTGTTGCAATATCAACCGTGGCCTTCTCCTTAAACACACACAAGGAGATCTTCTTATCATTATAGTGCTTGCGTATCAATGGCTCCAAATCACTACCATGTTCTATGGGAACAAGTTTTCCTTTGCCAGGGCCATTATTTAGCCTGCAGTACAGGTAATCATGCGCGCCACTGAAGCCAACGTTTTCAATCAAATTGATGAATTCCATATAGCAGATGTCCTCCGGTTCCATGTCTGCTTCCACAACTTTCTTGTTTTTTTCACCGTCCACAAAGAAAAGGCTAACTTTCCAAATGGGTTTGGTCGTCTACAATTAGATAGAAGGAAAAAATGAGAACCCAAATAATCAGTGAGTTAGCAGATCTGAAATAAAAGAATAGTTACATGGCATTATTCACATAGAAAACGAGTCCCCCATCGTCAATACGATTTACCACATCACGACAAACTAAAATCACACATGAATTTCAGATACACATATGATCGACTAGGTGTTCATACACGGATTAACACTTCGACCAGAGGAAGAACAGAGAATAACAACCAATATCGAGACCATAGAAGAGACGGAGAGATCACGGAGATGGACGAGAAGCAGATTAGAAAGGAAAAACCTGAGAGGTTTCGCGTTCCATGGAGTCCGATCGCGACGTCGACATGTGGAGAGCTGTGAACGTGACGAGGGCGACGAGATGTAATCTGCAATGGCGAAACAGGTGGCCCGATTATGCAATGGCGAAACAGGAGGGGCATCGTGCACTTATGCATAGACATTAGCGGGAAATTTAAAGTGACTGCTTTTCTTTTTTGGTGGGAACACAAAATTTCGCTACAATTGGCGGTTTAGCGGGAGCTTTTAATTTTTTTTGTGGGACATCGTATTCGATCAACCACAGCGCCTTGGCGAGAATATAGGCGCTAATTGAGCAGTTAAACAATGCATGCAATCGCCGGCTGCCTAGAAGGCATATTTTGCATTGAGTTTCAAGGCGTCAGGTTCTTAACTATTAAGGGAAAACTAATGGGATTTATTCCCTAGCGCTTACAACGTAGGATTGAAAACATGTGGAAGTCTCACATGAGTCATGTAATGTCAATGAACAATAATTTCATGCATCTAATTAGCTGCCGCCGCCTTGTTTATTTCTGCAAACTTCAAATTGCCACTGAAAATATAAACAAGACAAGTAATCTTCATTGCAGATGAAGGTTTGGGTGATCAATGCACTGAAGCACATCACTGATGGAAGTACGATAATTACATACATCCATATGTTCATGATCCGATGAGAATGTCCAGGTTGGCAGACTACGTACTACAACCAGGGCGACACCGCCCGCATCACAATCTTCACGTCCAAGTGGCGGTTACGGGTGCTCCTAAGTGTAATGAGAATAGCTTGCTTTTCATATAAATGAAAACGGTGCTCCCAAGGAATTCCCGCCATGCATTCCTGCCAAACATAATGCGGCCGTCCCTGTCCGTGTTGTATGGAACGGTGGTGAACGCCTCTGATGATCCGAGGCATAGCCCAGCATGTCCTGAAGACGGAATGCCAGCACTGTCCGCTATGGACTGAGGTAGTTTCTGGATTTCGAGCGTGTGGATGACATACAAAAAGAAGTAGGTCATAGTAAGGCACACGTTGTAAGCATAAATTGTGTTGAAAAACAGAAATAGCATTGGCACCATACGTACCATCTCATATCTGGCCACATTTGTCCACGTCAAACGAGTCACGTATGGCACTCCAATGTACTCATCTATTGTGGGTAGAAGCTCACGGACGTGGTCCTTCTCATCGTCATCAAGATCAGCTCTCTGGGAGAAGATGATGGAAGAGTCGAATGGGTCATCCTCATCCATGGACTGCTGATCCGTGGACTCCTCATCCGTGGACTCCTCATCAGTCCCGGGATCTGGGTCAGTTTCATTGCTTGTAGTATCGACGTGGTCGTACAAGTAGTGTCTGTGGCACATGTCGAAGTTGAACACCTTGACGGTGAGCAAGGCGTCGCCGTCGTAACTGAAGAGGAGGAAACTGCCGCGCTGCAGGAAGTAATATTGGGCGAACTGGTCCCAGCCGCGCCCGAGGAAAATGCGGCCAGCTACATCGAACAGCACATCCATGTCCCAGTTCTTGCTACTCGGATCGTCCGCCTCACGCATCTTAACTTCACGTGGTTCACGGCCCTTCAGCAACTCCACAAACTTCTTAGGCAGCACCTGCAGCAATATGAAAGTTAAATAGATAGAAAAAAGTGCTTACTAGAAATAAGGTTACTGTTTGATGATGGATGAGTACTATAAAAAATGTAAACAAGTAGTACCGAGTAATCAGTTATACTAAATCTTAGTTGAGCAATGAGGGTGTTTGCCACATTGTTTCAAAAAGATGAACTTTCAGTGGGAGCTGAAATGTACCATATCGAGTGAACATATTCACGAAGAGCAATTGAGCTACTACAACCCATCTACTAGACCTTAATTTGATTCACAAATTTAACTAGCTACGGGCTCATAGCTCAGACACTATGTCAGACTAAATAACTGAAGTGGTGGTGTGGGTCGATGAAGCGTACCAGTTTGTCCGACGTAGCTTCTTGTACGAGGGAGTAGAACTCAAAGTCTGCCAGCTCCATCTTAACAGATCCCTCTGTTCATCATATAATAGAAATGCAAATCAATTTCCGGCTACATATATAATCGAGAATTAACATTTTGGTGATACAGTCCACGTACCGAATGCCGCGTTGTATTGCAAGCGGCAACTGCTCAGGTCGAACATCTTTACTGTGATGACATTGCGGCCGTCGTAACTGCAGATCAGAATAAAGGCTCTCTGCAGTTTGTAGGTCCGGGCGAAACACTCCCAGCCGCGCTTGAGGAACATGCGGCCAGTGCAGTCCAACCACACATCAATGTCCCACGTGGTGCTACGCCGATGGCCGACCTTAAGCAGCTTCAGTGCACGGGGTTTACGGTCCCCCAGCAAGTCTGCGAACTTCTTAGGCAGTGACTGCAGCAGAGGATAGAGCAATCCATGAACATCAGTCTACCTATCTGACTGAAATGACAACTAAACTGAGTATAATACCTGTTTGTCCGATGAAGCATCATCTACGTAAGCGAGGAACTCGCAGTCCATCGTATGCAAACCCGCCTGTTGATCGTACTAAAAAGTCTGACTTCAGTTACATTTAGCAGACGTGCCAAAACAGCAGAGGTTAAGAAACATGAAGGTTCACTAGAAATTTAGGACTAAATGCAGTCTAGCAGCATCTTGGTTCAGAGACATTCATGCAGGTGCAATTTAAATTTGACATGTATTCAAGAATTTCATGGAAGTACGGAACTTCAGAAAAGAAAATCTACTAGTATGTCAAGGAAATGGTGTGCCGACAATCAATTGTACTGCTTTAGGAAATTAATTGAAATAGCTACTGGTCCTAAAAAATGGCTCACATCTATTGTCCTGCTGAAGAGTAAAAATAGAAATTACTAAAAATAGCTAGTGAACCTAAAAAGGGGTAAAGTCAACTGTACTGCTGAATAGTAAAAAGGGAAATTACTAAAAATAGGTACTGGTCCTAGATATGCCAGTGTGAGTACCAGAGGTCTTACTTTGAACATCACTACTTACCTACCTAGAAAAAGGCACACACAACAACAGCTACCAACATCAATTGGGCACCTGGAACTATCAAAATTAACATGAACGTATAGTGCAACATCTCAATCAGATGCATGTAAGTACCATTTACTTTAGTAATAAACGTGTAACAGACAAATCAATCATGAATGACATCGAACATAAATACGGGCTACCATCTATATTTAGCACAAGATTTGACATTTCCTTCCTGTCTAGACAAGTATGACACTAGTTACCTTAAAGAAAATTAGTGTTTGAACTGAAATCGTTCTGCAATGCATCCACAAGAGAAGAAGTTCTAACCTGAGTGCCGCCCGCGATGGATCAGTGGTGAATCGACGCGCCGTGGGTCAATCTACAACGCGATGAAGAGACTGGCGACGACGGCGGTCGCGCGAATGCGGCGGCCCAGAGAGGGATGCTGATCGAGGGGAGGCGAGGTCGAGAGATGGATGGCGGCGGCGGCGACGACGGTGTCGGTGAACTGCGGAAAAAAGGGTTTCTCGGAGAAAATAACTGTAGGTACACAAAGAGGAGGAGTGCGAACTTAACGTGACAATACGAGAGGAAGATGATACTTGGGCCCACCTGTAAGTCTGCTACCACAAAAGGTGGGTACATTTCCGCGGGGCAGTTGCCATTTTTATGGTTCCTATCTGAACTGCCACCGAGTCGTCTCCCCTCCCCTCCCCTGCTTTCTCCTCTGTTTCTCCACTGCCCTCTTGATCTTCGTCCTACTCCACGCCATGGAGCAGCCAGACAAATTTTGCACTACTTTTTGTAATTAATGGCTACCAGACCAATGGTGTGTTTAATTTTAGAAATTGTTGGTTAAAAAGTATTCCATTCCCAATTATTTTGGTAAACAGCCGCATTGACCGCTTGTAATAACCGTGCCGCTTCCAACCCACTCCAAGTAACTCACTCCACATGCAACACTTCACCTTGTTACCCCTGGCCATGAGTGGGAGATGCGTGATCTGGTTTATTGCCTTCGAACGCGGAAGGAACGGCCGAAAACGTGGATTTCCTTGGCCAACTCGTTGTTTCCCATGCCCAAATTTGAAAACATGATGCATTCCAAGAACCACACTTCATTTCAACAACATTGCACGTTTGGGATCTCAAAAAGCCGCTTCCATTCTCAAGTTGCCTACCAATCTTACGTCGTAGCCGTTTTCGGGCACTTTCGGTCAAGAATATAGTTTCCTTCCACCTAGGATGCCTAGAAAACTGTAGAGGTGAGAATGTAAGTCACACTTGGCCATGTGGGGCCACACAAAATGCTTGAACCCCATTGCAGGACTTGTATGGTGCCGCCGTTGCGCTGGGTGGCCTCGAACCACCGGACGTTAAACGAGACGATTCTCGCCGCTTCTCCAGCCTCGACACAATGGCATCCTTCCAACCCACTCCAAGTAACTCACTCCACATGCAACACCGCACCTTGTTACCCCTGGCCATGAGTGGGAGATGCGTGATCTGGTTTATTGCCTTCGAACGCGGAAGAAACGGCCGAAAACGTGGATTTCCTTGGACAACTTGTTGTTTCCCATGCCAAAAGTTGAAAATATGATGCATTCCAAGAACCTCACTTCATTTCAACAACATTGCACGTTTAGGATCTCAAAAAGCCGCTTCCATTCTCAAGTTGCCTACCAATCTTACATCGTAGCCGTTTTTGGGCACTTTCGGTCGAGAATATGGTTTCCTTCCACCTAGGATGCCTGGAAAACGGTAGAGGTGAGAATGTAAGTCACACTTGGCCATGTGGGCCCACACAAAATGCTTGAACCCCATTGCAGGACTTGTATGGTGCCGCCGTTGTGCTGGGTGGCCTCGAACCCCCGGACGTTAAACGGGACGATTCTCGCCGCTTCTCCAGCCTCGACACAATGGCATCCTTCCAACCCACTCCAAGTAACTCACTCCACATGCAACACCGCACCTTGTTACCCCTGGCCATGAGTGGGAGATGCGTGATCTGGTTTATTGCCTTCGAACACGGAAGAAACGACTGAAAACGTGGATTTCCTTGGCCAACTTGTTGTTTCCCATGCCCAAAGTTGAAAACATGATGCATTCCAAGAACCTTACTTCATTTCAACAACATTGCATGTTTGGGATCTCAAAAAGCCGCTTCCATTCTCAAGTTGCCTACCAATCTTACGTCGTAGCCGTTTTCGGGCACTTTCGGTCGAGAATATAGTTTCCTTCCACCTAGAATGCGTGGAAAACTGTAGAGGTGAGAATGTAAGTCACACTTGGCCATGTGGTCCCACACAAAATGCTTGAACCCCATTGCAGGACTTGTATGGTGCCGCCGTTGCGCTGGGTGGCCTCGAACCACCAGACGTTAAACGGGACGATTCTCGCCGCTTCTCCAGCCGCGACACAATGGCATCCTTCCAACCCACTCCAAGTAACTCACTCCACATGCAACACCGCACCTTGTTACCCATGGCCATGAGTGGGAGATGCGTGATCTGGTTTATTGCATTCGAACGCGGAAGGAACGGCCGAAAATGTGGATTTCCTTGGCCAACTTATTGTTTCCCATGCCCAAAGTTGAAAACATGATGCATTCCAAGAACCTCACTTCATTTCAACAATATTGCACGTTTGGGATCTCAAAAAGCCGCTTCCATTCTCAAGTTGCCTACCAATCTTACGTCGTAGCCGTTTTCGGCCACTTTCGGTCGAGAATTAGTTTCCTTCCACCTAGAATGCCTGGAAAACTGTAGAGGTGAGAATGTAAGTCACACTTGGCCATGTGGACCCACACAAAATGCTTGAACCCCATTGCAGGACTTGTATGCTGCCGCCGTTGCGCTGGGTGGCCTCGAACCACCGGACGTTAAACGGGACGATTCTCGCCGCATCTCCAGCCTCGACACAATGGCATCCTTCCAACCCACTCCAAGTAACTCACTCCACATGCAACACTGCACCTTGTTATCCCTGGCCATGAGTGGGAGATGCATGATCTGGTTTATTGCCTTCGAACGCGGAAGGAACGGCCGAAAACGTGGATTTCCTTGGCCAACTTGTTGTTTCCCATGCCCAAAGTTGAAAACATGATGCATTCCAAGAACCTCACTTCATTTCAACAACATTGCACATTTGGGATCTCAAAAAGCCGCTTCCATTCTCAAGTTGCCTACCAATCTTACGTCGTAGCCGTTTTCGGGCACTTTCGGTCGAGAATATAGTTTCCTTCCACCTAGGATGCCTGGAAAACTGTAGAGGTGAGAATGCAAGTCACACTTGGCCATGTGGGCCCACACAAAATGCTTGAACCCCATTGCAGGACTTGTATGGTGCCGTCGTTGCGCTGGGTGGCCTCGAACCACCGGACGTTAAACGAGACGATTCTCGCCGCTTCCGGAGCCTCGACACAATGGCATCCTTCCAACCCACTCCAAGTAACTCACTCCACATGCAACACCGCACCTTGTTACCCCTGGCCATGAGTGGGAGATGCGTGATCTGGTTTATTGCATTCGAACGCGGAAGGAACGGCCGAAAACGTGGATTTCCTTGGCCAAATTGTTGTTTCCCATGCCCAAAGTTGAAAACATGATGCATTCCAAGAATCTCACTTCATTTCAACAACATTGCACGTTTCGGATCTCAAAAAGCCGCTTCCATTCTCAAGTTGCCTACCAATCTTACGTCGTAGCCGTTTTCGGGCACTTTCGGTCGAGAATATAGTTTCCTTCCACCTAGGATGCCTGGAAAACTGTAGAGGTGAGAATGCAAGTCACACTTGGCCATGTGGGCCCACACAAAATGCTTGAACCCCATTGCAGGACTTGTATGGTGCCGTCGTTGCGCTGGGTGGCCTCGAACCACCGGACGTTAAACGAGACGATTCTCGCCGCTTCCGGAGCCTCGACACAATGGCATCCTTCCAACCCACTCCAAGTAACTCACTCCACATGCAACACCGCACCTTGTTACCCCTGGCCATGAGTGGGAGATGCGTGATCTGGTTTATTGCATTCGAACGCGGAAGGAACGGCCGAAAACGTGGATTTCCTTGGCCAAATTGTTGTTTCCCATGCCCAAAGTTGAAAACATGATGCATTCCAAGAATCTCACTTCATTTCAACAACATTGCACGTTTCGGATCTCAAAAAGCCGCTTCCATTCTCAAGTTGCCTACCAATCTTACGTCGTAGCCGTTTTCGGGCACTTTCGGTCGAGAATATAGTTTCCTTCCACCTAGGATGCCTGGAAAATTGTAGAGGTTAGAATGTAAGTCACACTTTGCCATGTGGGCCCACACAAAATGCTTGAACCCCATTGCAGGACTTGTATGGTGCCGCCGTTGCGCTGGGTGGCCTCGAACCACCGGACATTAAACGGGACGATTCTCGCCGCTTCTCCAGCCTCGACACAATGGCATCCTTCCAACCCACTCCAAGTAACTCACTCCACATGCAACACTGCACCTTGTTACCCCTGGCCATGAGTGGGAGATGCGTGATCTGGTTTATTGCCTTCGAACGCGGAAGGAACGGCCGAAAACATGGATTTCCTTGGCCAACTTGTTGTTTCCCATGCCCAAAGTTGAAAACTTGATGCATTCCAAGAGCCTCACTTCATTTCAACAACATTGCACGTTTGGGATCTCAAAAAGCCGCTTCCATTCTCAAATTGCCTACCAATCTTACGTCGTAGCCGTTTTCGGGCACTTTCGGTCGAAAATATAGTTTCCTTCCACCTAGGATGCCTGGAAAACTGTAGAGGTGAGAATGTAAGTCACACTTGGCCATGTGGGCCCACACAAAATGCTTGAACCCCATTGCAGGACTTGTATGGTGCCGCCGTTGCGCTGGGTGGCCTCGAACCACCGGACGTTAAACGGGACTATTCTCGCCACTTCTCCAGCCTCGACACAATGGCATCCTTCCAACCCACTCCAAGTAACTCACTCCACATGGAACACTGCACCTTGTTACCCCTGGCCATGAGTGGGAGATGCGTGATCTGGTTTATTGCCTTCGAACGCGGAAGAAACTGCCGAAAACGTGGATTTCCTTGGCCAACTTGTTGTTTCCCATGCCCAAAGTTGAAAACATGATGCATTCCAAGAACCTCACTTCATTTCAACAACATTGCACGTTTGGGATCTCAAAAAGCCGCTTCCATTCTCAAGTTGCCTACCAATCTTACGTCGTAGCCGTTTTCGGGCACTTTCGGTCGAGAATATAGTTTCCTTCCAACTAGGATGCCTGGAAAACTGTAGAGGTGACAATGTAAGTCACACTTGGCCATGTGGGGCACACAAAATGCTTGAACCCCATTGCAGGACTTGTATGGTGCCGCCGTTGCGCTGGGTGGCCTCGAACCACCGGACGTTAAACGGGACGATTCTCGCCGCTTCTCGAGCCTCGACACAATGGCATCCTTACAACCCACTCCAAGTAACTCACTCCACATGCAACACCGCACCTTGTTACCCCTGGCCATGAGTGGGAGATGCGTGATCTGGTTTATTGCATTCGAACGCGGAAGGAACGGCCGAAAACGTGGATTTCCTTGGCCAACTTGTTGTTTCCCATGCCCAAATTTGAAAACATGATGCATTCCAAGAACCACACTTCATTTCAACAACATTGCACGTTTGGGATCTCAAAAAGCCGCTTCCATTCTCAAGTTGCCTACCAATCTTACGTCGTAGCCGTTTTTGGGCACTTTCGGTCGAGAATATAGTTTCCTTCCACCTAGGATGCCTGGAAAACTGTAGAGGTGAGAATGTAAGTCACACATGTCCTTGTGGGTCGAGAATATAGTTCAATTTGGTGTTCAATTTCAGCCATTTATCTGCAAAAAATATGGAAAAACAACTATACAAAAAGAAACCCTAGATTCGCACGTGCACCTTGCGTCATAGGGAGAGCAAAAGGGAAAATCCAAAAATAGACGGTCTGACGCATATCCACTTCCTTTCTTCCTCCGTCTCTGCAACAACTTTTCCCCAAAAAACGCATCCTCCCCTCCACTTCCACAGCAAAACCCTCGACGGGAATGCTTCGACGCCGAGAACGCTCAGGAGGTGGCGGTTGTCGTCGGCGAGCCGTCTTCTGTTGTCGTCCCAGTCGCGGCCAGCTCTGGCACTGGGGCTGCTGCTTCCGGCGAGGTCATGCCGGTGGACGTGGCAGTCCGTGATGTCTCTTCGGAGATAGATCGGAAGAAGACGATGAGCGGGGACGGTGAAGATGGCCCATCCCACGCCGCCGTACCACCTGACCTCGAGGCGGCGTACAAGGAGATTGACGACAGCTACGACGAAGCAGCTGAATACGCCATGTGGGGGGACGTCTCCGCCGCGCCGACCGCTGCGCCGACTTCCGCGCCGACGGAGGTACATCCCTCTGACAAAACTAGATCTAGTTTTAGTGAACTTGCTATGGTTAGTCTGTGATATCCAGGGTTCCTTCAATTTCCCTCGAGTTCTCGTGATTTGGGTATGAACTGAACTGAAGCATTCCTTCAATTGCACATGAATCTACTGTTATTTCTATCTTAAACTGCCGACGAGTTTTAGTACCCAAATTTCTATTTCGAAGATATAGCGACCTTGAATAGATAGAAATTGGGTTTTTGATAATGCCCTTGTATTCACAGACAGTGGGAGTAGATCGATTTTGCTTTCTAAATCTATTCTTTTATTCCTCAAGTGTTCTTTACATTTTTTTTAAATGCCATTTTATAGCTCTAGATGTAATAATTTTAACTGCAACTTAATATGTCATGTTGTAATAATTGTATCACAATTTATGGTGTTACAATCTTTTTTGGGTTGCAATGATCTTCACATTATTTCAACTGCAATTTCATATCTCATTTTGTACATGCCCTCAATTGCATATCAATTCATAGACACCTTCAATTGCATATCAATGTACATATCATCTCATTTTGGGTTGCAATTCGTTATTTTATACAAGGCCACTAACTTAATTCCTAAATACCAAGAAACGAAAGCCAACTTTTAAATAGCAGAAACAATTATGTGAATAAACTCTTGTGTTCTGTGCTAATTAAATATTTTGTATGTGTGGCATATTACTCTATGGTTGCATGGCACATTCACATCAATGAGCACCATTCTATGTGGTAGAATCGAAATCAATTTCTCTTTGGAAGAGATAGCGGCCTTGTAAACATAGAAATTGTATTTTTGATAGTGGCCTTGTATTCAAAGAAAGAGGGAGTAGATCGATTTTGATTTCTAATTTTATTCTTTTATTTCTCAAGTGATATTTACATTTTTTTTCAAATGACATTTAATATCTCATCATGTAATAATTAGAACTGCAACTTCATATCTAATGTTGAAATAATTGTATAGTGTGTTATCATCCTAGATTCTTGTATTTATGGTGTTACAACCTTTTTTGGGTTGCAATAATCTTCACATTATTTCAACTGCAATTTCATATCTCATTTTGTACATGCCTTCAATTGCATATCAATTCATAGAAAGCTTCAATTGCATATCAATGTACATATCATCTCATTTTGGGTTGCAATTCGTTATTTTATACAAGGACACTAACTTAATTCCTAAATACCAAGAAAAGAAATCCAACTTTTAAATAGCAGAAACAATTAATTGATCTCTATTAGTTATGGACGTGTGTTTTTTTTATCAACTACCTACATGCAATTTCAATACTTGAAGGGTACCATTATGAAACTATGAGTGCATGTTTAGTTATTTGCAGTACAGGACTATTGCTTCAATGTCCAATTATAGGAAAAAGTACAAATAGCTACTCTTGTAGGATATATCTACTTATAGTAAGTCCAATTTACTACTGGCTCATAACTTAATAAAATACATGCTCTTATTTAGGTGATCCCCTGTTATATCTCATCATGTAATAATTAGAACTGCAACTTCATATCTAATGTTGAAATAATTGTATAGTGTGTTGTCATCCTAGATTCTCGTATTTATGGTGTTACAACCTTTTTTGGGTTGCAATAATCTTCACATTATTTCAACTACAATTTCATATCTCATTTTGTACATGCCTTCAATTGCATATCAATTCATAGACAGCTTCAATTGCATATCAATGTACATATCATCTCATTTTGGGTTGCAATTCGTTATTTTATACAAGACCACTAACTTAATTCCTAAATACCAAGAAAAGAAAGCCAACTTTTAAATAGCAGAAACAATTATGTGAATAAACTCTTGTGTTCTGTGCTAATTAAATATTTTGTATGTGTGGCATATTACTCTATGGTTGCATGGCACATTGACATCAATGAGCACCATTCTATGTGGTAGAATCGAAATCAAATTCTCTTTGGAAGAGATAGTGTGATGACCCAGCACACCACTGCATGTGTAGTGCGCAAGTCGGTGACATAATACTCACAGAAGGACTTATCCGTGAATATTACATCTCTCAGAGTGGTACAACAGAAACACAGCGGGGCCAAGCAAAGCTATAGGATACAAACTTCATTACAAAATCTTGAGAATCTCTTTGATGAACCAAGAAGATCTCATGCAAATGAAACATCAGAAGAAGCAATTCGAAGCTCCAAGCCGGAGAAGAACTCTAGCTCAGGACTAATCCACTACGGCTGATGTCAGCCCTAAAATTTGGCTTGATAAAGCTAAGTCCAAGAATGGACTCTACCTACACCTTGATAGCTGCTCCTCCACCAGCGTTGTTGATGACGATACTTTACCGACTAAGTAGTAGATCACTCCACGTAGCTCCCTTAGGCAGCGCTGGCTTCTCGATGACGACTTCAATAGGACTTCAACTCTAAGCAGGGGTTCAAACGGGAATGAATGAGTAACGAGCGTTACTCAGCAAGTTCATGATATATAGTGGGTAGTTTGATGCACTAACTACAGCTTTAGACTCGAAAGAGTCATAAGCTAATGCAAGGTTTTGTAAAACTTTCTTCAAGAGGTTGCTTTTAATTCTGGAAACTATGCCCGCCATTCTTCACAGGATTAGAACTTTCATGGAGTTGCCTTTCCTGCGGCGTTCGCAGCTCCTTCCCGGAACAAGGGGTAACATGTCACATCCTTTTACACTCTGCAGAGGTGCGTTACTTTACCCATGGACGACCAAGACCATGTTGCACAACCAGGCTCGAGATCCTGTCCACTCCCACTCAGGTGTGGGGCCCGGTAGTTGGTCCAAGCCAAACCGTGCTTCTCCGCACAACGCATGCCCACCCATTTCTGCCAGCAGGTTGAACGCCTGATTCCACCCCTCACGATGGAGATCTACGCGCCCTGGCGGACACTCATAGACCCAGAGCCCGTGGGACGTAAGGGCTCCCACCCATGTGCATGTAGTCTCGCAAGACCTACAGCGTACGTCTCTGTTAGTCCGTTGACATGCGAACGAGAGAAGTATCACGGCTGACTTACTCCCCCCACAAAAGATCCATGGTCAACGCGAATTTACGGCGCAAGAATCCTGACGGCAGTTGTTGTTAATTCCTAGGTAATACGTTCCCATGCAGATGGAACCTTCCTTTTACCTATTCATCTTACCATGGTTCCATCCGCCCACCAAACAGAACACTACCACTCGGGTAGTCATTCAATTAGTCATATTATTATAAAAATAGGATCATGCATTCTTTTGAGAATAGGTGATAATACGATAGGGTTTTTGCCAATAGTTTGTTATGAGATACTGCAAAGGATATGAGCAAGTGATGAACTTGCCTGAGATTGAATAACAATCATAATCCAGGTCTTCGGGTTCGAGGGTCTCGTAGAAAATCCCGACTTCTGAAAGATAGAAAAGTAGTCCCGGTAAGGACTACAGAAAACACTGGCAAGATGACACATGCATAGTAATGAGATGCATCGTGAAATACCCTGGAAAACACCCCAGCTTACAAGTGTAAGCCACGTTTGAAACGATAACGTATTCACACAATTGTTAGGTGACTTAGAGTTGTTTCATTACTTGTGGTGATGTGGTGATTTCTTTTAGGCTTAAGTGTGTTTCACTTTTATTGAACAAACACTTGTTATCATGTTTAAGTAGAAGCGTTTATTACTTGATTAGGTATCAAGACAATAGCACATGGAAAACAATTATTGAAAAGATAACAAACATGTTTGGTTTTATTTACCTAAAGTGTAGAGCTAATGACAATGAGTTTAGTTGAAAATGATGAACTAGTACAGTAAACTCTATCATCACAATACTTGCTAATTACTAGTGATGATAGGTTTTATAGGTATGAAAACATGAGGTTTTATTAATAAGGGAAATAATGACGTGGTAATAGTTTCTGGTTATAATAAAACATTATAGAATTTCAGTATACTTATAGAAAACAAGTTTAGAAGTTTAATACAATGTTTTACAGTTGGCATATTTGAGTTGGAAATGATTTTCTTCTTAATTTGATATCACATTTTATGTTTTCTGAAAACATTTGAATAAATTATTATTTTATTAATTTTAAATGAATTAAATGACTAGATAAAATATTGCACACCAGAAAACTTGGTCAAATGACAATGTAAACATCATAGGTGAGTTGTATATGTCATTTGGAGCATTTTGGTATATAACTTGTATTTTTCTGATTTTATGAATTATTTCCTATTTTTCACAATTTTAAATGATTTAATTTAATTAAAGAAAATATTAATTTTTAAACTTTATCACATACTTTTAAAAAGTTGATCATCATTTAGATTATATTTTTCTAATCATTTTGGTATATGAGTTTTATTTTTCTGATTAGTAGATTAAAAGATATTTATTTATTAAGTTAAGTTGATTTTCTGTTTTTAAATTGACAGGTGGGTCCCACCTATCATATTTGGTTTAAACTAAAATTTAACAGAAAAATAAAAAGGAAAAAGGGTTGTGACGTCATGGTGACGTCACAGGTGATGTCACCGGCCCCAAATCTTCACAAATGGTAAGCAATTGCACGATTCACCAACAATTGGTGCAATCCGCGGGGTTCATCGACTTGGGGAGATCCCCACGAACCCGTAGAGGGTATCGCTTCCACCAAATGGTCACCGGAGTAACTCCGGCGACCACCGGCGCGGCGGCGAGCGACGGTGCAAAGTGCCCGCGTCAAATTAGTCGACCAAACAAAGAATCGAAGGCAGCCAGAGATGCAGCGGCTCACCCTGAGCACGGTGGTGTGGTCGGTGAGGCACGACACGGTCGGAATCGCCGGCGGCGAGGTCTTCCTTGCGGCGGCCGTGGTGAGAACGTCGGTGAAATTCCGGGGATTCCTTCCATCGCAGCCCCTGATCTTGCTCGAGGAGAGGGAGGAGAACACGGCGAATCCGGTGATGCCCTCGGTTCCTCACGAGGTGACCGGAGATGACGGCAACGGACGGCGGCCGAGAGTTAGGGTTAGGGTTTGTTCTTCGGGTTTGGTACAGAGAGAGAGCAGGCAACGAGCGAGAGCGCGAGAAGAAGAGTGAGCTCGATGGGGACGTCTTCCTGGTCCATATCCACGCCTGAAGTCGGCGGTTGGGAGGTGGCAGTGGTGGCGATGCCACAATGGCGCTTCTCCTCTGCCTTCTGGCAGAGGAAGAAGAAGAAGAAAAATAAAAGGCTATTTTCAATACCCCCCTACAAGTTTAAGAATTCACAGAAAGGTCCTTCTGCCTTATAAACTGAACAAAAACATTTGTTTTTAGGGCCAATTTGTAGGCAGAAAAATTAATAAAAAATATATTTGAATTCCTCATCAAATTTTACATCTCACCATGTTTTGTTTTGGTGAATTTGAATAATATTTGTATTTTTTATTTAGGATGCTAGATTAAGTGATTTTCATGTTTTCACTCTATTTAATTTATTAATTGTCTTAAATTTATTTAAGGCATGAATATCACACTCACACAACACATATAAGGTTCCCAAGTGGTGTTCTATAAGTGGATTATATTGGATACACTTCCTTATAAGAAATAATTTGGTATCACTACTAGATAATGTTTCTATACACTGTAATGAAAATCACCCAATAGGGAATCTTATTCCATATCCAACTAAATCATGTTAGGTAATGGATGGAGTTGTTTTTCTTTTGTGTGGTTTTGTTATTTTCTCTCTGTTTCATTTATTTAATGGCTATTAAATTATCTTAAGCATGAGTATTATGATCACACATGACAACCATGTGGTTATCAAGGTCGTGTACCAAAGTTGGACAAATTTGGATATAATCACTTTTGGAAAATAATTTGGTAACACTCCATAGTAGTGTTTTTATGTGTTATGGAAAATTCACCCAATATTGAGTATTCTCCCAAATACTACCAAATACTTTGCTCAGTAAATACACTTGTTTTCTTTTGTAAACTTTTTTAGTTTTCATAACTGAAACTCTTCATAATTTTAATTGAAATTCTCTTAGGACAGAGTTTGGTAAATTACTTAGTAGTGTTTTTCTTTTATGCATTGTTCACAAAATCACCATGTAGGGAGTTTTATTCTAGAGCATGCCAAATGATTTTAGTGGATGGATAGTCTTGTTTTCCTTCATGTATCTTTGTTGTTTTCATAGTACTTGATTAAATGGAAACATGTGTGGCTTTGGAATCTTGTTGGGTTGTTTTCCACACAAGTTCCAGGTATGGCTATTATGCTCTGTTGGTTTTACAACATGTATTCAGTTGCATAATTATGTATAGATGGATTTTTTTGTTATTACACTTTTGTCTTATGGATGGAAATGATTTGGAAGACAAGGTGTTCATCTTGCTACCATTAACCTCCACATATCGCAGACATGTGGATGTAATGGCTGGTTATTATTTCATAATTGATAATTATTTCAAGTATAGATATTATTATGAGCTCCTCATCTCTGATGAGTTTGTCAGAGGTTAATGGTTCTCTAATATCCTAATGATTCACTGGATAATTTATTATGCTCCCTTACTGAGGCAGTGTTGCTTCCTGTGCTCTTCTGTTGCTTGATGTTCTTCTCTCTAGTTGCCACTAATCTTCTGGTACTGCCTTTGTCACTTGCAAGGAATATCATCTCTTGGATTCCAACTTCAATTATCTCACCCTTGTGGTGAAAACAAACAGTTATTCCAAGCAAAGATTTTACTTGGATGATTATATAATGGTTTGTTGTTTCATTGGTGTTATTCTTTCTATTGGTTGATGGTAAAAGGAGTGTAGGTGTAGTTTATAACATCAGTTAGACTTAAGCATATAAGAAGAATCTGTTGACAAGTTTGCAAGGCTTGTCCCCAAATTTACTTTTCATATACAAGAGACTGAGATGTACTAGGTTATTCAATCTTCTGTTTGTTTGTGTATGACTCTCAAGTGTTTGAGTATACAAAAGTGGTCTGTTAACAAGGTTGCAAGGCTTGTTATCAAACTACTTCTATATAGCACTAATATTGGAATATCATACTATTTCAAGAGGTTTAATAAGATTAGATCAAGGTATAAGAGTTTCCAAGTACTCTTATAGTAGCTTAGAGTAGCACTTCTAGCACACTCTAAATAATCTTCTTGAAGACCTTCATGTGATAGTTCCTTCTGTCTTGTGGTTTCTTCTCTTGCAACATAACTTGGAGAAAATTGGAAGATAACAAGATAAATTGATCTAGATAAAATAACAAGATCTAGATTAAAAGTTAGTTCATACTTTTATCAGCCTTATATCCTTCTTTTATGGTTGAGGAGATATGTACATATTCGATAAATATGTTAATACAATTATAATGTCATTTCCCACTTGTGGGGTTTAAGTTAATACTTGTTTGTATCACTTGTGTTCTATTGAAACTTTGTTATTTACTTGTGATGGTTCACCTGATACTTATGGGATAGTTTATAGAGATGTTGTGGAGATGAATTGATAACTTAGGGAGTTGTTGTTTTATAGAAGATCACATCTCTGTTGATGGGATGATTAAGTTGTGTATTACTTATTACTGAAATTATGATTTTTAGTTATGAGATTTGGATACTCACCCCTCTTTGGGTTCTAGATACCTAGTGAGTTATCCCAAGTCACTTTTAGACTTGTGTTAAAGTTGTTAAGAATTTGTGTTAATCACAACCAATGATGGTTTGTGTAATCAAATGATTTGGTTTGTAAAGATACTATGTTATATAGATCACTCCAAATGTACTCCTGACTAGATGAACTAGACCTATTTCATCATGTCAAGTGAAACTTTGGTCACTTTGATTTGTTTAAACTTTCGCGCCAAAATTTCCCGTACTTTTAGATGCATGCTTTGCAAATGCACATATTAAATTTAGATCCTTATAACCTCCCAAACACTGGGATGTTACAGTATCTCCCCCTTAACAAGAACTTCGTCCCGAAGTTCAACCTCTCTCATGTAAAGATAGGTAGAGAGAACTTCTGTAGACCGTTGAATCTTCACATATGGGTTTCATGTGTTGACCTTGGCATATGTATCCTCTTGTCTTGATTGTTCAACTTCTACTGTCTTGCATAATAATCTAATACTAAGCATGTTTCTATTATAACTCTGTTTTGTTACTAGGCCTTCCTGATGGTCTAATGAAGAACACGTGGTATTTCCACCATATAGTGGATACCAAATTTCGTTCTCCGATGAATAGGTATGGTTTCCTATCCCTCACAACTTTCTGAAGAACATTTGGTACATTCACCAGGTGATGAATAACCAATAAGATTCTTCCGGTGCAATGGTATTGTCTATGTTTAGGAGTCCATTTGGTTCATTCTAATAGTCTCAAGAGGAATACTGCTCAAAGAAACTTGTACGATGTAGTGTACATTGACTTAAACTCAATTATTAGTGAAAATATCTCCGAGTTTCCTCGAGTTTTGACTCTTTCCCATAGGTGATTATAACCTATTCCACTAGTTACTTCCTATGGTCCTTCTATATCTTTGGATTTTGACTTCTATGGGACAATTCTATAAGTTTATTTATCAACTTCTACATGTTTCCTTCTAAGATATAACTACCCATGTTATTTTCCTGGCATGATTTGTGGTAGCTCACCATGTGTTTATGTAGTAGCTCACCAACTCCAAACAAGATGTGAATGTGGTCCATTCCCATCAGTGGCTTTATTGTCTTCTGCCTTCTTGCCTTCCTGTTCTTCCAGAGCTGTTGTGATTGTTTCCATCTGCTAATTACTCAGATCGCTCTCATTCTAATCCTTTACCCTCTAGACCGATAACATCAAGATAGAACTCAATGTCTGCACATGCATATGCACATAAAGTTCCAACTTCATGGTCAGATCTAGTCAATCAAAGATCCAAATAAGATCCAATAAATCCCAAATGCAATTATCACTCATGCATCAAAAGCCTGTGAAATAACAGCACTTTGAGCAAAACATCTCAAGTACCAAGGCTCTCAAATGCTATACACTACAAATAGGTATATAGTACCCTATAATCCTATTCTACACAACCACTCTTTGTCCAGGTAATTACTCCAATTGCATGCCTTACTGCAATGGAATAAACCAAGACAAAATGATCCTATGGTAGTTTTTGTCTAACTTGGTTCCATTTAGGACTAAGTATTATGTAATTGAATTACTTCATCTTGATTATGATAAGCTTCTCATCGCATCTGTTGATCCTTCATGGGGTTGATCACATCGTAGGAGTAGTACTGTAGCTTCCATCAATGCTTATGCCTTCTCCTAATTCTATTCTATACTATAGTGATTCACCTATGTACTTGATAACTAAGGATATGGTGCATACCCCATAGTTACCATGGTCTAATGACTCTTAATGATTCTCAAACATCCCTTCTTGACGAGTCTTATATGTACTCTATATCATATTGTACTCCATCCTATTTATTCATAGAATGGGGTAATCATCACTTTGACTTAATCATCTCTGACTATGTCAGATTACTCTTGTTCTCAACAACACTAATACTCACTAAACTTCTAACTATACATACCTACGTATAAAGAAAATAGGTAAGTAGATTTACTCAAGTTGAGTAAGAATAATTCTATACAAGTATGATTACATCATTCTCAAGTGGATGATCATCATAGTTGTAGGAAATGTGGTTTAGATAAGATGGCTTCCTATAGTATTTACCAACCTACAGATCTCCTAAAAGGTTTTAAACCTAAGGTCGCTTCGCTCTGATACCACCTGTGATGACCCAGCACACCACTGTGTAAGGACCCCAGACCGGCAGTCTGAAACCCTACGTATGCATACATTCACGATCCCAGAAAGATCAGTCGTGAACAACATACAAAGTTGGCACACAGAATACATCATCCATTACACGAATACGTAAAGGTATTACACAAATGATCACATGATCAAGACTAAAACATCTGCCACGCAGGGCAGGCAACTTAACAAACACAGCGGAAGACAAATAAAAACATAACGTAGCTGAGCCCATGTCACGCCTTAACCTACAGGCTGCTGACCGGGAGACGAGCCTAATTCGCACAGTCGTCAACTCCGTACTTCTCTTCATAGATCTCCTTTGGAGACTCCTTCTCCAAAATCTGATAAGTAGATACCAGGGGCGAAACCATAATGAGTACATTTGAATGTACTCAGCAAGACATCCATCATGTCACTTACCAACATGCAAATATGCTTATATGGTGGAATAGGTAGGCTATAAATATGGTTCACTATCAATGGTGTCCATGTATGATGACACCACAGTTGCAGTCAGGTTAATCTGTATCTTCGTTGAAGAAGATACTTCAGAAGAAAATAATATAGTTTTATTTCTCTTGTCGATGTCACAGGTACAAGAGGTTTTGTAAAACTTTGTTAAAGAATATTTTCTCCTGGCAAAACTTCTTGGAATCAGTTTCCAGAATTCTTGCTTAGAGTAGAAAAGGTTTTGTTTGCAAAACATTTTGTTTTGTATAACATCATCTGGCTTTTCATCATCGACGATACCTCCACGGTATAAGTTTCCATTCCTTTCCGAACTTCACAAGTTCAACACTTCCTTTCCAAAATTTCCCTTTCAAAACTCCTTTTTGAAAACATTGACACAATGCTAGCTACATGGCCATTCAACTGTCCATATCCGAGGACGCGGCTTCTTCGAAAAAGTTATACTCTGCAGAGGTGTACACATCCACCAGATCCAGTACACCTCCCGTGAAACAACCACGGACTGTAACAACAGTATGTAAACATCAGGTATCTGATCATAACCATCCACTATGTTCAAGCTAGTATATGCCTATCTCTCAGTTGAGTTTTACCACATCCCCGGCACTGAGCTAGTCCCCGCCAAGCCAGGATGCCTCATCTGATGCATCCGGAGGGAAAATTAATCCCACACTTTATATGTCTCCGCGACATTCGGTTCAGAGGATCCCATCCCCTATAGCACATTGAGATAGCACACACTAATAAGAACAAACTTCAAGTTAAGCCCCTTGCCCATGTTGGGGTAGGGTGGCAGTACGGTAAAGGTTGTCCGGCGAAGACTAGGTTATGTGTCATTTTTGAAAACACCACTTTCTCAAAAATGACCACTTCCACATTCCTCCGGAGAACAAGGATCCGCCTTTTCTCCGGGTTTTTCCGTAAAGCCTTTGTTTTGTAGAATCACAATTTTAGGGTGTCCACTTAGGGACTAGTATATTTGATGGTAATAAATACCATATGGTGGCTTATGGGCTTGGTATTACCAAGTTTAACTATTGGCATGATAGTAACCTATATAATAGTATGGTAGTAAATTCCACATCAAAAATAGTTTTGATAATCAAGTTTTTTGTAAAACTTCAGAGGTAAAACATGCATGGTAGATAATGATAAGTATTGTATCAGCAAGCAATCAGGATGGCTTGCCTGGTATCTCCTTGTGTCCCTGGTTTTGGAGTGACTGGAACTTGAAACAGAGCTTCCCGACACTTCCTTCCTCTTCGTTTTCTAACGTCGTAAAAAGAGAATAAAGGACACACATTCAGAACCAAACAAGGCAAGCAACCATACATATCAATACATACAGCAAGGAAACTAAAAATAACTAATCACACCATTATTAATGGAGGCAAACAATCAAACAAAACTACTTGGCAGAAATGCCATTTAAAAAGGCAGCTTAAGGTTGGAGGAACATATCTCACAACCTTAATATCATGGATTCAGTGGGTGTGCCACTCTCATTCCAAGATATTAATAAACTCAAAATACACTTAGTTTCACAAGGGTGAGACTACTAAAGGTATACAAAACATGCACAAAAATAAGCATGGCAATGGGTCTGTCAACCACACCACAAAAAGAACAAGATAGCCAATCTATTAAGTCTAAATTGACAACAAGAATAAATGAAACACATGATTTGTAAAAGTTACTTTTACAAATCAGTGATCCTTCACAAATTTAACAAAGTAATAGACTCATCACAAAACACATAATTTCTCATAGTGAGAACAATAGAAACAATGGCTAAAAAGAAGGAATCCTATTGACATGTTTCTACTAAAAGTTTGCTATGCAAACATGCATAACAAGTAAAATACTAAAATGCAAACAAGGAACCATGTTATCATAATGGGAATGAAAACATGTCCTCATGCAAGGATACACAAATATCCACCAAACACAAGTTGGCAGGAAAAACAATTCAACACAAAAACTGCTAAGGAAACTAGTACTACTCACACACGAAGAATCAATGGATTCATTTCAATAAAGTAATTGAAATACAACCAGAGGGTCCATGTTACAAAAACAGTAGTGAAAAACATATATACTTGCTATAACAAAAATATCCCATTTGATAAAACAAGGCATCAATTTGCAGGGCAACTCCTACATACTAGTAGTAATAAAAAGGGCATTACTAGAGGAATCAAACAACAATCCAAAGATGGATTTTTCCTAGCAAGCCACACATGATTATAACCACTTACAAACAGAAGCATACCCATTTTTGTTTAGCACAAAAATTCCCAAAGCAAACATATTAGGCACTCATTAGTTATAGAACTATATAAACGAAATACATCTAGTTTGGGGAAATAATGTTTCCACCAAAAATGCAATGAAACCAGTGGGTGTTCCACTAGCATATCAAAGCATTAAGAGGTCACAATGCCTCTGGTCATACTTGACAAAAATTAGCAAAATACTAAACTAGCATCTAGTGCATTAACCATACTAGTAGAAAATACTAGGATGCAAAAATAAGCAATGTAATGCTACTCATGCTATTGTTTTCACACAAGTGAAAACTCTAGGGGTCAAGTACTCATAATAACATAATCAAAATGCTACTGGTCCTATGAAGATAACACAAAAATATGTGGCTATGCAACCACAAATATTAATGCCAAAAATTCCACACATGAGGGAATTTTTCCAAAACATTTTCATAGTAATGATTAAACTACTCATGCTTTTATACCAATTCAAAAACAAGCTAGTAGAGGTGATACTAACACCAAAATTCAGTACCAATATGGTACTGGATCCAATCAACAAATCCAAGTGTTTGCACAAAATTTTATCACTCAAAATTATATGCAAGTATTAAACTAGAGAATAAACATATGATATAAATATAAATCCTATTTATTCTCAACTCAAATCCACACAATCTAACATGCTAAAATAGTTAAGTAACACTTATAAAACAAGTTCACACAACTTATACATGCTAGAAAATAATATTGCAACACAAAAATATCATAACACAAATTAATTACTTAAAATGCCAAAATGGCAGAAACAAGCATTTTAAAGATCTGTCCACCAAAATTTCTATGATGCTCTAAAAATTAAACCCTTCTAGGTTTGGATAGCCCTAAACATATACAAGACCATCCAGTTGAGTTTGCATCAAAAATCATTTTTAATAATTTTATAAAAATCACCAAAGTGCTCTCTGGTGTTTTACCAAATTGCATGCCATTTCAAAAATACAATGAATTTGGAAACGAGGTTAAATGCTCCTGTTAGGAAATTTCAAGGGCTTTCCAATGCAATTGGCCTCACTTCATTCTGAGTTGTAAAATAAAAATGGTGCTCATTTTGGTGTTTCTGGTACCTGTTACCAAATCATTTTTAATTCTTAAAATATGCATCCAAATGTAGATCTACAACTTGGAGATGGTTTAGAATTAGTTGAGGTACAACTGTGATTTTTGGTTTGGTCAAATTCATCTTTTAGATATTTATTTAGAGCCCAAAAGTAAACAGGTCTGTTTCTGTGAAAATAAAATTGGAAAAGACTAGAGTTGGGCCAGATCTGAAAAACGGGCCGGCCAGACATATTCTACCGGGGGGAATCTAGCCAAAGACACTGACTCGCGGGCCAACCGCCACGGTGGCTGCCACGCGGGCGAGCGCTAGGCCCACGCGCAGTTTGACTTCGTCCGCGCGGGGTCAAGGAGCGCTGACGTCGCCACGACGTCATCACCGCGTCACTCGCCGGCGGGAGAGCTCCGGCGAGGCCCTAATCGACGCGGCTGTGCACCATCTTGCGAAACGAAAACGTCCAAGCGTTGGTATCGACGAGGGGAACCAAAATAAGGTAGCGTCGCTTCCCGGGAGGGCGCCGGAGAGCGGCGGCGTCGAGGACTCGCGGTGGCCGGACGGCCACCACGGCACGGCGGCGATTTAGCGGGTTAGGGAGGGGGAAAAAGGTGCGGCGAGCTTCGCCTGCTCACCGTGGATGCGAGGAGACGGTCGGAGAGGTCGGAGGATGGGCGAGGGAGCGGCAATGGCTCGCCGGAGTTGTCGGGGTCGGAGAGGAAAAGTCGACGGCGCGGCCACCACGATTCGTCCCACCTCGATTCCGTTCGCAGAGAGGGAACACTCGACGAGACGGAGAGGTTAGGCAACAAGGCGGCCGGCGGCGAGCTCTCCCTTGGCCTAATCGCCGGCGAGCTCGAGGCTAGGGTTTCGGGTTGGGATTTCTTGAGAGAGAGAGAGGAGAGAGCTTGAGGGGAGGGGAGAGGGGGCATGTGGGAGACAGACCACATGGGGGGGCCTCTTATCCTCCTCGAGTTGCTTCCAAACGAAGGCATGGAGTAGGGCTGCTGTTTGCTACAGCATGGCTAGAGGTAGAAGATGACTCAGCTTATTTTTAGGTCCCTGCAATTTTACAAATTGGTCCCTGTCTTCACTGAAAAAAGATGTTTTCACTAGGAAAACCAAGTCAAAAATTGAAACCCTTCTGCCCAAAATTCTTATTAGTTGAGATGTTCAACATATGTGAAAATTGGCTCAATTAGATAAACTTCATAATTCAAGGTTGTCCAAATTTGAATTCTTACATAAATGGACATTGAATTTATTAACCTACTTAGGAGCTTCCAAAAATGATAATTTTTGGCACACATTCCTTATTTGATGTGTTCCTTATGTGGTAGAAAATTCAAGTCATTTTGAGTTACTTCATAGAACAAACTTGTTCAAATTTCAAAAAGGTGCTGTCAAGAAAACAGGGGTTTTTGGCAACTTAAATTATTCAAAAACTTGTGCCCTTTTGGTTTTCATCCTCATTTATGATATAGAGAATGTGGTATTTATTTCATGGCATTTGGAAAAAGTTTGTAGAACAAACTTGTTCAAAATCCCAATTGTTGCTGTGGAGAAAAACCATGTTTTCAGGACTTTAATGGATTCAATTTTTGGTCTCCTCTTGTGTGTGTTCCTTATTTGATATAAGGAAGCAATGGTATGAATTTCAGATCATTTGATGGAAGTTTCCAGAAGTAACTTGTTTTAGTTTTCTGTTTCTAGAAATACTGGAATTTCAATTTAATAAGGCATTTGGCTTTTCTTTAATAATGTTTTGCCAAAATATTTATATGACTAGAGATAGCAAGTCAATGCTCTCCAATACTTTGTTTTTAATCTTGCAAGGTTGGAAAAACATTTGATAAGATTTTGGTGAAGCATTTAAGAATGCCTCTTTTTCTGATAATCTTTTAGGGAAATTTTATTAAGTGTTTCCTCTTTCTTAATTTAGGTCTTGGAATAATATTCAACAAGTATGAGATTCATAAGATGTTTTTGGAAAACTCTTTGATCAATATTTACTTTAGAAAATATTGCCAAGGTCATTGGAACAATATGTTGAATATTTTGTTTTCAATTTCTTAGCCATGTAAGTTTATATAATTAGTTTGTTTAGTTGCACTCAAACAAATACAATCAAAGTTTAATTGTCACAATCAAAGTTTAATTGTCAAGCCATTAGCAAAACAACTGTGTTAACAGGTATTCCAAAATTGGGATGTGACAGGTCTTCCCCCCTTAAAAAGAATCTCGTCCCCGAGATTCACAAGCGAGGACTAAGGGAGGGCCAACAAACACAATGTTAGTGTTGGAGTGCCGGTGCTTCCCCCCTTTGACTTTTCTTGGGAGGTGGGGTAATACCCTAAATTAGTGAATTCGCTATTAAAAGAAGTACACCAGTACTTGTTTTAGGTCCAAAACTTTTGTTTCTTGGTTTGAACAAAAATTAAGGTTAGTGCAGAACTACCTGGAAATGTACCGTAAATTTTTACATGAGTTCCTAGCTACATCCCACATCTTACATAACACATATGGAGTGGTGTACCACTCTCATAATAAGGTATATAATAAGCTAAAAGTATAGCTTGTGGGTGCAAAGGTTAGGTTGCTAAGGTAAAACAAACAGACAGAACAATACCCATGGCAGTGGATATTGGCATCACACAAGCAAATATCACTTAATGTGTTCATGATTTTAGTTGGATGTTTTTAGTTTAATAAGATACTCTTAAGCACAATCATAACACAAGTATAAACTCATGCTAAGATAAAACATTTAAACAAAATCCAATAAGCAAGCAAACAACACCACAGATGAATATACTATTTATTCACTAGGTTATTGTTTATTAGAGGTTTTGGAATTCCATCAATCATGAACAATTTGCAAACAACCAGTAGCAAAAAACCAATGAATCCAATCATAAAGATATTCTAAAACACTATGTTCACACAAGATAAAAACTTCTATTACACAGGCATAAAAAAAAGACTGCACAAATAACACATTAGTATGAAAAATCTACACCAGCATGCTATAAGAGATGATCATATCCTATAACCATAGAACATGAAACTAAATAATTCATGGCATGATAACAGAAGTAAATAACTTCCTAACATGCTATATCAACACATATGCTCGTAAAATAAAAAGAGGGTAATACTAGAGCAAAAATCACCATTTTCTAGTGGTGAAACTAGTTTTCGCGCTAGAGAAGCAAACAATGCTATCATGATGTTTAAAACTAAACAAGCAAGTCATGGATATAAATGTACCTAATAGCAGTACACAAAACTTACTCATGTTAGTAAGCACAAACATCAAAACAATTTCCATGATACAACTATTAAACATGCAGAAATTTCTTCTAGCAATTTTCTGTTTTCTTTAACCAATTACTAGCAAACAAGCAAGGTATAACTCACACAACCAGTAGCTATGTAACTACTGAAAAGTTATCTAAACCTTTTCAAAAATCCATACACTCAATTTAAAATCATTCACAAACAATCTACCAATCAAGAGGAATTTATTTTAGTTGCGAACAATTTAATTTTAGCACACGATAGTGAAACATTTCTTAACATGATACCCCTAAGGAATATTATGCTAACAAAAAGATCACACCTAAACATATTAGTATGTACTAATAAGAAATAAACTTCTCACTTGCATAGGTGAAAAGAAACAATTATATTTTCCATGGTGGAAAATAGAAATCAATCACAAAGTGAAACATGCTATTTTCACACATGTGTATGGTTGGGGATTTTCATCCTCAAGCCAAAATACAATGGTACCAGTGGGCTATGGCCCACTAATACCATGTAAAAATAGGTACTAAGCCTCTGGTTACTCATGAAAAACTTTGCATACAAGATAAAAATATAAGGCTATTTCATCTAGTGAAACAATACTAGTGCATATTGATAGCAATGCTTACACATGCTTTACTATTTAAAAGACATGCAAGCTAACATAGGTACAAGCATCAAAATAACAGTACCTAAATGTTACTTGACTCAAAGAACACATTGCACAAAATCTACTAAAGCATTCACACAAAGATCTAGCTCTCACAATAATTCCAAATAATAAACTAGATGGTAACAAATGCTATTTCATTTTTATTCGAGTTTCCAATCATGCACACACTTTCTAGGGTAGATTTATTGTAAGAGAAAAACATAATAACAAGTCCTAACAACTCCATATAAATTTGGAAGCAAGATTGAATAAAACACAAATTCATTTCAATCAAGAGCACACAAAGAAACAAAAACAGGAAAACTGTTGTTTCCTAGATCTATCATAACCATTTCATCGTTTTACTTAATTTCTAAACCCCCAATTCATAGTACCTACAATGTCTACTAAGATTTGGTTTCCAAAATAGATACACCTAATATCTTATTGACTAGTAAACGAATAGGTCATCATCTTATTTTCTCGTGACTTCTCCTTTTTACCAACTAGATTAAAAGGTGTTCTAAGTCACTTAATTCTTGGTTTAGAAAGAGTTGTCAGTATTTCACATGCTTTGGTTAGGTGTCAACCTAAGATTAGAACAAAACATGTTAGTCTTGTTAGCTTTCGATATAATCATGTTTGTCCGACAAGATACGACTAGCGTCATACGTCGAATATTGAATTGTGCTCTTTTGATTGGCTTTCTGAGGGGGTTGCGCATCATGGCATGTGAACACTTCTTTTTCACCTTTCTCTAGAGGAGGGAGGTATATACTTTTAAAAGGGGATTTCTCTTGTTTGGTCTTTTTAAAAAGGAACATAAAAAGTGCGACATTTAGCCAACATGGTAAAAAGAGTCTTTTGCAAACATACCAAACATAGAGGTTTTGGTCAGTATTGGTTGGTTTTCTTCACGCCTTTTCTTCTTTGAGGGTTGTCGTGGTTGGAGCTTTATCTGTTGGAGTGCATCACTGGTAGCAACTCTATCAGCTCGTGTGGCTTGATGGTCCTCTATTCTTAGGTCCAACGGTGCTTTCATTAATTGTGGGGGAGATGGTGGTGGTTCACGACGGGTCGCATTATGAAGCGAAAACAAGTCTAAGTCTAAGAAACAAATTCTTGTTTTTGAATGCTATACAAACATTTTTGCTTGCAAAAATTTAACACGAGGCGATTCAAAAACAAGAGCGGGGCAATCACAAATTTGCAAAATTTTGAGCACTCCGCAAACATATAGAAGCCTAGATGAACCAAATTCTACACCACACAATAGCACAAAGTCCTATGGACACACATAAGCAAGCCAAAACACACAAGCAAGGATCCATTGGAGCTACGTCGGGGGATGATCCAAAAATCCTAGAAGTGGCTGAAGAACTATATCTACTTCTGACCATCATCACTGTAGAGCTATGCGATTATTTTGGTCTCTCGGGACATCGGCAAGTATAAAAGTTTTTGGATGGAAACAAGATAATAAAGTAAAGTTTTGATAAAACTTTTAACTGAGAGAGGTAATATTACGCAACAAATTTGTTTTTGAAACTCCAACTATTTTCTGGACAGAAAACTTCAAATACGAGAGATGTTTCAAAAACAGAGCGGAGCAGTTACAAACAAGTAAGAAATAACCTCTTAACCGAGAGAGATACCAATTTTGTAAGGCCCGCCCTTCGAACCACTGTTCAAGGACGCCCTTCATATGCATTTAGAATCTTTTGAAAAGATCAGAAGGAGGGAAAATATACTAAAATTCCCTTAGATAAAAATAATTTAGATAGTAAATAGGTTTTTGCTCCAAAAATAATTTTCTTTCCTATCTGACGTCCATGCTAACTAAGGTCTCCTAAGGTCAGGATGGCTCTGATACCAACTCTGTAAGGACCCCAGACCGGCAGTCTGAAACCCTACGTATGCATACATTCACGATCCCAGAAAGATCAGTCGTGAACAACATACAAAGTTGGCACACAGAATACATCATCCATTACACGAATACGTAAAGGTATTACACAAATGATCACATGATCAAGACTAAAACATCTGCCACGCAGGGCAGGCAACTTAACAAACACAGCGGAAGACAAATAAAAACATAACGTAGCTGAGCCCATGTCACGCCTTAACCTACAGGCTGCTGACCGGGAGACGAGCCTAATTCGCACAGTCGTCAACTCCGTACTTCTCTTCATAGATCTCCTTTGGAGACTCCTTCTCCAAAATCTGATAAGTAGATACCAGGGGCGAAACCATAATGAGTACATTTGAATGTACTCAGCAAGACATCCATCATGTCACTTACCAACATGCAAATATGCTTATATGGTGGAATAGGTAGGCTATAAATATGGTTCACTATCAATGGTGTCCATGTATGATGACACCACAGTTGCAGTCAGGTTAATCTGTATCTTCGTTGAAGAAGATACTTCAGAAGAAAATAATATAGTTTTATTTCTCTTGTCGATGTCACAGGTACAAGAGGTTTTGTAAAACTTTGTTAAAGAATATTTTCTCCTGGCAAAACTTCTTGGAATCAGTTTCCAGAATTCTTGCTTAGAGTAGAAAAGGTTTTGTTTGCAAAACATTTTGTTTTGTATAACATCATCTGGCTTTTCATCATCGACGATACCTCCACGGTATAAGTTTCCATTCCTTTCCGAACTTCACAAGTTCAACACTTCCTTTCCAAAATTTCCCTTTCAAAACTCCTTTTTGAAAACATTGACACAATGCTAGCTACATGGCCATTCAACTGTCCATATCCGAGGACGCGGCTTCTTCGAAAAAGTTATACTCTGCAGAGGTGTACACATCCACCAGATCCAGTACACCTCCCGTGAAACAACCACGGACTGTAACAACAGTATGTAAACATCAGGTATCTGATCATAACCATCCACTATGTTCAAGCTAGTATATGCCTATCTCTCAGTTGAGTTTTACCACATCCTCGGCACTGAGCTAGTCCCCGCCAAGCCAGGATGCCTCATCTGATGCATCCGGAGGGAAAATTAATCCCACACTTTATATGTCTCCGCGACATTCGGTTCAGAGGATCCCATCCCCTATAGCACATTGAGATAGCACACACTAATAAGAACAAACTTCAAGTTAAGCCCCTTGCCCATGTTGGGGTAGGGTGGCAGTACGGTAAAGGTTGTCCGGCGAAGACTAGGTTATGTGTCATTTTTGAAAACACCACTTTCTCAAAAATGACCACTTCCACATTCCTCCGGAGAACAAGGATCCGCCTTTTCTCCGGGTTTTTCCGTAAAGCCTTTGTTTTGTAGAATCACAATTTTAGGGTGTCCACTTAGGGACTAGTATATTTGATGGTAATAAATACCATATGGTGGCTTATGGGCTTGGTATTACCAAGTTTAACTATTGGCATGATAGTAACCTATATAATAGTATGGTAGTAAATTCCACATCAAAAATAGTTTTGATAATCAAGTTTTTTGTAAAACTTCAGAGGTAAAACATGCATGGTAGATAATGATAAGTATTGTATCAGCAAGCAATCAGGATGGCTTGCCTGGTATCTCCTTGTGTCCCTGGTTTTGGAGTGACTGGAACTTGAAACAGAGCTTCCCGACACTTCCTTCCTCTTCGTTTTCTAACGTCGTAAAAAGAGAATAAAGGACACACATTCAGAACCAAACAAGGCAAGCAACCATACATATCAATACATACAGCAAGGAAACTAAAAATAACTAATCACACCATTATTAATGGAGGCAAACAATCAAACAAAACTACTTGGCAGAAATGCCATTTAAAAAGGCAGCTTAAGGTTGGAGGAACATATCTCACAACCTTAATATCATGGATTCAGTGGGTGTGCCACTCTCATTCCAAGATATTAATAAACTCAAAATACACTTAGTTTCACAAGGGTGAGACTACTAAAGGTATACAAAACATGCACAAAAATAAGCATGGCAATGGGTCTGTCAACCACACCACAAAAAGAACAAGATAGCCAATCTATTAAGTCTAAATTGACAACAAGAATAAATGAAACACATGATTTGTAAAAGTTACTTTTACAAATCAGTGATCCTTCACAAATTTAACAAAGTAATAGACTCATCACAAAACACATAATTTCTCATAGTGAGAACAATAGAAACAATGGCTAAAAAGAAGGAATCCTATTGACATGTTTCTACTAAAAGTTTGCTATGCAAACATGCATAACAAGTAAAATACTAAAATGCAAACAAGGAACCATGTTATCATAATGGGAATGAAAACATGTCCTCATGCAAGGATACACAAATATCCACCAAACACAAGTTGGCAGGAAAAACAATTCAACACAAAAACTGCTAAGGAAACTAGTACTACTCACACACGAAGAATCAATGGATTCATTTCAATAAAGTAATTGAAATACAACCAGAGGGTCCATGTTACAAAAACAGTAGTGAAAAACATATATACTTGCTATAACAAAAATATCCCATTTGATAAAACAAGGCATCAATTTGCAGGGCAACTCCTACATACTAGTAGTAATAAAAAGGGCATTACTAGAGGAATCAAACAACAATCCAAAGATGGATTTTTCCTAGCAAGCCACACATGATTATAACCACTTACAAACAGAAGCATACCCATTTTTGTTTAGCACAAAAATTCCCAAAGCAAACATATTAGGCACTCATTAGTTATAGAACTATATAAACGAAATACATCTAGTTTGGGGAAATAATGTTTCCACCAAAAATGCAATGAAACCAGTGGGTGTTCCACTAGCATATCAAAGCATTAAGAGGTCACAATGCCTCTGGTCATACTTGACAAAAATTAGCAAAATACTAAACTAGCATCTAGTGCATTAACCATACTAGTAGAAAATACTAGGATGCAAAAATAAGCAATGTAATGCTACTCATGCTATTGTTTTCACACAAGTGAAAACTCTAGGGGTCAAGTACTCATAATAACATAATCAAAATGCTACTGGTCCTATGAAGATAACACAAAAATATGTGGCTATGCAACCACAAATATTAATGCCAAAAATTCCACACATGAGGGAATTTTTCCAAAACATTTTCATAGTAATGATTAAACTACTCATGCTTTTATACCAATTCAAAAACAAGCTAGTAGAGGTGATACTAACACCAAAATTCAGTACCAATATGGTACTGGATCCAATCAACAAATCCAAGTGTTTGCACAAAATTTTATCACTCAAAATTATATGCAAGTATTAAACTAGAGAATAAACATATGATATAAATATAAATCCTATTTATTCTCAACTCAAATCCACACAATCTAACATGCTAAAATAGTTAAGTAACACTTATAAAACAAGTTCACACAACTTATACATGCTAGAAAATAATATTGCAACACAAAAATATCATAACACAAATTAATTACTTAAAATGCCAAAATGGCAGAAACAAGCATTTTAAAGATCTGTCCACCAAAATTTCTATGATGCTCTAAAAATTAAACCCTTCTAGGTTTGGATAGCCCTAAACATATACAAGACCATCCAGTTGAGTTTGCATCAAAAATCATTTTTAATAATTTTATAAAAATCACCAAAGTGCTCTCTGGTGTTTTACCAAATTGCATGCCATTTCAAAAATACAATGAATTTGGAAACGAGGTTAAATGCTCCTGTTAGGAAATTTCAAGGGCTTTCCAATGCAATTGGCCTCACTTCATTCTGAGTTGTAAAATAAAAATGGTGCTCATTTTGGTGTTTCTGGTACCTGTTACCAAATCATTTTTAATTCTTAAAATATGCATCCAAATGTAGATCTACAACTTGGAGATGGTTTAGAATTAGTTGAGGTACAACTGTGATTTTTGGTTTGGTCAAATTCATCTTTTAGATATTTATTTAGAGCCCAAAAGTAAACAGGTCTGTTTCTGTGAAAATAAAATTGGAAAAGACTAGAGTTGGGCCAGATCTGAAAAACGGGCCGGCCAGACATATTCTACCGGGGGGAATCTAGCCAAAGACACTGACTCGCGGGCCAACCGCCACGGTGGCTGCCACGCGGGCGAGCGCTAGGCCCACGCGCAGTTTGACTTCGTCCGCGCGGGGTCAAGGAGCGCTGACGTCGCCACGACGTCATCACCGCGTCACTCGCCGGCGGGAGAGCTCCGGCGAGGCCCTAATCGACGCGGCTGTGCACCATCTTGCGAAACGAAAACGTCCAAGCGTTGGTATCGACGAGGGGAACCAAAATAAGGTAGCGTCGCTTCCCGGGAGGGCGCCGGAGAGCGGCGGCGTCGAGGACTCGCGGTGGCCGGACGGCCACCACGGCACGGCGGCGATTTAGCGGGTTAGGGAGGGGGAAAAAGGTGCGGCGAGCTTCGCCTGCTCACCGTGGATGCGAGGAGACGGTCGGAGAGGTCGGAGGATGGGCGAGGGAGCGGCAATGGCTCGCCGGAGTTGTCGGGGTCGGAGAGGAAAAGTCGACGGCGCGGCCACCACGATTCGTCCCACCTCGATTCCGTTCGCAGAGAGGGAACACTCGACGAGACGGAGAGGTTAGGCAACAAGGCGGCCGGCGGCGAGCTCTCCCTTGGCCTAATCGCCGGCGAGCTCGAGGCTAGGGTTTCGGGTTGGGATTTCTTGAGAGAGAGAGAGGAGAGAGCTTGAGGGGAGGGGAGAGGGGGCATGTGGGAGACAGACCACATGGGGGGGCCTCTTATCCTCCTCGAGTTGCTTCCAAACGAAGGCATGGAGTAGGGCTGCTGTTTGCTACAGCATGGCTAGAGGTAGAAGATGACTCAGCTTATTTTTAGGTCCCTGCAATTTTACAAATTGGTCCCTGTCTTCACTGAAAAAAGATGTTTTCACTAGGAAAACCAAGTCAAAAATTGAAACCCTTCTGCCCAAAATTCTTATTAGTTGAGATGTTCAACATATGTGAAAATTGGCTCAATTAGATAAACTTCATAATTCAAGGTTGTCCAAATTTGAATTCTTACATAAATGGACATTGAATTTATTAACCTACTTAGGAGCTTCCAAAAATGATAATTTTTGGCACACATTCCTTATTTGATGTGTTCCTTATGTGGTAGAAAATTCAAGTCATTTTGAGTTACTTCATAGAACAAACTTGTTCAAATTTCAAAAAGGTGCTGTCAAGAAAACAGGGGTTTTTGGCAACTTAAATTATTCAAAAACTTGTGCCCTTTTGGTTTTCATCCTCATTTATGATATAGAGAATGTGGTATTTATTTCATGGCATTTGGAAAAAGTTTGTAGAACAAACTTGTTCAAAATCCCAATTGTTGCTGTGGAGAAAAACCATGTTTTCAGGACTTTAATGGATTCAATTTTTGGTCTCCTCTTGTGTGTGTTCCTTATTTGATATAAGGAAGCAATGGTATGAATTTCAGATCATTTGATGGAAGTTTCCAGAAGTAACTTGTTTTAGTTTTCTGTTTCTAGAAATACTGGAATTTCAATTTAATAAGGCATTTGGCTTTTCTTTAATAATGTTTTGCCAAAATATTTATATGACTAGAGATAGCAAGTCAATGCTCTCCAATACTTTGTTTTTAATCTTGCAAGGTTGGAAAAACATTTGATAAGATTTTGGTGAAGCATTTAAGAATGCCTCTTTTTCTGATAATCTTTTAGGGAAATTTTATTAAGTGTTTCCTCTTTCTTAATTTAGGTCTTGGAATAATATTCAACAAGTATGAGATTCATAAGATGTTTTTGGAAAACTCTTTGATCAATATTTACTTTAGAAAATATTGCCAAGGTCATTGGAACAATATGTTGAATATTTTGTTTTCAATTTCTTAGCCATGTAAGTTTATATAATTAGTTTGTTTAGTTGCACTCAAACAAATACAATCAAAGTTTAATTGTCACAATCAAAGTTTAATTGTCAAGCCATTAGCAAAACAACTGTGTTAACAGGTATTCCAAAATTGGGATGTGACACACTGCATGTGTAGTGCGCAAGTCGGTGACATAATACTCACAGAAGGACTTATCCGTGAATATTACATCTCTCAGAGTGGTACAACAGAAACACAGCGGGGCCAAGCAAAGCTATAGGATACAAACTTCATTACAAAATCTTGAGAATCTCTTTGATGAACCAAGAAGATCTCATGCAAATGAAACATCAGAAGAAGCAATTCGAAGCTCCAAGCCGGAGAAGAACTCTAGCTCAGGACTAATCCACTACGGCTGATGTCAGCCCTAAAATATGGCTTGATAAAGCTAAGTCCAAGAATGGACTCTACCTACACCTTGATAGCTGCTCCTCCACCAGCGTTGTTGATGACGATACTTTACCGACTAAGTAGTAGATCACTCCACGTAGCTCCCTTAGGCAGCGCTGGCTTCTCGATTACGACTTCAATAGGACTTCAACTCTAAGCAGGGGTTCAAACGGGAATGAATGAGTAACGAGCGTTACTCAGCAAGTTCATGATATATAGTGGGTAGTTTGATGCACTAACTACAGCTTTAGACTCGAAAGAGTCATAAGCTAATGCAAGGTTTTGTAAAACTTTCTTCAAGAGGTTGCTTTTAATTCTGGAAACTATGCCCGCCATTCTTCACAGGATTAGAACTTTCATGGAGTTGCCTTTCCTGCGGCGTTCGCAGCTCCTTCCCGGAACAAGGGGTAACATGTCACATCCTTTTACACTCTGCAGAGGTGCGTTACTTTACCCATGGACGACCAAGACCATGTTGCACAACCAGGCTCGAGATCCTGTCCACTCCCACTCAGGTGTGGGGCCCGGTAGTTGGTCCAAGCCAAACCGTGCCTCCGCACAACGCATGCCCACCCATTTCTGCCAGCAGGTTGAACGCCTGATTCCACCCCTCACGATGGAGATCTACGCGCCCCTGGCAGACACTCATAGACCCAGAGCCCGTGGGACGTAAGGGCTCCCACCCATGTGCATGTAGTCTCGCAAGACCTACAGCGTACGTCTCTATTAGTCCGTTGACATGCGAACGAGAGAAGTATCACGGCTGACTTACTCCCCCCACAAAAGATCCATGGTCAACGCGAATTTACGGCGCAAGAATCCTGACGGCAGTTGTTGTTAATTCCTAGGTAATACGTTCCCATGCAGATGGAACCTTCCTTTGACCTATTCATCTTACCATGGTTCCATCCGCCCACCAAACAGAACACTACCACTCGGGTAGTCATTCAATTAGTCATATTATTATAAAAATAGGATCATGCATTCTTTTGAGAATAGGTGATAATACGATAGGGTTTTTTCCAATAGTTTGTTATGAGATACTGCAAAGGATATGAGCAAGTGATGAACTTGCCTGAGATTGAATAACAATCATAATCCAGGTCTTCGGGTTCGAGGGTCTCGTAGAAAATCCCGACTTCTGAAAGATAGCAAAGTAGTCCCGTTAAGGACTACAGAAAACACTGGCAAGATGACACATGCATAGTAATGAGATGCATCGTGAAATACCCTGGAAAACACCCCAGCTTACAAGTGTAAGCCACGTTTGAAACGATAACGTATTCACACAATTGTTAGGTGACTTAGAGTTGTTTCATTACTTGTGGTGATGTGGTGATTTCTTTTAGGATTAAGTGTGTTTCACTTTTATTGAACAAACACTTGTTATCATGTTTAAGTAGAAGCGTTTATTACTTGATTAGGTATCAAGACAATAGCACATGGAAAACAATTATTGAAAAGATAACAAACATGTTTGGTTTTATTTACCTAAAGTGTAGAGCTAATGACAATGAGTTTAGTTGAAAATGATGAACTAGTACAGTAAACTCTATCATCACAATACTTGCTAATTACTTGTGATGATAGGTTTTATCGGTATGAAAACATGAGGTTTTATTAATAAGGGAAATAATGACGTGGTAATAGTTTCTGGTTATAATAAAACATTATAGAATTTCAGTATACTTATAGAAAACAAGTTTAGAAGTTTAATACAATGTTTTACAGTTGGCATATTTGAGTTGGAAATGATTTTCTTTTTAATTTGATATCACATTTTATGTTTTCTGAAAACATTTGAATAAATTATTATTTTATTAATTTTAAATGAATTAAATGACTAGATAAAATATTGCACACCAGAAAACTTGGTCAAATGACAATGTAAACATCATAGGTGAGTTGTATATGTCATTTGGAGCATTTTGGTATATAACTTGTATTTTTCTGATTTTATGAATTATTTCCTATTTTTCACAATTTTAAATGATTTAATTTAATTAAAGAAAATATTAATTTTTAAACTTTATCACATACTTTTAAAAAGTTGATCATCATTTAGATTATATTTTTCTAATCATTTTGGTATATGAGTTTTATTTTTCTGATTAGTAGATTAAAAGATATTTATTTATTAAGTTAAGTTGATTTTCTGTTTTTAAATTGACAGGTGGGTCCCACCTATCATATTTGGTTTAAACTAAAATTTAACAGAAAAATAAAAAGGAAAAAGGGTTGTGACGTCATGGTGACGTCACAGGTGATGTCACCGGCCCCAAATCTTCACAAATGGTAAGCAATTGCACGATTCACCAACAATTGGTGCAATCCGCGGGGTTCATCGACTTGGGGAGATCCCCACGAACCCGTAGAGGGTATCGCTTCCACCAAATGGTCACCGGAGTAACTCCGGCGACCACCGGCGCGGCGGCGAGCGACAGTGCAGAGTGCGCGCGTCAAATTAGTCGACCAAACAAAGAATCGAAGGCATCCAGAGATGCAGCGGCTCACCCTGAGCACGGTGGTGTGGTCGGTGAGGCACGACACGGTCGGAATCGCCGGCGGTGAGGTCTTCCTTGCGGCGGCCGTGGTGAGAACGTCGGTGAAATTCCGGGGATTCCTTCCATCGCAGCCCCTGATCTTGCTGGAGGAGAGGGAGGAGAACACGGCGAATCCGGTGATGCCCTCGGTTCCTCACGAGGTGACCGGAGATGACGGCAACGGACGGCGGCCGAGAGTTAGGGTTAGGGTTTGTTCTTCGGGTTTGGTACAGAGAGAGAGAGAGCAGGCAACGAGCGAGAGCGCGAGAAGAAGAGTGAGCTCGATGGGGACGTCTTCCTGGTCCTTATCCACGCCTGAAGTCGGCGGTTGGGAGGTGGCAGTGATGGCGATGCCACAATGGCGCTTCTCCTCTGCCTTCTGGCAGAGGAAGAAGAAGAAAAATAAAAGGCTATTTTCAATACCCCCCTACGAGTTTAAGAATTCACAGAAAGGTCCTTCTGCCTTATAAACTGAACAAAAACATTTGTTTTTAGCGCCAATTTGTAGGCAGAAAAATTAATAAAAAATATATTTGAATTCCTCATCAAATTTTACATCTCACCATGTTTTGTTTTGGTGAATTTGAATAATATTTGTATTTTTATTTAGGATGCTAGATTAAGTGATTTTCATGTTTTCACTCTATTTAATTTATTAATTGTCTTAAATTTATTTAAGGCATGAATATCACACTCACACAACACATATAAGGTTCCCAAGTGGTGTTCTATAAGTGGATTATATTGGATACACTTCCTTATAAGAAATAATTTGGTATCACTACTAGATAATGTTTCTATACACTGTAATGAAAATCACCCAATAGGGAATCTTATTCCATATCCAACTAAATCATGTTAGGTAATGGATGGAGTTGTTTTTCTTTTGTGTGGTTTTGTTATTTTCTCTCTGTTTCATTTATTTAATGGCTATTAAATTATCTTAAGCATGAGTATTATGATCACACATGACAACCATGTGGTTAACAAGGTCGTGTACCAAAGTTGGACAAATTTGGATATAATCCCTTTTGGAAAATAATTTGGTAACACTCCATAGTAGTGTTTTTATGTGTTATGGAAAATTCACCCAATATTGAGTATTCTCCCAAATACTACCAAATACTTTGCTCAGTAAATACACTTGTTTTCTTTTGTAAACTTTGTAGTTTTCATAACTGAAACTCTTCATAATTTTAATTGAAATTCTCTTAGGACAGAGTTTGGTAAATTACTTAGTAGTGTTTTTCTTTTATGCATTGTTCACAAAATCACCATGTAGGGAGTTTAATTCTAGAGCATGCCAAATGATTTTAGTGGATGGATAGTCTTGTTTTCCTTCATGTATCGTTGTTGTTTTCATAGTACTTGATTAAATGGAAACATGTGTGGCTTTGGAATCTTGTTGGGTTGTTTTCCACACAAGTTCCAGGTATGGCTATTATGCTCTGTTGGTTTTACAACATGTATTCAGTTGCATAATTATGTATAGATGGATTTTTTTGTTATTACACTTTTGTCTTATGGATGGAAATGATTTGGAAGACAAGGTGTTCATCTTGCTACCATTAACCTCCACATATCGCAGACATGTGGATGTAATGGCTGGTTATTATTTCATAATTGATAATTATTTCCATTATAGATATTATTATGAGCTCCTCATCTCTGATGAGTTTGTCAGAGGTTAATGGTTCTCTAATATCCTAATGATTCACTGGATAATTTATTATGCTCCCTTACTAAGGCAGTGTTGCTTCCTGTGCTCTTCTGTTGCTTGATGTTCTTCTCTCTAGTTGCCACTAATCTTCTGGTACTGCCTTTGTCACTTGCAAGGAATATCATCTCTTGGATTCCAACTTCAATTATCTCACCCTTGTGGTGAAAACAAACAGTTATTCCAAGCAAAGATTTTACTTGGATGATTATATAATGGTTTCTTGTTTCATTGGTGTTATTCTTTCTATTGGTTGATGGTAAAAGGAGTGTAGGTGTAGTTTATAACATCAGTTAGCCTTAAGCATATAAGAAGAATCTGTTGACAAGTTTGCAAGGCTTGTCCCCAAATTTACTTTTCATATACAAGAGACTGAGATGTACTAGGTTATTCAATCTTCTGTTTGTTTGTGTATGACTCTCAAGTGTTTGAGTATACAAAAGTGGTCTGTTAACAAGGTTGCAAGGCTTGTTATCAAACTACTTCTATATAGCACTAATATTGGAATATCATACTATTTCAAGAGGTTTAATAAGATTAGATCAAGGTATAAGAGTTTCCAAGTATTCTTATAGTAGCTTAGAGTAGCACTTCTAGCACACTCTAAATAATCTTCTTGAAGACCTTCATGTGATAGTTCCTTCTGTCTTGTGGTTTCTTCTCTTGCAACATAACTTGGAGAAAATTGGAAGATAACAAGATAAATTGATCTAGATAAAATAACAAGATCTAGATTAAAAGTTAGTTCATACTTTTATCAGCCTTATATACTTCTTTTATGGTTGAGGAGATATGTACATATTCGATAAATATGTTAATACAATTATAATGTCATTTCCCACTTGTGGGGTTTAAGTTAATACTTGTTTGTATCACTTGTGTTCTATTGAAACTTTGTTATTTACTTGTGATGGTTCACCTGATACTTATGGGATAGTTTATAGAGATGTTGTGGAGATGAATTGATAACTTAGGGAGTTGTTGTTTTATAGAAGATCACATCTCTGTTGATGGGATGATTAAGTTGTGTATTACTTATTACTGAAATTATGATTTTTAGTTATGAGATTTGGATACTCACCCCTCTTTGGGTTCTAGATACCTAGTGAGTTATCCCAAGTCACTTTTAGACTTGTGTTAAAGTTGTTAAGAATTTGTGTTAATCACAACCAATGATGGTTTGTGTAATCAAATGATTTGGTTTGTAAAGATACTATGTTATAAAGATCACTCCAAATGTACTCCTGACTAGATGAACTAGACCTATTTCATCATGTCAAGTGAAACTTCGGTCACTTTGATTTGTTTAAACTTTCGCGCCAAAATTTCCCGTACTTTTAGATGCATGCTTTGCAAATGCACATATTAAATTTAGATCCTTATAACCTCCCAAACACTGGGATGTTACAGATAGCGGCCTTGTATACATAGAAATTGTATTTTTGATAGTGGCCTTGTATTCAAGGAAAGAGGGAGTAGATCGATTTGGATTTCTAATTTTATTCTTTTATTCCTCGAGTCTTATTTACATTTTTTCAAATGCCATTTTATATCTCATCATGTAGTAATTAGAACTGCAACTTCATATCTAATGTTGAAATAATTGTATAGTGTGTTATCATCCTAGATTCTCGTATTTATGGTGTTACAACCTTTTTTGGGTTGCAATAATCTTCACATTATTTCAACTGCAATTTCATATCTCATTTTGTACATGCCTTCAATTGCATATCAATTCATAGACAGCTTCAATTGCATATCAATGTACATATCATCTCATTTTTGGTTGCAATTCGTTATTTTATACAAGACCACTAACTTAATTCCTAAATACCAAGAAAAGAAAGCCAACTTTTAAATAGCAGAAACAATTATGTGAATAAACTCTTGTGTTCTGTGCTAATTAAATATTTTGTATGTGTGGCATATTACTCTATGGTTTCATGGCACATTCACATCAATGAGCACCATTCTATGTGGTAGAATCGAAATCAAATTCTCTTTGGAAGAGATAGCGGCCTTGTATACATAGAAATTGTATTTTTGATAGTGGCCTTGTATTCAAGGAAAGAGGTAATAGATCGATTTTGATTTCTAATTTTATTCTTTTATTCCTCGAGTCTTATTTACATTTTTTCAAATGCCATTTTATATCTCATCATGTAGTAATTAGAACTGCAACTTCATATCTAATGTTGAAATAATTGTATAGTGTGTTATCATCCTAGATTCTCGTATTTATGGTGTTACAACCTTTTTTGGGTTGCAATAATCTTCACATTATTTCAACTGCAATTTCATATCTCATTTTGTAATAATTGTACACGGTACCTTTTAGGTTAATTAAACGTGCATGCCTACATGGATTGTAATTATCAGATTTGGTTATGAGGAAATTCAGTTTTCATTTAACATATTGGCTTATTGCATTTTAGGAGCCGAGAGTTGAAGAAGAGTCATTTGATGGGGGACTGGCTCTGTCAGATGGTCATGGTTCTCTGGATGGAGGCTCTGGAGAAGACTCTGGAGAAGATGATGAAGATGTTGAAGAAGAACCTCCAAGATCACCAAATGTTGATGAAAAATCAGCATGCTCAGTCCATGTCTCCGATCTGGTGATACTTCAGCTTAAGGAGCAGATGGGGTTGCACACTGACAAGGTTCTTCAAGCTGTGGTAACGCCCAACCAGCGACCATCATCTTTCATGGTTTCACATGTACTCCTTAGCAAGTTGGGTAATACCAAGTGGCGAATTTTCCAGTCTCACGAGGAGGGAGACTCCGCGTATCTTTACATCAATATGCGTAAACAGGACGTGCTAAGGTGTCACGGGAAGAGGTACGAGTGGCTGGGAGAACAAGTCGCCTTTCGTAAGGTGAATTCTCTCCTTCCACTCGGACCTGATCCCATAGAAGCTGGCCCAGTTGTCAAGATCTTCTAAGTTGTGCATGTGAAGAAAATGTTTCTTTTGTTTAAACTATGTGTTGCTTCCCGTACTACTTCATGATGCACTATGTGAAACATTGTCCTTTTTATGTTACCGTTCAGCAGAACTTATTAATATTGTTAAAGAGTTGTTTCTTTTTTCGAGGGTACGCAATTGGACACCTGATTTTTATTGGAGATAGTGGTTTGAGTACATGAACTTGACAGTTTGTTGATAGCAACACTTTCACTTACACCACTCCACACCGGCTAGTCCGAGAAATGCCCCACAAACGCAAAAACCAAACACAAGAGAAGGCCTTTCCTAAACAGAGATCAGAGCCGCGTCGCCACCAATGCTTGTGCCTATTAGGAATAACAAACTCCATCTTACATCCCTACTCGATGCACCACCCAAAGGAGAAGGGCGGCAGCACTAGTTCTGCCTCGAGGTGGGACCGACTCGAACACCGCCAGCGAGGGAGAGTTGTCTGTAACATCCCAAGTATGAAAAACACCTTTAGTATGTTTGCTTTTTGTTAATTTATGTTTTGCATCATGTCATCATAAGTTTTGCATTTGTTTTCCATTTGTTTTCCTTTATTTTCATTTGTTTTCCCTTGTTTTTCAATTTGAATTTCAAACCAAATTTCAAAATCTTTGTTTCATACTTGGTTCTCATACAATGTTTCAAATAAAACTTGCAATCAAACCAATCTTTTGTTTCTAATAAACTTGAAATTAAAAACTATTAACTTGTTTCTTTCAATTATTCAATTAATACCAAAATTCAATCAAACCCATTTGAATTTACAAACAGCAACCAAAATTCAAAATTTTGGAAACAAACACTGGCACAGTTGGGGTTTTGTAAATAACAAACTATAAAAATTAACACCAAATTTTAAAACCCCAAAACCCCTCTAATTTTCTCTCTTTTCTTACCTTTCCTTTTCAGCAAAAAAAAAGAGAAAGAAAAAATTAAAAGAAAACGGCTGGGGAAGGCAGGCTGGGCCAGCCCAGCCCGCCTAACCCCAGCGCGCGCGCAGCGCAGGCCCGCGGCCCCTTTCTTCTTTCTCCGTACGGCTGGCGTCAGCTGACGCCAGCGCGCATGCAGCAGAGCACCCCCCTCGCCACCTGCTCCCTCTCCTCGCCCTATATCTACCACACGAGCCCCCTAAACCCTAGCCTAGCCCTCTCCTTCCTCCCTGCCGCCGCCAGCTCCCTTCCTCCTCTCCGGCGAACGTTGGGGGAAGTGGCCGATCATGGCGCCGCCGTCGACAGCAGCCTAGGTGGCGCCACCGTGCAAGCCAGGGGCACGAGCAGGACCGCCACCTCTCCCTCGTCCTCATCGACAGCTGCAGCAGGACCCAGGGGCCGCTGATCCTCGACGGCGAGCTCGTCACCGCCGCAGCTGCTCTGTAGATCATCACCGCGCCGTCGACTCCGTCTACCTCACGTCAAAACCTCGCCTCCGACAGCCCCAAGGTGACCTCCTCTGTCGATTCCCGGCCAAAGCCCCCTCCTTTGCTTCCTGGTTCGTCTTTCCTCTGTCGGGCTGACGCCACCACGCCGCCATGGCCGCCGTCGAGCACGCTCCCGTGCACATCCGGGCAGCCCAAGCACGCGCACACGCTCCACCACCTGCTGTACGCACACGCACATGTCCAGCGCCGCCAAATTGTGGTCACCGCGCCGTGCAGCACCGCCGTTTCCCTCCGCCGTCGACAGGTTCAGGCGAAAGACTGAATTTTGTTCAGTTTCGTCAGATAAGAGCAGGAGCACCTCAAAACCACGCGCGCGACTCTCTGTTAACAAACGCTTCCGCACCGTGCTGGCAAGATCCAACGGCGCGCAACGCTGCGTCGCGGGTTCGATCGCCCCCCGCGCGCAGAATAAAACCCCCTTTTTGCGCATTTGCCACGCGGGCAGGCAGGCCCCACCTGCCATTGGCAGTGGTGGCCACGCAGGCGCGCCACGCAGCGCCAGCTGGGCGCTGGCCCACAGGCCAGTGACCCAGGGGTCGATCTGCTGCGTGAAAAAGGGTTCCAGGGGCCTTCCTGTGAGATTCTTTTGCATCCAAGCCCCTGGACCAAATCTAAATGTTTCTAAAATTGCAGAATAGCCCCTGCATTTAAAATTCAAATAACTTTTGTATTTCAAATCCAAATAAAATAAATAAAATATGTTTTCTGTACCAAATTTAATTCTCTACATGTTTAACTAATTGGTTTACTGTTTTGAACATTTCAAATGTTTTCAAAATTCAAATTCAAACAACTCATTTCAAATTTGGTTAATTTCATAACTAATTCAAATTTAATTCAAATGTCACATATAAAATATGTTTTCCATGCCAAATTGAACCACCTTTCCAAATATAAACTTTGTTACCTGTTTTGAATACATTAAATTGGTTAAATAATTTAAACCTTGTTTAAATCATTTAAAATTGCTAAATTCATAACTTGGTCAAATTAATTTCTTTTTGAACACATAAAATATGTTTTCAAACCAGAAAAGTATAGTCTTTTCAAGTATGAATTTTATTAAATGTTTTGAACAAATAAAAAAATTCAAATAATTTCATACTTGAATTAAATTCATTTAAATCTTGTTTAAACTTGTTTAATTCATAATTAATTCATCTTAATTCCTTTTCCAACAAATGAAACATGTATTCCATCTAAAATTTTGTGTTCTTTCCAAATATGAACTTTGTTATCCATTTTGAACAATTAAAATTGGTGAAAACAACAAATGCTTGTGTAACTCATGTAAGAAGCCAATTTTCATAACTTAATAAATAAAATTCCAAACTTGGTAAACTTCATATCAAATTGAATCTATTGTTGTTTTCTTATTGTTTTCTTCATCATGCACCATTCTAATCAACTTTCACATGATGGTTATTTGTAGATCATTTAATCCAACCCTAACTCATGGACCTTTCCATATGCAATCCAAATTGCATATGGGTCCATTTAAACATGTTATCATGTCAACTAGCTTATTTTGATGCATAAGTTAAATTGTCATGCATCATCCCATGATTGTGCATTATGCCATGTTATTGATTGTTCGTCTCTCTGTGTTGTTTGTTTGCTTCTTCTCGAATAGACGACGACGTTGAGACAGACGAGGTTTACGACACTACTTCTGAGGAGTTAGCCCAGTACCAGGCTACTGAGTTTGCAGGCAAGTGTTCACTCACCTGAACCATTGTGTCCTTTCCACACTGGATATCGATACTTTCCGTTGTCTATTCTGCTAGCCTTAAGATTCGTTGCTTGTGTTCCGATCCTATCACATGTTATCCTGTAACCCTGATATAGCCTATCCTCCACACCTATAACCCTGTTGCTTGTTGTCTGTGTCTTACTAGCATGCTTAGGGTTGTTAATGCTCGAGTCTGTTGTCCGTTATTTCTGTTACCATATTTATTATGTTCTGGGGGCTCGATGTTAAACAACAACCTGTTAATGTTGAGGTAATGCTAATTTGATGATAAGGTACCGGCAGGAGGCCGGGTATGGTTTTGAGGCCTGCTAGTGTCGAACTCAGGAAAAGTCTTTGTCCTCTAGATCCATGATGAGCGCGCTAACCGCATGTGGGAAGCGTGTATGGGCGCCCCCCTCAATTTGATTCGATTCGCATCTCATCCAAATCGCCTCATTTAGTTCGGGTTTTCCATTTGCCGCATGCATATGCAGGTGCGAACCCGAGGCCAGGGTGGAACTTTTGTAGTCGGCATTTAGGGAGACACGTTCTTAGAGTGCTATGAGGGTCCCCTTTTCCCCGTGGGGCTTGATTAGCCGTGCTCTCAATTGCACGGGGTTCTTTGGGCTTGATGCGAAGAAGAGTTGGGTTGTGTTGAGTGCCTCGCTTGGTGGAAGTGCATTTCCATCTGGCTGGGTATTCTTACGTGTACGGCCAAATTGGTGCATCCCTGCAGGGTTAAATCTTCTCGAGAAGCTGTGTTGTCCGCGGTTATGGATGACTTGGTGATAGGGCTGGCTAACAAGGATTAGACAACTTACACCTAATCACTAATAAGTTGCCTAGTAATAGTCTTATCGACACAATAACTTGAACCATCATTAATCCAACGGTGTGAGTTTATCCTCGGATTTCTTCTTTGGATAAGGGGCGAGATCCAGGATGGGTTTGTTTGAGGATAGTGATAGTTGGTTACGATACGCTATCTTATCCCTTTATTTTAGCCGGATGTTGTAGATTGTCTCTGTAGTTGGTTAGGCAGCCCGCTGCCGCGCTTTTGTATCACCTATTCTTCCGTTGAACCCAAAGCATCTGTACTTGGTGTTGCCGGGTACACTTTGGTATCTTGTGAGTCTTTCTTGCCAGTACTTGTCTGTACTGACCCCTTTGGGGCTGTGGTTTCCGCAGACTACGTTTCCGAGGATCCCCATGGTGGCTACTATGTGGAGTATGACGAGGCTGCTGACGAATAGATAGCGGACCCGGGCAGGATCCGAGACATCGTGGATGGGCTCCGTCTTTTCGTTTCCGGCCTCTTAGGCTATTTGGATCTTGTCTGTACTCACACACTTTGGATGTTTCCGCTGTGATGTAATGATGACTTGTTGGGACATGTGTCCTCTGGATGATTGTATTTGCTATCTCTGCTCTAGTGAGAGCTATTTGCAACTTATTTCTATTTCTTTGTGTCTTAGAGATTTGTTGTGATATCACTTGTTCAAATGCCGTTGACGTACCATGTGTGTATATTATGAAGTACGTCAATGGAAGTAGTCGGATTTCTATGGGATGGTTTACGCAGACGATGGATAGTAGAGAATGGTTGTCACACGTTTACGTGTTGGCCTACTCACATTGAGATGCGGGTGCCGGTATGCCCTGTAAGCCATTTATCTACTGTTTAGCGGGCTGTGAGTATCCTCTAGAAGTCCAGGTGCGACAAATGGTATCAGAGCCTGTCTGCCTGTAGGATCCCTTTTACTGGTCGCAGTTGAGTCTAGAAACTATTTTGTAGCTATATAGGAAAAATGAAACGTGAGAGTAGGAATTCTGTTCTTTTATTTCTTCCCCACCCACCCTCCCTTTTCTGGTAAGGAAGTGCAACGTTGTTTTCTCTTCTCATCTAAACTTTCAAGTTAGGATTTCACGTATCCTGGTTTCTCTAGGATAGTTATATCTACTAGACCATAGGAATGGAGGTGGTTGTGACATGATTTATCATGTTGCCTACTCACGATTGAGAACGGAGGCGTGTAAGCCCCGGAAGCAGATCCTCTATTCCTTAAGCAGTAGATATTGATCCTTTAGAAGCCCGGATGGGGTTTTCCGTAGTACCTCAGGAGTGTTTGGTCTCGTGTTTCCCGAATGTTGCTTCAATATCCTGTTCTTCTCAACATCCTTTTCGTCCGTTGAAACCTTGTTGTTGCTTGCCACTTCAGTTCTTCTACCGGCGTCTAATCAAAACTTCGCCGATCATCTGCAGATGGATCTCAGGTTCTACCCGCAGGTGGTTCGTATGACTCGTTGCGAGAGCACTGCCGGTTATCCGGAGATGCTGAGAGACATGGTCACTTTTCTGGGGTTCCGTTGGGCACCAGAGTACCAGGTCTACGAGCAGCAGCGAGAGTTTGAGCAGACCTACTACCAGGCTATCGTCTACATTCTGTCAGATGATGGCATGAGCGTAGTCCACCGCTACGAGGCAGTAGGTTCCACAGTGGATATGGCTGTGCAGCAGGCAGCTTATGTGAGTCTCACCGTCCTTCGTGCTGACTACTGGGGATTTGACGATTCTATCTATCGCCACATCCCCCGTGGTTACATCACATCGGAGGGAGCTCACTTCACTCTCTACGACAACTTGGATGTCTACGAGCATGATAACTCCAGGCTGCACACCACCGCTCAGTTTGTGAGGCACAGTGACGCAGTTGCTAGCACACTATCTCAGGAGTTGGCTTCAGTCAGAGAGCAGCTTTACCTTGCTTTGACTCGTCTGGCGACTTACACCATAGACTTTGTTGGAGACGAGCGCTTTGCACGTTTCGATCAGCCAGTTGGACGTCGTCTGCCAGATGCTGGAGGTTACGAGCCGATCAGAGGTCCACTCCTTAACCTCGGTGCTGGTTACACTGGGATTCCACGCTTTTGTAACACCTGGGGTGTTACCCTAATGTAGAAAGTGTTTGTTTTCTTTTTGCTTTGCATCACATGCATCATATGCATAGCATGATGTTTTCAAAACAACTGGAAAACTCAAACCAAATTAAACTTTCACACCTTGTTCAAAATTTCCAATTTAAAAATTGCAAACTACAACAACTCAATTGTTTTCAAATAGTTGGAAGTTGATCTATTTAAAATTGCTTGTTAATGAAATTCCCTTTTGTTAACACCCCAAATGATAATTTCAAATTCACTTCAAATTCAATCATAATGGGCAAGATCAAATTGTGGGTTTAAGAAAATCAAATTCTTGCAAACAATTAATTCAATAAGGTCTCATAAATTGTTTGGGGTTATTGAATAAATTGTTTAAATATCAATATTTATGGAAAACTAATGGAATTTCAAATACCAACTTAAAACTCCAATTAATAATTCAAATTTTTGGAATTAAGGTGCACAATTGCTTCTACTCATTGTTTTGCAAATTAATAAAATTTAATTATAAAATAAAAACCCCCAAGCCCTATTTGAAATTCAATTCACAATTTAAAAAAATCAAACTAATAATTCAAAGTTTGAAATCAATGCTAGCATTTGCTTTTATTCTCTGTTTTGAAAATTAATAAAAATATTGCATACAATGAACACCCCCAAACCCTAATTTCTATCTCTCTCTCCCTTCCAACCTTTACAAAAACAAGAGAAAAGGAAAAAAAAATCACAAGAAAAAGGAGACAGGCCACCCCTCTCCCTTTTTTTCCCTCAGCCCACCCCATCCGTTTTCTCCCCCCAGCCCACAGCCCACTAGCTCTTCTTCCACCTCGACGTCATCTTCTGTACGACTCCCTCTCCACCGTGAGATTTTCCTCACCCCTCCTCTGATGCTTGTCGTACCAAGCTCCCCCCCATAAGACTAGCCTTCCCCCTCTGCTCGCTAGCCCTAGCCCTGCATGTTTCCTCTGCCGCCGCCATCCTCTCTACCTCCCTCGCTCCTCCCTGTTCCTGTCCCCCCCCCCCAAAATCCACCGAGAACACCTAGCACCGGCCGATCGCAGTGGGCAGCGGGAGCTCCACCCGTGGGCGGGAATGGAACCATGGATGCTCCCTCTACCGCCTCGTCCCATCGCCAGCTGCTGGGAGTCCCCGTGGATGCCGCGCCGTCGCCGGAAACACCCCCTCGCCGCCGCACGTCGACAGCCTTCCTCGATAACAGACCGAGGTGAGCGCCCCCTTTTTTTTTCCTCTTCCCCTCCCGCTCCGATCTGCCGCCTCCACACACATCGCATGTACCACGTACACAGTAGCTCCACCCCCTGCCAGCCCCGCGCGCCACCGGACAACCGTCGCCGATGGCCGTGTCGCTGCCGTCCTGCTGTGACCGCTAACTGAATACATGTTCAGTTCGTCAGTTTGAGCACAAGGCGTGGCCTTTGTCTGAAAAACAAACGCTGCGGTATCTGAACCAAACCACAGCAGTAGCGCACTGGCCCTGTTCCCTTGCGCGCAGCGAGCGATCCAGGGATCGATCCCCGCGGGCGCAAGCCGCAGCCGCCTTTTTGCTATTTATTCGCATAGGTGTTGGGCCCACCTGGCATAGACTCCCAACGCCCAGCTGGTCTCCAGCCCGCACCAGTCAGCTCCACCCTGGCGTGGCCCCACTGGTCAGCCAGTGCGAGTAGCCAAGCCACGGTGCAAAAAATTCTATCCCCTGTTTTCTTTTTTTCAGAAATGTTTAATAACCCTAAAATTCAAATGGCTATAACTTTTAATTTATAAATCCAAATAATACAAACTTTATATGTATTCCACTCCAAATTTCCTGTACTTTCTAAATATGCAGTTTGTGCACTGTTTTGAACATTCCAAATCAATTCAAACATTCAAATTCAAATAACTCTTATGAATTTGCTTAGATCCATAACAAATTCAAATATCTTCCAAATGGCCCATGTAAAATATGTTTTCCAACCAAAATTTCATGCTCTTTCCAAATATAACATTTGTTTTCTGTTTTGAATAATTTAAATTGCTGAAAACAACTATTTATTAATTAATGCATTTAAAATTGCTAATTTGATAACTTGCTCATTTTAATTCCAAATCCAACAAATAAAATATGTTTTCCATGCCATTTTGAACCACCTTTTCAAATATAAATTTTGTTTCATGTTTTGGATAATTAAAATTGCTTGAATAATTTAAACCTTGTTTAAATCATTCAAATTTGCTAAATTCATAACTTGCTCAAACTAAATTATTTCTGAACATGTAAAATATGTTTTCAAACCAGAAAAACATAACCTTTTCAAATATGAATTTGAATTTATGTTTTAAACAAATAAAATTCAAATAATATTCACACTTGAATTAAATTCAATTAAGTCTTGTTTAAACTTGTTTAATTCATAATTAAATCATTGTAATTCCTTTTCCAATAATTGAAACATGTAATCCCCTTAAAATTTTGTGTTCTAATCAAATATGTACTTTGTTATCTGTTTTGAACAATTAAACTTGATGAAAACAACAAATGCTTGTGTGACACCTTTAAGTAACCAAAATTCAAAAAACTTAATAAGTGAATTTCAAAATGGGTAAACCTTATTTCCAATTGATTCTATTGTTGTTATTTTTCTGTTTTCCTCATCCATGCATCATACTAAACCACTTTCACATGTTGGTTAGTTGTAAAACAATTGTTTCAACCATATTTCATGGGCTTTTCATATGCAACTCAAATTGCATAGGGGTCCATTTAAACCTGTTTATCTTGTCAACTAGTTTATCTTGATGCATCTTTAAACTTGTCATGCATCCATATCTTGATCATGCTGGATCTTTTGCCGTAGTAGTAATTGTTGCATCCGGTGTTTGTTCGAGGTTCATTGCTTCTTCCCGGATAGGACGTTGAGATGATGTGAGCAACGACAAGTTCTGTGGATGTACCTCTACTTGCTGGATCTCAAGCAAGTATACTCACTTGCTGCCAAATGGCTGCCTTTCATCACTTGGTACCGATTCTTTCCGTTATTCTTATTCTAGCCTGTTGATTCGATGCTTGTGTCTCGATCCTATTATATGTTACCTGGCAGCCATGATATAGCCCTTTCGTCCACTTCCTATTAACTGTTGTTTGTTTACCTTGGTGGCCCTCGTGTCGTAGTTGCATGCTTAGTGTTGTTTGCGCTCAAGTCTTGTTGTTCCTTTCGTATCACCTGTTTAGTTGATAGTTGGGTTTCATTTCAATCAACAACATGTTAATGTTTTGGGTAATAATAATTTGCTGATAAGGCACCGGCAGGAGGCCCGGCGTGGTTTTGAAGCCTGCTAGTGTCGACCCTAATTAGGAAAAGGGTCTTGTCTACTGATCCATGATGAGCGCACTAACCGCATGTGGGAAGCGAGTATGGGCGCCCCCCTCAGCTTGATTCGATTCGCATCTCGTCCAAATCGCCACACTTAGTTCGGGCTTTCCATTTGATGCACGCATATGCAGGTACGAACCCTTGGCGCCAGGGTGGGACTTTTGTAGTCGGCATTTAGGGCGGCGTGGTCTTCCAGTGCTATGAGGGTCCCCTTTTCTTCGTGGGGCTCGATTAGCCGCGCACGCACAGCACGTGGTGCTTTGGGCTTGATGCGAAGCAGAGTTGGGTTGTGTTGAGTACCTCGCTTGGTGGGTTGATCCCCCGTCTGGCGGGATATTCTTACGTGTACGGCCAAATTGGTGCACCCCTGCAGGGTTAAATCTTCTGGAGAAGCCGTGTTTTCCGCGGTTATGGTTTACTTGGTGAAAGTACTGGCTAACAAGTACTCAGAACAACTTACACCTAACTAATGACACTTGACTAGTAATAGTCTTATTGACACAATAACTTGATCCATCCTTAATCCAACAGTGTGAGTATCCTTGGGTTGCTTCCTTAGTAGGGGGTAACATTGGATGGGTTTCTTTGGTGAGTAGTAGTAGTTGGTTACGATACGCTATCTTATCCCCCTCTTTTAGCCGGATGTTGTAGTGAGTCTCTGTAATTGGTTAGTGCAGCCCGCTGCCGCTTATTTGCAATAATCCCTTCCTTTCCGTTGATCCCAAAGTACTTGTATCTTGTGATGACTGGTTACGCCGGTATCTTGTGAGTATGGGTTATCCACTTGCCAGTACTTAACCGTACTGACCCACGAATCCTTTTTCGTGGCTGCATATTCAATATTGCAGTCAACAGGTTTGAAGTCTGACGACGTTAGCTTGGGAATCCCTCCGGCTTGGCCTGGGCAGGGATTGGACGCTCTCGGTTATCTTCAGGACTCTTAGTCCAATTTGTATCTTGTCCGTAGACGGACGATATGTTGATTCTTCCGCTGTTATTTGGATCTTTGTATTGTATCAGTTGTATCCTTGACTCGTTTGAGTCCCCTTGTATATATCTTTTCTGTTGTTGTTGTGGATTATTCGTGAACTGCTGTAATGTTATCACAAGTGGCAACCTGGAATCGGTTATTATGTGGATTTTGGCGGGAATGCTGAAATCTGCATAGTGCCCGATCTCGGGGCGTCACAAATGGTATCAGAGCCTTGGTTCCGATTCCCGATATTGTTTCGATACGAATGGTTATCGAAGCAACGGGTCCGCAAAGCCTGTAGGATAACCTCGCTAACGGTCGTTGTTTCTAGAATGTCAAAAAACTATTTCTGCTAAACTATTTTGGAAAAACATCTCGATAGGATTCTTGTGTTCTCCTTACCCCTATTCTATTTTCCCCTCCCATCTTATTTGTTTTGGAGTCTTCCCCCCCTTGTCTATCTTTCAAAGTGTTAGGATCCTACGTGGGTGGACGTTTTCTGAGCCTTTAACCTAATAGGTTCGATCATCGGAAGATTCCTGGTGGAAGAACATCGTCATCACTCCGAGCAAGAATCCCTTGTTAGTGGTGTCGAGGAGATCAACTGGAAGCACGAAGAATCGATAGTCGAACTTCTTTCCCCTCCCAGGTTAGCAGGTGGATTGCGAGGGCGGAATCCCTTGTTAGTGGTGTCGTCTGTAACACCTGGGGTGTTACCCTAATGTAGAAAGTGTTTGTTTTCTTTTTGCTTTGCATCACATGCATCATATTCATAGCATCATGTTTTCAAAACAACTGGAAAACTCAAACCAAATTAAACTTTCACACCTTGTTCAAAATTTCCAATTTAAAAATTGCAAACTACAACAACTCAATTGTTTTCAAATAGTTGGAAGTTGATCTATTTAAAATTGCTTGTTAATGAAATTCCCTTTTGTTAACACCCCAAATGATAATTTCAAATTCACTTCAAATTCAATCATAATGGGCAAGATCAAATTGTGGGTTTAAGAAAATCAAATTCTTGCAAACAATTAATTCAATAAGGTCTCATAAATTGTTTGGGGTTATTGAATAAATTGTTTAAATATCAATATTTATGGAAAACTAATGGAATTTCAAATACCAACTTAAAACTCCAATTAATAATTCAAATTTTTGGAATTAAGGTGCACAATTGCTTCTACTCATTGTTTTGCAAATTAATAAAATTTAATTATAAAATAAAAAACCCCAAGCCCTATTTGAAATTCAATTCACAATTTAAAAAAATCAAACTAATAATTCAAAGTTTGAAATCAATGCTAGCATTTGCTTTTATTCTCTGTTTTGAAAATTAATAAAAATATTGCATACAATGAACACCCCCAAACCCTAATTTCTATCTCTCTCTCCCTTCCAACCTTTACAAAAAAAAGAGAGAAAAGGAAAAAAAATCACAAGAAAAAGGAGACAGGCCACCCCTCTCCCTTTTTTTCCCTCATCCCACCCCATCCGTTTTCTCCCCCCAGCCCATAGCCCACTAGCTCTTCTTCCACCTCGACGTCATCTTCTGTACGACTCCCTCTCCACCGTGAGATTTTCCTCACCCCTCCTCTGATGCTTGCCGTACCAAGCTCCCCCCCATAAGACTAGCCTTCCCCCTCTGCTCGCTAGCCCTAGCCCTGCATGTTTCCTTTGCCGCGGCCATCCTCTCTACCTCCCTCGCTCCTCCCTGTTCCTGTCCTCCCCCCCCCGCAAAATCCACCGAGAACACCTAGCACCGGCCGATCGCCGTGGGCAGCGGGAGCTCCACCCGAGGGAGGGAATGGAACCATGGATGTTCCCTCTACCGCCTCGTCCCATCGCCAGCTGCTGGGAGTCCCCGTGGATGCCGCGCCGTCGCCGGAAACACCCCCTCGCCGCAGCACGTCGACAGCCTTCCTCGACAACACACCGAGGTGAGCGCCTCCTTTTTTTTCCTCTTCCCCTCCCGCTCCGATCTGCCACCTCCACACACATCGCACGCACCACGTACACAGTAGCTCCACCCCCTGCCAGCCCCGCGCACCACCGGACAACCGTCGCCGATGGCCGTGTCGCTGCCGTCCTGCCGTGACCGCTAACTGAATACAGGTTCAGTTCGTCAGTTTGAGCACAAGGCGTGGCCTTTGTCTGAAAAACAAATGCTGCGGTATCTGAACCAAACCACAGCAGTAGCGCACTGGCCCTGTTCCCTTGCGCGCAGCGAGCGATCCAGGGATCGATCCCCGCGGGCGCAAGCCGCAGCCGCCTTTTTGCTATTTATTCGCATAGGTGTTGGGCCCACCTGGCATAGACTCCCAAGGCCCAGCTGGTCTCCAGCCCACACCAGTCAGCTCCACCCTGGCGTGGCCCCACTGGTCAGCCAGTGCGAGTAGCCAAGCCACGGTGCAAAAAATTTTATCCCCTGTTTTCTTTTTTTTCAGAAATGTTTAATAACCCTAAAATTCAAATGGCTATAACTTTTAATTTATAAATCCAAATAATACAAACTTTATATGTATTCCACTCCAAATTTCCTGTACTTTCTAAATATGCAGTTTGTGCACTGTTTTGAACATTCCAAATCAATTCAAACATTCAAATTCAAATAACTCTTATGAATTTGCTTACATCCATAACAAATTCAAATATCTTCCAAATGGCCCATGTAAAATATGTTTTCCAACCAAAATTTCATGCTCTTTCCAAATATAACATTTGTTTTCTGTTTTGAATAATTTAAATTGCTAAAAACAACTATTTATTAATTAATGCATTTAAAATTGCTAATTTGATAACTTGCTCATTTTAATTCCAAATCCAACAAATAAAATATGTTTTCCATGCCATTTTGAACCACCTTTTCAAATATAAATTTTGTTTCATGTTTTGGATAATTAAAATTGCTTGAATAATTTAAACCTTGTTTAAATCATTTAAATTTGCTAAATTCATAACTTGCTCAAATTAAATTATTTCTGAACATGTAAAATATGTTTTCAAACCAGAAAAACATAACCTTTTCAAATATGAATTTGAATTTATGTTTTGAACAAATAAAATTCAAATAATATTCACACTTGAATTAAATTCAATTAAGTCTTGTTTAAACTTGTTTAATTCATAATTAAATCATTGTAATTCCTTTTCCAATAATTGAAACATGTAATCCCCCTAAAATTTTGTGTTCTAATCAAATATGTACTTTGTTATCTGTTTTGAACAATTAAACTTGATGAAAACAACAAATGCTTGTGTGACACCTTTAAGTAACCAAAATTCCAAAAACTTAATAAGTGAATTTCAAAATGGGTAAACCTTATTTACAATTGATTCTATTGTTGTTATTTTTCTGTTTTCCTCATCCATGCATCATACTAAACCACTTTCACTTGTTGGTTAGTTGTAAAACAATTGTTTCAACCATATTTCATGGGCTTTTCATATGTAACTCAAATTGCATAGGGGTCCATTTAAACCTGTTTATCTTGTCAACTAGTTTATCTTGATGCATCTTTAAACTTGTCATGCATCCATATCTTGATCATGTTGGATCTTTTGCCGTAGTAGTAATTGTTGCATCCGGTGTTTGTTCGAGGTTCATTGCTTCTTCCCGGATAGGACGTTGAGATGATGTGAGCAACGACAAGTTCTGTGGATGTACCTCTACTTGCTGGATCTCAGGCAAGTATACTCACTTGCTGCCAAATGGCTGCCTTTCATCACTTGTTACCGATTCTTTCCGTTATTCTTATTCTAGCCTGTTGATTCGATGCTTGTGTCTCGATCCTATTATATGTTACCTTGCAGCCATGATATAGCCCTTCCGTCCACTTCCTATTAACTGTTGTTTCTTTACCTTGGTGGCCCTCGTGTCGTAGTTGCATGCTTAGTGTTGTTTGCGCTCAAGTCTTGTTGTTCCTTTCGTATCACCTGTTTAGTTGATAGTTGGGTTTCATTTCAATCAACAACATGTTAATGTTTTGGGTAATAATAATTTGCTGATAAGGCACCGGCAGGAGGCCCGGCGTGGTTTTGAAGCCTGCTAGTGTCGACCCTAATTAGGAAAAGGGTCTTGTCTACTGATCCATGATGAGCGCACTAACCGCATGTGGGAAGCGAGTATGGGTGTCGTGGGATAATCACGGCAGATGTTGCCAGAGGCAACTGATCTTGGGGCAAGTCGACACAGGTATTTGGGAGAGGGTTTAGCTCGAAAGAGAACATGATGATAAGCGATCTAGGAACCGGCAATCAACTCGCCGAGTCTCGAATATAGCTCTCTATTTGTACTGGATACTCGATAACAGGTAATATGATTATGTCGTGAATCTCTGTCAAACTAAGCCTAGGGGCCGGTTTATAAAGTACCCGTACCCTCCCTGGCTTGCCCTCCAAGGCGCAGCTTGAGTCCTATCCGAACTCTGCTTACAAACCCTAGCTTTCCTTTCCTCAACCCACAATCCGGTTACGAGGCCTACATACTTTGGGCCTTCCAGAAGTTTCTTTATCCTTAGCCGGATCCCGCGCAGCGTCCTTTGGGCCGAGTCACACCTTGTAGTTGGCCTACCGGGTTACTATCCCCCCATCAGTAGTCCCCAGAATAGCTTGGGCTTCCTGGATTCCTCCTAGAAGCGCTGGCTATTCCCTGCAAGAATATCAAACATACCAATTCAAGTAGGCCGGGGTAGATTTCTTCGATAGACAGTCAGGCCTAACTCCACGGTGGCCATATAAAGACTCGGCCTTTTCCGAATCCATCGCTCATCTTCCCGGGAAAATACCCTGGTAACGATGTTGAAGACCCATCTCACTTTACTTGTTTAACCCATCCGATAACCACAGAAAAGATACGCCTTACGTCCATTCTGAAAATCTCGCCTAACCTCTTGACGCATACCTCGGAAAATCCGGGCGGATGCGATTTTATCCGTAATTCCCGGCTCTCGTCCGTTGGCCTAGGTTTACCCTCCCGCACCCTATAAATAGGCACTTAAGGATTAACCTAATCCCAACGGCCCATTCCTCCTTCTTCTTCCCTTTGCTTTCGTGCTCGAATCCACAGGTCGCCTCCACAAAGACCTCGCGCTCGCCCGCGGATCCAACTCGCCGCATTTCGTCCCGCACCCCCGTCGAACTTATTCACCGCGCCCGTGAACATCTGGCCAGCCGTCGCAAGGAAGTATCCACTGCGCGCCATCTACCACCGCCGCGCACCGCTCCAATCTTCTCCGGTAAGCCTTTCGTATCCATCAATTTGACCCGTAATTTCCAGATTTTCTTCAGATTGGATCTTGGTCGATCCGCGAACCATTGCTCTTACTGCACCAAATTAAACCACTTAGATACTTGCTAGTTCCTCCAAGGACCGGCGGGATGATCTCACACCACCCTTCTATCACTTTTAATCTCTAATTTCTTCATAGAACCTTTCGCAAATTTTCTTAACCTAGATCCATTTCGCCCAAATTTCCGCGCATATTATTAATACCCAAAAAATCCTCCTTTTCCAGTTACTTTGCTCGTAGTAGAGGCATGGGCAACCATCCGTGCACACCAAACTCACCTCAACACGTAAGTAACTAGCAATTTCCACAACCGTATTTAACACTCGGACAACTCGTAATTTTTTGCTCCGTGATACATTACCCGGATATTTCTGAATCTTCAGGCTGTCTCTAACATCCCAACTCGGATAATCCAGTATTTCCGAGTCTCATTTCCCACAACTCTTGTACTCTGCAGGTCAACCCTATGGCTCCGAAGAGGCAAGGAAAACAGCCGGCCCCGACAAGGTCTACCCAAACCATATCAGCAAACTGGGGTCGGTCTACAGCGACAAAGGCTAAGCTGGATGGGATGGCCGAGCTAGGAATCCTCCCTTCTCAAAAGGATATACACTGGAGGGCACCAGGCGACGAGACCCGGCCCACTCCCGCCGGAAATGAGGTAATTTGCTTCACCGAGCACGTGACCCGGGGATTCCGTCCTCCGGGTCACTCTTTCTTCCGGGAGGTCTTAAGCCACTACGGCCTCCGGGTATTTGACATAGGGCCTAGCTCTATGTTGAATATTACCCACTTCATCGTTTTATCCGAGTCATACTTGTGCGTTCCGCCAAGTCTGGCTCTTTTTATTGAACTATTCGAGTGCAAACCGTGCCGCGAGAGCGGTGACGGAGCACTTCTTACTTGCGGTGGGGTATCTATCCAACGCCGCAAGCACTCACCCATTCCAACTCTCAACCTGAACTCCCACGTCAAAAACCGGCAACTATCTTTCTTTTATTGCTATGACACTTCCCCGGATGGCGAGAGGAAGTTGCCAGGTTACTCGGAGAGTCTCCTTGAGCCTTCCGAATCTTTCAGTTCTTTTGCCCCCGACTCTGACAGGGAGGCAATCCAGCCTTTGCTGGCTAAGTTAGCTGCTCTCTCGGCCCAAGGCCTTCTTGGCCTTAATTTGGTGAAGACCTGGGTAGATTTCCGGGTTCAGCCCAACTCCATTCGCACCAAGTTGTTGTGTGAATACTCGGGGCACATCACGGACTCGCTCCGATACTCCACCAAAAACTTTGCTGCTGGGGACACCAACAAGACCATCAAAAGTTTCCTGACGGAGAAGCTAGAGGCGATAAGAAATATCGCCGGGTTGCCCCCATTTACTCGAGAGCACCCAGCTCCAGCGGTAAGACCTGGTTCCTTTAGCTTATTTCGTCATTTTTACCTGTTTCAGTTTCTAATTCTTGCTTTCATTTCTTTGATCACAGGCTGACGATCCCTTCTGGAAGATTGAAACTTCTCCTCCTTCCCAAGACCCGGAAGAAGAGGAAGAGCCGGTTGGAGACGACGAGGGTATTTTCCCTAATCTTACATTCACCTTTTACCTGTGCTACCTTTCCTACCATCCATCCTTTCCTCGTTTGATACATACTCAATCTTTCAGGGTTAGAGGACGAGGAGGAAAAAGAAGAAGATGACCCGGAAGCCACCGAATCCGACCAGGAAACCGCAGTCGGAACCAAGAGGAAGGCCAGAGGGGTAGTTGCAAAGGTTCCCTTCTCCTCCATGTCTTCTGAGCCCTACTACTTTGATACTATGCATAAAATTAATGAACAATTATCACATTCACCATTCTTGAAGGATCCCCCCTCGGCTAAACGCAGGGTGACCCGGATTTCCCCGGGGGATGATCCCCTTAACCCGGGTATCTCCACTTCACCTACTCACCGAGTTAGCACTCCTCCACCTCAGCCTCCCAAATCTCCTCAACGCTGTCCATCTCCCAATCACCCACTCGCCGGGCAATTCCGGGTATCGCAGCCGGTACCTTTGACGACATCATCCGCCTCCAGCAGCGAGCTCCCACCGGACTATGCCGTGAACACCGGGTAAATGACCTTTATTCAATATTCTTTTGCACTTATTAACCTTTTTAATACGTGCCACTAACCACTATCTCCTTCTTTTCCTTTAGTGTCCAAGTTACCCTTAGTGACCCGGATATTCCCGAAGCAGAAAAGCGAGGAGATGAGGAGCCAAATGTTAACATGGATGTTGCGGCTGATGACGAGGCTGAGGACGGACAGGAACAGGACCCCTTTAAGGACCCAGCTCCACCGAAACCCGCATCACCCAAGTCCTCTGAAGAAGTAGATGAAGATATCATCTTAGAGACCAAGCCGGGTTCTCCTAACCTGGATACTCAGACGGTCCGGGTTTCGACCCCAAGATCCGGAAAAGCCCTTCAACCGGAAGGCCAATCTTCCGGCCCTTCAAGACTTCGCCCTGAAGACATGACGTTTGCCCAGATGTTCGATGCCCTTTACACTTTGAGGGCCAATGAAGAAAATATCCTAGATGCCTTGATAACCAAACACAAAGTAAACCCGAGTAAAACCATCTATCTCCTTATATAGTCCCCAAGTTCGAAGTGAATTACTAAGTAATTTGCTTGGAACTTTGCATGATATTTCCGACTGACCCTTCTTCGTGTTTTCTCGTAGGACTTTGTTGCGCAATCTAAGAAGAAGCTAGCCAAGGCCGCCAAGCGTATCGAAAAGGAAACGGCCCTTCGCGAAGCAGCTGAAACTGAAACTCGTAGGAGCCAAAAAATTATGAGGAAGTACCGGAAAAGAGCTCACGCGGCTGAAGATAGGCCGACGACTCTTTCAGTGCAGATTGCTGATATCCATCGTGTTGCAACTGGTATGATCATTGAATTTTAGCACGTATGGCCCTGATTCTCTCTAGATGGACAGCCGTATCCCTTTACTTATTACTTTTTCTTTGTCTTTTTAACAGGCCCGTGTGACGTAACCCGCAGCTTAGTGCCGGAATTGGTTGGATTCTTGACGAGTTGCGACTGCCGAGTATCAGGCCAAGCAACATGAAGAAATTGATAGAATTCTACTCCACTATCCCTGAGTGGATTTGGCACTGGAAGCGCTCATCTTGCCGATTTGGTGTGACCCGAGGACTCGCGCTGGCTAAAGCTTATTTTCCTAAGCTAGAGCCGGCCAAGCTGATGGGCGGGTTTCCGGAGTTCAACCCAGATGGATCCAAGTTTTCGCCTAAGGACTTCAAGGCTATTCAAAAAGAAATCCGTCATCCGGCTAGCGTTATTGCCGATAGTTTGGAAATTGATACCATTCTTCCCGCATACGATGTCAACGACAAGATCATCAAGGCGGACCGCCCCAAGCCATACGACATGCTTGCCCGGTGGAAGGAGGAGGCGGCCAAGATAAGGGAAGAAGCTTCCAAGAAGAAGGCCGAAGCCGACTCTACGCCTGCTACTTCTACTCCTGTCGTCCCTCCGCCCGCGCGAGTCGGCATTGCTACTAACCCGAGTGGCGCTGCTACCACAAGCGACGGCAAGGGGAAAGCCAAGATGGATCCTGCGGCTTAGAATATCGAGTGACACCTATTACTTCATATGCATCAGTCGGCCACAGTGCCATTGAAACAATTTATTTGATAACTGGTGCGCCTGTGCTCCTCTGATACTTTTTTAGTAAAACCTTGTAATACACTCTAAATTCCTGATGCGCCTTACTCCTCTTTGGATTTTTGATTTATCTACTTTTGCATCTATTTGTTCTTGATATCCAACTTGCTTTATTCTTGATACCCACACTTCTTTATTTTTCCTTTTGTGAGACCCGGCTTCCGGGTTTCATGGGTGTTTGGCGAACGGACTTGATCCTAAGTCCCCAAGCCCCCAAGACCCGGATGTTTGGTTTCTTGGAATTTTAGCAACTGGATAATATATTTCTCTTTTGAAATTCGCGAGTCCCCAGGCCCGGATTTCCGAGCCTAGGACACGTGATTTTTAAAGGAGAACAATTTGCCTGCTGCTAGATTCACAAAAATCCCAGAACGGTTTCACATAGGATTTGAAGTTATGCTTAATAACCTTTGAGTTTCCGGCTATAAGCCTTATACTCTGCATAACTTGTGGTTTAGATGACCCTTTCGACTATCTTGTACTGTAAGCCGGCTTTCGCGTGGATACCATGTTATTACATCTATACGAAAACAGGGTCAGGCAAGTCCCTTTGGGCTTCATGGCTGACTGTAATCGCAAGCGAACGAATCATGCCACTTTATTGCGAGTCACATCGAGCTTAAGTAAGAATAGCCGAGAAATTTGGACTTCTTTGTCCGGTTATAAGATTGTAGCCGTACTCGTTTTCGAGTAACCGGCCCTTATAACTCATTGGCATCAAGGCCGGGTCTTTTGAGTTTGAAACTGTGCCTATATGAGCGACCAGCCCTCAAGACCTAAAGATACACACCGTACGGAAAGTATAGATAATAACCATCTCTTTTCTTGATAATCGCCTCTTTATTTGATATGAAAAATTAGGTCAGCAGGCCGCCTCATTAAAAACCCGTCCAGTCCCCAAGGGTACCCTGGATAGGAAAAGAGTACGTCTGAAACCTGCTGCCTGTTACATCATTTGATTCCACGTGCCAACATAATCCTTGCTAAGTATAATACGGGCGTAGCTGAGCCACGTTCCGTGGTCTGTCTCTTTCCTGCATAGGTGCAGTGGTATGAGCGGTGTCGTTAACTGTAGCCGACCCTTCCCTTGCGTCTATCAAGTAATATGACCCATTATGCAGATTCCGGCTTACGATGAAAGGCCCTTCCCATGGTGGTGATAGCTTGTGTTTCCCTTCATTTGACTGAACCAGGCGCAGAACCAGGTCTCCTTCCTGGAAGACCCGGGTTTTCACACGCCGGCTATGATACCTCCGTAAATCCTGCTGATATATGGCTGACCTTTCCAAGGCTTGTTCTCTTTGTTCTTCTAACATATCCACGGCGTCCTGCCGGGTCTTCTCGTTCTCCACTTCAACATAAGCTGACACTCTCGGTGAATCATGAATGATATCGCTTGGTAGCACCGCTTCTGCACCATAGACCATGAAGAAGGGTGTCATCTGAGTGGATCTGTTGGGTGTAGTATTTATACCCCAGACCACAGAAGGAAGTTCTTCGACCCATGCACCGGAGGCCCTGATACATGGAACTCGTAGTCGTGGTTTTAATCCGCGAAGCAACTCTTGATTTGCTCTCTCCACTTGCCCATTGGCCTGTGGGTGAGCAACTGATGCTACATCAAGCCGGATTCCATTGCTGCCACAGAATTTTTCCATCTCTCCAAGGGACATGTTGGTTCCATTGTCGGTAATTATGCTGTGGGGGTACCCGAATCGGTAAATAATTCTTTTCAGGAATTTGACCGCTGTAGCTGCTTCGCAATTAGTAACTGGCATAACCTCGACCCACTTGGTAAACTTATCGATAGCCACTAAAAGATGTGTCTTCTTGCAAGGTGACATATGAAAGGGGCCAACCATGTCCATACCCTAGACAGCGAACGGCCAAGTTAACGGGATGGTCCGTAATTCCATAGCCGGCACATGGGTTTGGCGAGCGTACCTTTGACATCCGTCGCACCTTGCTACTAACTGTTCCGCATCTGCTAGTGTCGTAAGCCAGAAGAATCCATGCCGATAGGCCTTGGCCACGAGGGATCTTGTGGAGGCATGATGCCCGCAATCACCTTCGTGGATTTCCTTAAGGATCTGTTGGCCTTCTTCTGGTGCCACGCAGCGCAAAAAGACCCCCGCGGCACTTCTCTTGTATAATTCCCCGTTGATGATAGAATACCCCTTTGCTCGCCGTAAAATTTGCCTTGCTAACACCTCTTGCTGTGGTAACTCGCCCCGTGATAGGTAGGCCAAAAACGGTTCTGTCCATTCAGGAATAGTGCGTATAGTGGCCACAAGTGCTGCGTCCGGGTCTTGGTTTGCCAGTTCCTCCTCTGACTCGGTTTTAACTGACGGTCGCCATAACTCGTCCAGGAAAACGTTGGGTGGAACCGGCTCTCTGCGCGAACCGAGTCTAGCCAGGGCGTCTGCTGCCTCATTCTTTCTTCTGTCTATATGCTCCACCTCGTACCCGGAAAAACATCCTGCAACCCTGTCAACCTCCCTGCGGTACGCTGCCATGGTTGCATCCTTTCTATCCCAAGTTCCTGATACCTGTTGTACCACAAGGTCCGAATCTCCAAAGCATCGTATCCTTCTAATGTTCATTTCCTTGGCTACCTTTAAGCCATGCAATAGGGCCTCATACTCGGCCACGTTATTTGAACAGTCAAAGTGAATTTGCAGTACGTAGCTCAATTTATCTCCTTTGGGTGATGTTAGCACCACTCCGGCTCCTGATCCCTCGTATTGTTTCGATCCATCAAAGTGCATGGTCCACGACTCGGAATTTGGGACTATGGTAGTCATTCCGGTGTGCGTCCAATCATTAACGAAATCGACCAAGGCCTGGGATTTGATTGCCGATCTGGGCTCGTAGCTGATATGATAATCTCCCATCTCTATTGCCCATTTGGCTATTCTTCCAGTCGCGTCCGAGTTTCTGATGATATCTGACATTCGTATCGAGCTGACTACTGTTATAGGGTGTTCCTGGAAGTACGGCTTCAATTTCCGGCTGGCCATGAAGACCCCGAAAACCAGCTTCTGCCAATGCGGGTATCGCTGCTTTGCCTCGGATAATACCTCGCTGACGTAATAAACCGGCCTCTGGACTGGATAACCTTTTCCGTCTTCTTTGCGTTCCACAACCACTACCGCACTGACGGCTCGGGGCCCAGCTGCCACATATAACAACATAGGTTCTTTGGGACCCGGGGCCGCTAGCACCGGTGCCTCAGATAGCTGCTTTTTTAATGCCTCGAATGCCTCATCCGCCTCTTGATCCCATACAAATTTATCGGATTTCTTCAGGAGCCGGTACAAGGGTATTGCCTTTTCCCCGAGTCTGGATATAAACCGGCTCAAGGCTGCCACGCAGCCCGTAAGCTTTTGAACCTGCTTCAAATTTTCCGGCTTTCTTAGATTTTGTATAGCTTTGATTTTGTCCGGGTTTGCCTCAATTCCTCTTTCTGAAACGATAAAACCGAGTAGCTTGCCAGCTGGAACCCCAAACACACACTTTGTCGGGTTGAGCTTCATCTGATATCTTCTTAGGTTTTTGAACGTCTCTTTTAGATCGTCTATAAATGTCTCAGCTTTCCGGGTCTTGATGACCACATCATCCACATAAGCATGCACGTTGCGTCCAATTCGGTCTTCGAAGCACTTCTTAATGCACCGCTGGTAGGTTGCGCATGCGTTCTTCAATCCAAACGTCATGGTTTTGTAGCAGAAGGCCCCAAAAGGGGTTATGAACGACGTTTTCTCCCAATCCTCCCTTTTGAGTTTAATCTGGTGATATCCGGAATATGCGTCCAAGAAACACAGCAAGTCACTCCCGGCTACCGCGTCTATGATTTGGTCTATCCTTGGTAGCGCGAACGGATCCTTTGGACAATGCTTGTTGAGACTTGTGAAATCGATGCACATCCTCCATTCGTTCGTTTTTTTCATCACAAGAACCGGATTCGCCAACCAGTCCGGGTGAAACACTTCCATGATGAAGCCTGCAGCTAATAGTCGCGCGATTTCCTCACCTATAGCTCTTCTTCTTTCCTCATTCATTTTTCTCAGACCCTGCTTCACGGGTCTAGACTTGGGATCTACATGCAGACTATGCTCTGCCAACTCGGTGGGGATACCCGGCATGTCGCTGGGTGTCCAAGCAAACACGTCCGCATTTGAACGAATGAACTCCACAAGTGCCCTTTCTTGCCCGCTTTCCAAGTTAGACCCTATAGTGAACTGCTTGGTGGGATCGCCTTCCACAAAATCTACTTTCTTGGTGTCCTGTGCCGCCTTGAATTTTACTCTTTCGTCCTCGGAATCCGGCCTTCTCAATGCTGTGCCATCACCCGGATCCACCTGAGACCGGTAATATTTGAGTTCTTCCTTTCTGCAAGCTTGCTCTGCCATCACTGAATCTCCTTCATCGCACTCAGCGGCTATATCCCGATTCCCATGTATAGTGATGGTCTGTTTAGGGCCCGGAATTTTTAGCTGCAAATATACATAACACGGCCTAGCCATGAATTTAGCGTAAGCCAGCCTTCCGAACAGCGCATGATAAGGGCTATGCAACTTGACCACCTCAAACGTGAGCCACTCCACTCGATAATTATCCACTGACTCTCCGAAAGCAACCTCCAGTGTAATTTTTCCTTCAGGGCGCGCCGAATGACCCGGTACGATTCCATGAAAGACTGTTGAACTTTTCTGCAACTGAGATTCCTTGAGGTTCATGCGCAAGAAGGTTTCCCAATACAGGATGTTGATGCTGCTCCCGCCATCCATCAAGACCTTTTTCAATTCGTAACCATTGACCTGCGGCGCAACCACCAATGCCAAGATTCCGGGGCGTTCTATTCCTCCCGGGTGATCCCTTCTGCTCCACGTTACCTCTTGTTCCGCCCATCTCGAGTATCCCGGAACGGCCGAGGAAACTGAATTCGCCGCTTGTTTTAGTGCTTCTTTGTCCCTGCTAGAAGTCCCTGTAACATGCACGTGATATTGTCCTTTTAAATCGAGCGTACGTACCATACCGATGAAGATACGGATCTGGCCGATCGTCACAGTAGATCCGGATTCGAGGTGATCCGACTCTAGCTCCCAGCCGGAATCGTCCACCGTCCTTTCTCCTTCGCCATTGACGTAGATCTCTCCGACGGCGAGGTTCCTCATGCTTTTCCGAGCTTCTCCCGTGATGTAAACACCTTTGGACGCAGGCCCCACGGTGGGCGCCAACTGTCGTGGGATAATCACGGCAGATGTTGCCAGAGGCAACTGATCTTGGGGCAAGTCGACACAGGTATTTGGGAGAGGGTTTAGCTCGAAAGAGAACATGATGATAAGCGATCTAGAAACCGGCAATCAACTCGCCGAGTCTCGAATATAGCTCTCGATTTGTACTGGATACTCGATAACAGGTAATATGATTATGTCGTGAATCTCTGTCAAACTAAGCCTAGGGGCCGGTTTATAAAGTACCCGTACCCTCCCTGGCTTGCCCTCCAAGGCGCAGCTTGAGTCCTATCCGAACTCTGCTTACAAACCCTAGCTTTCCTTTCCTCAACCCACAATCCGGGTTACGAGGCCTACATACTTTGGGCCTTCCAGAACTTTCTTTATCCTTAGCCGGATCCCGCGCAGCGTCCTTTGGGCCGAGTCACACCTTGGAGTTGGCCTACCGGGTTACTATCCCCCCATCAATGGGCGCCCCCTCAACTTGATTCGATTCACATCTCGTCCAAATCGCCACACTTAGTTCGGGCTTTCCATTTGATGCACGCATATGCAGGTACGAACCCTTGGCGCCAGGGTGGGACTTTTGTAGTCGACATTCAGGGCGGCGTGGTCTTCCAGTGCTATGAGGGTCCCCTTTTCTTCGTGGGGCTCGATTAGCCGCGCACGCACAGCACGTGGTGCTTTGGGCTTGATGCGAAGCAGAGTTGGGTTGTGTTGAGTACCTCGCTTGGTGGGTTGATCCCCCGTCTGGCGGGATATTCTTACGTGTACGGCCAAATTGGTGCACCCCTGCAGGGTTAAATCTTCTCGAGAAGCCGTGTTTTCCGCGGTTATGGTTGACTTGGTGAAAGTACTGGCTAACAAGTACTCAGAACAACTTACACCTAACTAATGACACTTGACTAGTAATAGTCTTATTGGCACAATAACTTGATCCATCCTTAATCCAACAGTGTGAGTATCCTTGGGTTGCTTCCTTAGTAGGGGGTAACATTGGATGGGTTTGTTTGGTGAGTAGTAGTAGTTGGTTACGATACGCTATCTTATCCCCCTCTTTTAGCCGGATGTTGTAGTGAGTCTCTGTAATTGGTTAGTGCAGCCCGCTGCCGCTTATTTGCAATAATCCCTTCCTTTCCGTTGATCCCAAAGTACTTGTATCTTGTGATGACTGGTTACGCCGGTATCTTGTGAGTATGGGTTATCCACTTGCCAGTACTTAACCGTACTGACCCACGAATCCTTTTTCGTGGCTGCATATTCAATATTGCAGTCAACAGGTTTGAAGTCTGACGACGTTAGCTTGGGAATCCCTCTGGCTTGGCCTGGGCAGGGATTGGACGCTCTCGGTTATCTTCAGGACTCTTAGTCCAATTTGTATCTTGTCTGTAGACGGACGATATGTTGATTCTTCCGCTGTTATTTGGATCTTTGTATTGTATCAGTTGTATCCTTGACTCGTTTGAGTCCCCTTGTATATATCTTTTTTGTTGTTGTTGTGGATTATTCGTGAACTGCTGTAATGTTATCACAAGTGGCAACCTGGAATCGGTTATTATGTGGATTTTGGCGGGAATGCTGAAATCTGCATAGTGCCCGATCTCGGGGCGTCACAGCTTTGGAGCACAGGGAGTCGACGCTATGTACTTCACCACACCTAGAGTCGCTGTCAGACCACGTCAGATATACGTGGATCGTCGTTCCACCTACTTTCATGGGCGTGCTCCTCACCGTACCTCTCGCCGTACTCCTAGCCGCCGTCCTGCGTGATGAGCATGGGAGTACCGATGTATCCATTCTAAGATATGTTTAGTTATCCTTTGGCATTCGAACCATTTATGGTGTGTTGGATATTCTGATGTATTTGAACATGTGATGATGTACCTGTTGGTTATCTATTCATGCGTCGGAATAATCTCTCTTTCGGTTTCCAAGTCTATCCTTTTCTGTTGTTGTGCTAAAATGCATTTCCATTCAGGATGCCGCCAACAAGGAACAACCCGCCTGAGCCACCGCCAATCACGAAGCTGTTGACTCAGATGACCCAAGTCATGGCGCAGATGGCCCAGTTTCAGACTAATCAGCACAACAACCAGACGGCTCCACGAGTCAGCATCAAGGAGTTCCTCAGTCTGGGTCCGAGAGCTTTCGTGGCCACACGCGAGCCTCTGGACGCTGATGACTGGATCCGTGAGATAGCTAAGGCTCTGAAGATTGCTCACGTAGCTGAGGGAGACAAGGTCAAGTATGCCTCCTATCTGCTGAAGGGTCAGGCAGCTACTTGGTGGGAGAACTTCCAGGCCATGAGAACTGGGATACCAGTCACGTGGAATTGTTTCAAGGAAGCCTTCCTGAAGCACCACATTCCAGATGGTCTCATGGAAAGGATGCGTGAAGAGTTTTGCTCACTCAAGCAGGGCAAGTTGGACCTCATCGGCTATCAGAGTGAGTTCAATCGCCTCACTCGTTACGCTGGTGATGAGGTGTCCACTGAGGCTAAGAAGATGGCAAGGTTCCGCAGAGGTTTTAACCCGGAACTCAAATATGCCCTCACCAATATCAAGGCCAACAGCTTCGAGGATCTCGTTAACACCGCGCTCAATGAAGAAAATGGACGCAAGGCGTTCGAGGAGTCTCGCAAGCACTCACGTGAGGGTGGTTCCTCCTCCAACATGACCACCCCTCCGCAGAAGCGCCGCATCTGGGTGCCAAATGGTGCTGTCACTCGGGCTCCATACGCCCAAGCTTCTCCAGGCTTCGCTCCCCGCCCACCCAACCCTGCTCAGATGCATGATCAATGGGCTTCGATGGGGCAGCCAAGGCCAGGGCCTCCTCGTGTCGTCACTTGCTACAAGTGCAAGCAGACGGGGCACTACGCTGACAAGTGCACGCAGAGGCAGCTACCTCCACCACCACCTCGTCCTAACACGAACCAGGCAATGGTGCGCGCTCCCCCGCCTAAGGCCTTCAACTCCAACAACAGGCCTGTCGGGAGGACCGCAAGGGTGAATCATGTCAAGATCGACAAAGCCGAGGAAGCTCCTGACGTCGTTCTCGGTATATTACCCGTAAACTCTTTTCCAGCTAAAGTGATGTTTGATACTGGAGCATCGCATTCTTTTGTGTCAAAGACCTTTGCCACAACAAACAATCTAGTTGTGGTTCCACTAAGCAATCAAATCACTGTTCACTCCCCGGGATCTCAAATGCTGACCTCCAAGATAAGTAAGGACAATCAAATCCTAATTGGAGGCCACATTTTCCCTGCCTCTCTCATGTTGCTGGGAAGTTCTGACATTGATGTCATTCTTGGTATGGATTGGCTGAAAGCTAATAAGGCAAGGATTGACTGTGCTCAAAAGTCAATAACTCTATTCCACCCTTCTGGCCAGATAATCTATTCTCCACATGAATCAAGTTCCATTCAGCTATGCACCCTCGATGCAAAACCTCTACCTTCACTTGAAAATGTTCCGGTGGTTTGCGAATTCCCTGACGTCTTTCCAGAAGAGTTGCCAGGGATGCCTCCGGACAGAGCTGTTGAGTTCGTGATCGAACTTGAACCAGGTACTGCTCAAATCTCTAAGCATCCTTACAAGATAGGAACTCCCGAGCTGAAGTTCTTAAAGGAACAAATTGATATGTACATGGAAAAAGGTTACATTCGACCTAGTTCCTCGGCTTGGGGTTGCCCAACTATGTTCGTTGCGAAGAAGGATCACACAAAGAGACTCGTTGTTGACTATCGTCCTCTTAACGAGAAAACAATCAAAAACAAGTATCCAATTCCTCGTATCGATGATATTTTTGATCATCTTGCTGGAGCCTCAATATTCTCTAAGTTGGACTTGAGAATGGGTTACCATCAAATAAAGATCAGAAAAGAGGATATTCCAAAGACAGCCTTCACCACTCGCTACGGTCTATATGAATTCACTGTCATGTCCTTTGGTCTCACCAATGCACCGGCGACATTCTCTCGACTCATGAATTCTGTCTTCCACGAATACCTCGACAAGTTCGTTGTGGTATATCTTGATGACATTCTTGTCTACTCAAAATCTGAGGAAGAGCATGAAGAACATCTTCGTCTCACTCTCATGAAGCTTCGCGAGCATCGTCTTTATGCCAAGTTCTCCAAATGTGAGTTCTGGATTTCAGAAGTTGCTTACCTTGGTCATGTCATCTCTGCCAAGGGCATAGCGATTGATCCAGAAAAGGTTAAAGCAATTGTTGATTGGAAACCTCCAAAGACGGTGAAGCAAGTAAGAAGTTTTCTTGGCTTGGCTAGCTATTGCCGTCGTTTCGTCCAAAACTTCTCCAAGATTGCCAAACCTCTCACTGACCTCACAAAGAAGGACAAGAAGTTCGTTTGGTCTCCACAATGTGATGAGAGTTTCAATCTCCTGAAGACTAAACTCACTTCTACACCAGTACTGGTTGGCCCAGATCCTACCAAACCTTTCCAAATATTCTGTGATGCTTCTCTCCAAGGTCTAGGTGCAGTTCTTATGCAAGAACGTCAAGTGGTGGCTAATGCTTCACGTCAGTTGAACGCACATGAGCTCAATTATCCCACTCATGACCTTGAACATGCAGCAGTTGTGTTTGCCCTCAAGAAATGGAGACAATACTTGTTGGGTAATCGCACTGAAATCTTTTCCGATCATAAGAGTCTGAAATACATCTTCACTCAACCAGATCTAAACCTCAGGCAAAGGAGATGGATTGAAAAGATTAAAGACTTTGATCTTACCATTTCTTACACTCCAGGCAAGGCTAATGTTATGGCCGATGCTCTCAGTCGCAAGTCGTATTGCAATAATCTCATGATCATGGAAAGCCAACCTCCTCTTCATGAAGAATTCCAGAAGCTCAACCTTGGTCTTGTTCCTCAAGGCTATCTTGCAAACTTGACAGCCACTCCAACTCTCGAGGACAAGATTCGTTCTGAACAACTTCGTGATGCTGAGATCAAGAAGATGGTAGAACACATCAAAGAAGGCAAGGAGAAATTTAAGTACTTCTCAATTGATGACAAGGGAACTGTGTTCTTCGAAGGACGCATTGCAGTTCCTCAAATTCAAAGTCTCAAAGATGTCATTCTCAAGGAGGCTCATGAAACTCCTCTCTCCATACACCCTGGAAGTACAAAGATGTACCAGGATCTCAAGACACTCTATTGGTGGCCTGGCATGAAACGTGAAATTGCTCAATACGTTTCTGAATGCGACGTTTGTCAACGTGTTAAGGCAGTCCATCAGAAAACAGTCGGTCTTCTCCAACCTCTGAAAATCCCTGAGTGGAAGTGGGACATGATTGAAATGGACTTCGTCACTGGTTTTCCAAAGTCCAAGAGGGGAAACGATGCAATCTTCGTTGTCATTGATCGTCTCACTAAAGTCGCTCACTTCTTTCCTGTCAAAGAGACAATCTCAGCTAGTCAGTTAGCAGAGCTCTACACAGCAAAGATTGTTCCTCTTCATGGTGTTCCATTGGAAATAAGCTCAGACCGTGGAAGCATATTCACTTCTCATTTATGGAAAAGCTTTCAAGAAGCATTGGGCACCAAACTTCTGTTCAGCACAGCCTACCATCCTCAGTCTCAAGGGCAAGTCGAAAGAGTCAATCAGATTCTCGAGGATATGCTCAGAGCATGTGGTCTCTCGTTTGGCATGAAATGGGAGGAATGTCTTCCATATGCTGAATTCTCCTACAACAACAGCTTCCAGGCAAGCCTAGGCATGACACCATTTGAGGCTCTCTATGGCCGCAGATGCAGGAGTCCAATCAATTGGTCTGGAGCTGGTGAACGTTCACTCTTAAGCCCTAACATTGTTAAGGAAACCGAAGAGAAAGTTCGCATCATTCGTGACAATCTCAAGATTGCTCAGTCTCGTCAGAAAAGCTACTATGACAGCAAGCACAGGGACATGGTCTATGCACCTGGTGACAAAGCATATCTCCGTGTAACTCCCCTCAGAGGCACTCATCGTTTTGGTGTCAAAGGAAAGCTTGCACCAAGATATATTGGTCCCTTAAACATTCTCTCAAGGCGTGCAGAAAATGCCTATCGTCTTGAACTTCCAGAAAAGCTATCCAAGGTGCACGATGTGTTTCACGTGTCACAGCTCAAGAGGTGTTTCAAAGATCCAGATCGTGCAGTTGATCATGATTCCATTGAACTGCAAGAAGATCTCTCTTATGAGGAGCACCCTGTTCGAATTCTCGATGAGAACGAGCGTAAAACTCGCAACAAGAGCACCAAGTTCTTAAAAGTGCAGTGGTCTCATCATTCCGATAAAGAGGCAACGTGGGAGACCGAAGATGATGTTCGCAAGAAGTATCCGGACCTTTTCTCTTCTCAGTAGGAATCTCGGGGCGCGATTCCTTCAAGGGGGGGCGTTTTGTAACATCCCAAGTATGAAAAACACCTTTAGTATGTTTGCTTTTTGTTAATTTATGTTTTGCATCATGTCATCATAAGTTTTGCATTTGTTTTCCTTTGTTTTCATTTGTTTTCCCTTTTTTTTCAATTTGAATTTCAAACCAAATTTCAAAATCTTTGTTTCATACTTGGTTCTGTTACAATGTTTCAAATAAAACTTGCAATCAAACCAATATTTTGTTTCTAATAAACTTGAAATTAAAAACTATTAACTTGTTTCTTTCAATTATTCAATTAATACCAAAATTCAATCAAACCCATTTGAATTTACAAACAGCAACCAAAATTCAAAATTTTGGAAACAAACACTGGCACAGTTGGGGTTTTGTAAATAACAAACTATAAAAATTAACACCAAATTTTAAAACCCCAAAACCCCTCTAATTTTCTCTCTTTTCTTACCTTTCCTTTTCAGCAAAAAAAAAGAGAAAGAAAAAATTAAAAGAAAACGGCTGGGGAAGGCAGGCTGGGCCAGCCCAGCCCACCTAACCCCAGCGCGCGCGCAGCGCATTCCCGCGGCCCCTTTCTTCTTTATCCGTACGGCTGGCGTCAGCTGACGCCAGCGCGCACGCAGCAGAGCACCCCCCCTCGCCACCTGCTCCCTCTCCTTGCCCTATATCTACCACACGAGCCCCCTAAACCCTAGCCTAGCCCTCTCCTTCCTCCCTGCCGCCGCCAGCTCCCTTCCTCCTCTCTAATTTTCCTCTCCGGCGAACGTTGGGGGAAGTGGCCGATCATGGCGCCGCCGTCGACAGCAGCCTAGGTGGCGCCACCGTGCAATCCAGGGGCACGAGCAGGACCGCCACCTCTCCCTCGTCCTCATCGACAGCTGCAGCAGGACCCAGGGGCCGTTGATCCTCGACGGCGAGCTCGTCACCGCCGCAGATGCTCTGAAGATCATCACCGCGCCGTCGACTCCGTCTACCTCACGTCAAAACCTCGCCTCCGACAGCCCCAAGGTGACCTCCTCCGTCGATTCCCGGCCAAAGCCCCCTCCTTTGCTTCCTGTTCGTCTTTCCTCTGTCGGGCTGACGCCACCGTGCCGCCATGGCCGCCGTCGAGCACGCTCCCGTGCACATCCGGGCAGCCCAAGCACGCGCACACGCTCCACCACCTGCTGTACGCACACGCACATGTCCAGCGCCGCCAAATCGTGGTCACCACGCCGTGCAGCACCGCCGTTTCCCTCCGCCGTCGACAGGTTCTGACGAAACACTGAATTTTGTTCAGTTTCGTCAGATAAGAGCAGGAGCACCTCAAAACCACGCGCGCGATTCTCTGTCAACAAACGCTTCCGCACCGTGCTGGCAAGATCCAACGGCACGCAACGCTGCGTCGCGGGTTCGATCCCCCCCGCACGCAGAATAAAACCCCCTTTTTGCGCATTTGCCACGCGGGCAGGCAGGCCCCACCTGCCATTGGTAGAGGTGGCCACGCAGGCGCCCCACGCAGCGCCAGCTGGGCGCTGGCCCACAGGCCAGTGACCCAGGGGTCGATCTGCTGCGTGAAAAAGGGTTCCAGGGGCCTTCCTGTGAGATTCTTTTGCATCCAAGCCCCTGGACCAAATCTAAATGTTTCTAAAATTGCAGAATAGCCCCTGCATTCAAAATTCAAATAACTTTTGTATTTCAAATCCAAATAAAATCAATAAAATATGTTTTCGGTACCAAATTTAATTCTCTACATGTTTAACTCATTGGTTTACTGTTTTGAACATTTCAAATGTTTTCAAAATTCAAATTCAAACAACTCATTTCAAATTTGGTTAATTTCATAACTAATTCAAATTTAATTCAAATGTCACATATAAAATATGTTTTCCATGCCAAATTGAACAACCTTTCCAAATATAAACTTTGTTACCTGTTTTGAATACATTAAATTGGTTAAATAATTTAAACCTTGTTTAAATCATTTAAAATTGCTAAATTCATAACTTGGTCAAATTAATTTCTTTTTGAACACATAAAATATGTTTTCAAACCAGAAAAGTATAATATTTTCAAGTATGAATTTTATTAAATGTTTTGAACAAATAAAAAAATTCAAATAATTTCATACTTGAATTAAATTCATTTAAATCTTGTTTAAACTTGTTTAATTCATAATTAATTCATCTTAATTCCTTTTCCAACAAATGAAACATGTATTCCACCTAAAATTTTGTGTTCTTTCCAAATATGAACTTTGTTATCCATTTTGAACAATTAAAATTGGTGAAAACAACAAATGCTTGTGTAACTCATGTAAGAAGCCAATTTTCATAACTTAATAAATAAAATTCCAAACTTGGTAAACTTCATATCAAATTGAATCTATTGTTGTTTTCTTATTGTTTTCTTCATCCATGCATCATTCTAATCAACTTTCACATGATGGTTATTTGTAGATCATTTAATCCAACCCTAACTCATGGACCTTTCCATATGCAATCCAAATTGCATATGGGTCCATTTAAACATGTTATCATGTCAACTAGCTTATTTTGATGCATCAGTTAAATTGTCATGCATGATCCCATGATTGTGCATTATGCCATGTTATTGATTGTTCGTCTCTCTGCGTTGTTTGTTTGCTTCTTCTCGAATAGACGACGACGTTGAGACAGACGAGGTTTACGACACTACTTCTGAGGAGTTAGCCCAGTACCAGGCTACTGAGTTTGCAGGCAAGTATTCATTCACCAGAACCATTGTGTCCTTTCCACACTGGATATCGATACTTTCCGTTGTCTATTCTGCTAGCCTTAAGATTCGTTGCTTGTGTTCCGATCCTATCACATGTTATCATGTAACCCTGATATAGCCTATCCTCCACACCTATAACCCTGTTGCTTGTTGCCTGTGTCTTACTAGCATGCTTAGGGTTGTTAATGCTCGAGTCTGTTGTCCGCTATTTCTGTTACCATATTTATTATGTTCTGGGGGCTCGATGTTAAACAACAACATGTTAATGTTGAGGTAATGCTAATTTGATGATAAGGCACCGGCAGGAGGCCGGGTATGGTTTTGAGGCCTGCTAGTGTCGAACTCAGGAAAACTCTTTGTCCTCTAGATCCATGATGAGCGCGCTAACCGCATGTGGGAAGCGTGTATGGGCGCCCCCCTCAATTTGATTTGATTCGCATCTCATCCAAATCGCCTCATTTAATTCGGGTTTTCCATTTGCCGCATGCATATGCAGGTGCGAACCCGAGGCCAGGGTGGAACTTTTGTAGTCGGCATTTAGGGAGACACGTTTTTAGAGTGCTATGAGGGTCCCCTTTTCTTCGTGGGGCTTGATTAGCCGTGCGCTCAATTGCACAGGGTTCTTTGGGCTTGATGCGAAGAAGAGTTGGGTTGTGTTGAGTGCCTCGCTTGGTGGAAGTGCATTTCCATCTGGCGGGGTATTCTCACGTGTACGGCCAAATTGGTGCATCCCTGCAGGGTTAAATCTTCTCGAGAAGCCGTGTTGTCCGTGGTTATGGATGACTTGGTGATAGGGCTGGCTAACAAGGATTAGACAAATTACACCTAATCACTAATAAGTTGCCTAGTAATAGTCTTATCGAAACAATAACTTGAACCATCATTAATCCAACGGTGTGAGTTTATCCTCAGATTTCTTCTTTGGATAAGGGGCGAGATCCAGGATGGGTTTGTTGGAGGATAGTGATAGTTGGTTACGATACGCTATCTTATCCCTTTCTTTTAGCCGGATGTTGTAGATTGTCTCTGTAGTTGGTTAGGCAGCCCGCTGCCGCGCTTTTGTATCACCTATTTGTCGCACCCTGACTTCTAGGGGATACTCACCGTACGAACTGGATAGCAGATGCTTGGATTATGGGGCATAACTGCTCCCACGTCCCAGCTTCCTGGTAGGCCTGCGCTTATGCGCGACAACACAAGCCCTGCTATTCCATCGTCGATGTAAACTATCCACTAGAGATCAAAGGCACTTCCGCCGACGTACTTCAAACATACACACATGGTACGTCAACGGCGTTTAACAAGTGATATCACAACAGATCTCTACGACACAAAAGATTGAAATAAGTTGCAAATGGCTCTCATTAGAGCAGAAATAGCAAATACAATCAGTCAGAGGGCACCTGCCCCAACAATACATCATTACAATACAGCGGAAGCATTCAACATGTCTGAGTACAGACAAGAACCAAATAGGCCTAAGAGGCCGGAAACAAACAGACGGAGCCCATCCACGAAGTCTCGGATCCTGCCCGGGTCCGCTATCTACTCGTCAGCAGTCTCGTCATACTCCAAGTAGTAGCCACCATGTAGATCCTCGGAAACGTCGTCTGCGTAAACCACAGCCCCAAAGGGGTCAGTACATAAACGTACTGGCAAGCAAGACTCACAGTTCACCAAAGTGTAACCCGTCAACACCAAGCACAGATGCCTTGGGTTCAACGGAAGAGAGGGGATATGAAAGATGCTGCAACTGGCTGCTCTAAACAACTATAGAAACATACTACAACTGCCGGCTATCAGAAAGGAGATAAGATCGAGGATTGTAACCAACTGAAAGATAACTTCAAACAAACCCATCCTGGATCTCGCCCCTTATCCAAAGAAGCAATCCGAGGATAACTCACACAGTTGTAATAAGGTGAATCAAGTTATTGTGCCATCAACCTATTACTAGTCAAGTTATTAATCATTGGGTGTAACATGTTTGATCATTATGTTGAAGTTGTCCTGAGTACTTGTTAGCCAGTACTTTCACCAAGTAATCCATAACCGCGGAAAACACGGCTTCTCGAGAAGATTATCCCTGCAGGGTTGCACCAATTTGGCCGTACACTCATGAATATCCCGCCAGATGGGATGCCTCCCACCAAGCGGGGCACTCAACACAACCAACCATTCCTCGCATCAAGCCCAAAGAACCTTGGGCGCACGGCTAATCAAGCCCCGAAGAAAAGGGACCCTCATAGCACTCTAAGACCGTGTCCCCCTATATGCCGACTACGAAAGTTCCACCCTGGCCTGGGCTCGCAAAAACATGATGCGGCAAATGGAAAACACGAACTAAATGAGGCGATTTGGACGAGATGCGAATCAGGTCAAGTTGAGGGGGGCGCCCATACTCGCTTCCCAAATGCGGGTAGTGCGCTCATCATGGATCAGTAGACAAGACCCTTTTCCTATTAGGGTCGACACTAGCAGGCTTCAAAACCTCTCATGGGCCTCCTGCCGGTGCCTTATCATCAAATTTATTATTAATAGTAACATTAGCATGATTGATTGATTAAACATCGAGCCCCCGGAACATAATGAAATAGTAACTGAAAGTAACGGTAACAGACTCGAGCAAAACAACCTAAGCATGCTAGTAAGACACGGGCTCAAACAATGGTTATAGGTATGGAGGTGAGGCAATATCAGGGTTAAAGGATACATGTGATAGGTTCGTAACAGAAACAACTACTACTAAGGCCAGCAGAAAAGAACAACGGAAAGTATCGGTAACCAATGTTGAAAGGAACACAGTGGTTCATGTGAGTGATAACTTGCCTGCAAAACCCAGTAGCCTGGTACTGAGCTAACTCCTTAGACGGGGTGTCGTAAGTATCGTCGGTCTCAACGTCGTCGTATATCCGAGAAGAAGCAAACGGACAATGCAGAAAGATAAACAATCATTATCATGGCATTGTGCACAATCAATATGATGCATGACAAGTTAATGGTTGCATCAAAATAAACTAGTTGACAAGATAGAAACAGGATTAAATGGACCCACATGCAATTGGATTGCATATGGAAAGCCCATGAATTATGGTTGAATTAATTGTTTTACAACTAATCATCATGTGGAAGTGAATTAACATGATGCATGGATGAGGAGAACAACAAAATAACGACAATAGAACCAAATAGAAATAAGGCTTAACAAGTTTAGAAACTCAGTTATTAAGTTATGGAATTTTGGTTTCTTAAAGGTGTCACACAAGCATTTGTTGTTTTCATCAAATTAAATTGTTCAAAACAGATAACAAAGTTTATATTTGAAAAGGTTATCAAATTTTAGTTGGTTTACATGTTTCACATTTTGAAATTGGACTTTGGATTAATTAATTATGAATTAAACAATAATAAACAATTTTTAATTGCATTAAACAAGAATTAAATGGTTTAGGCAATTTTAATTATTCAAAACATGAAACAAATTTTATATTTGGAAAGAGGGTTTAATTTTGCATGGAAAACATATTTCATTTGTGGAAATTGGATTTAAAATGAGCAAGTTATGATTTTGGCAATTTTAAATGCAATAAACAAGAAACAGTTGTTTTCAGCAATTTAAATTATTCAAAACAGCAAACAAAATTTATATTTGGAAAGTACATGAAAAATTTATTGGAAAACATATTTGGTTTGTGAAATTTGGAATTTTTATGAGCAAGTTATGAATTTTGCAAGTTTAAGTGAATTTGACAAGAATTCAAATGTTTCACCAATTTAAAATATTCAAAACAGTAAACAAATTTTATATTTAGGTAGAACATTTAATTTGGTATTGAAAACATATCAAAATTGTTGGATTTGGAGCCAAAACGAATTATTTATGCAATTTAGAAGATATAGGGCAAATCTGCCATTTTTATGGATCTAGGGACTTAGAAATAAAAATTTCCAGGGGCTGGAAATAAGGGCCAGGGGCTTAGGTGTGATTACCAGAAAGTTTGGTGACCAAAACATTGCAAAACAAAAATGTTTGGTAATTGTGCAGGGGGTGGGATTTGACCCCTGCACCTCCTGAGTCGCTCAAGGGAACAGAACCAGTGGGATAGAGCCGATCTTGTGACAGAGAAGGGGGGCTAGGGGGCTATGTGTTGCTGTTGCGCTATAGTTTTCTGAAGATAACTGAACCACGAACAGGTACTGGACTTGACCGATCGGAAGGGGTCGATGGCTGCTCGCCGGAGGGGAACCAGGGAGGCGCGTGGGGGTGGTGCGGTGATGCGGCCAAGGAGAGGGAGGGGCGAGAGGAGGAGGCCTCACCTTGCGATCGGCAGAGGAGCAGGCGGGGTCGGGTCGCTGCTGGGCGAGCAGACATGCAGGAGCAGGGAGGCGGCCGGCCGGAGAAACCTTCACGGCGGCGCCGCCTCGGGCAGTACCGGCCGGAGAGGCCTACAGCAACCTTGGAGAGGGAGAGGAGCCGGTTCCATTCCCGGGCTCCGTGGCTCCCGTCGTCGAGCACAGCGACCGCGCCCTCGCCTCCAAATACCGGCCTTGGTGTGCCTATTCCGGTTCAGTACAGGAAAGGAAATTCAGAGAACGAGGACGATCAGAGAGGAAGAGAGGAGAAGGGAGGCGGCGATGGAGGGAGAGATTAGGGTTAGGTAGGTCTAGGGTAGGAGCTCCGGGAGTTATAGGAGGGGTGGAGGGGCATCAACCGTTGCCTGCACCTCCTCTGCTACGTGTGCACCCTGGATGGTGTGCCGTACAGAGGAGGAAGACAACCCTCGAAGGGGTATGTGGGCTCAAATAGATGGGCTGGGCTTAGGGGAAAAAAATTAGGTGGGCTGCTGCTCCTCTTCTCTTTGCAATTTATTTTTCTATTTCATATTTTTTTTTGTAGCATAAGCTTTAGGGAGAAAACCTTAGGGTTTAGATTAGAGAAAAAGTTGAAAAATTTAGGATAAGTTACTTAGGCCAAATGCAACCCTTTGGCAAATTTTATTTTTCAAAATTTTAACATTTGGTTGCTTTTTGAAATTAGAACCAAAATTTGAGTGAAATGGTTAATTTTAATAAACATTAATAAAACCATTAATTAAATAGGGTAACCCCTAAGTTTTGAAATTGATTTAAAGAGTTCAAATGTGTGTTGAGATTCATGGATTAAAAGAGAGGTACTGATTTTGAGAATTGGTTTGAATTGGAAAATGATTTAGGAATTATTTGATTGGATTAATTGGTTGAAATAAAAGCACCATTTTATTAGTTGAACATTATGGGATAAATAGAAACAATTAATGTTTTTATTTGGAAACAACTATTTGGATGTTGGTTTGGAAATTCAAATGGAAAACAATTTGAATTTGAAAAGGGTTTGATTATTGGATGCATTTTTATAGAAATAAAGCAATAGTTTGGAATCACACTTTAATGGAAACAAACAATTGTTTTATTTTGAAATATCTTTTTAGAAATTGTAACATCACAAGGATGAAACAAAAAGGTTTGAATTTTTTGGTTTGAAATTCAAATAGAAAACAGGGGAAAACAAACAAAACAAATGCAATCAACATGATGCCATGATGCAAAACATAAAATAACAGATAGCAAACATTCTAAAGGCTATTTTTCAGACTTGGGATGTTACAGCGATCCGAGGATAACTCACACAGTTGTATTAAAGTGAATCAAGTTATTGTGTCATCAACCTATTACTAGTCAAGTTATTAATCATCGGGTGTAACATGTTAATCATTAGGTTAAAGTTGTCCTGAGTACTTGTTAGCCAGTACTTTCACCAAGTAATCCATAACCGCGGAAAACACGGCTTCTCGAGAAGATTATCCCTGCAGGGTTGCACCAATTTGGCCGTACACTCAAGAATAACCCGCCAGATGGGAATCAAACCCACCAAGCGGGGTACTCTACACAACCAACCATTCCTCGCATCAAGCCCAAAGAACCTTGGGCGCACGGCTAATCGAGCCCAGAAGAAAATGGACCCTCATAGCACTCTAAGAACGTGTCCCCCTATATGCCGACTACAAAAGTTCCACCCTGGCCTGGGCTCGCAAAAACATGCATGCGGCAAATAGAACACACGAACTAAATGAGGCGATTTGGACGAGATGCGAATCAGGTCAAGTTGAGGGGGGCGCCCATACTCGCTTCCCAAATGCGGGTAGTGCGCTCATCATGGATCAGTAGACAAGACCCTTTTCCTATTAGGGTCGACACTAGCAGGCTCCAAAACCTCTCATGGGCCTCCTGCCGGTGCCTTATCATCAAATTTATTATTAACAGTAACATTAGCATGATTGATTGATTGATTAAACATCGAGCCCCCAGAACATAATGAAATAGTAACAGAAAGTAACGGGTAACAGACTCGAGCAAAACAACCTAAGCATGCTAGTGAGACACTGGCTCAAACAATGGGTTGTAGGAAGGGAGATGAGGCAATATCAGGTTTAAGGGATTCATGTGATAGGTTCGTAACAGAACAACTACTACTAAGGCTAGCAGAAAAGAACAACGGAAAGTATCGGTAACCAAGGTTGAAAGGAACACAGTGGTTCATGTGAGTGATAACTTGCCTGCAAAACCCAGTAGCCTGGTACTGAGCTAAATCCTTAGAAGGGATGTCGTAAGTATCGTCGGTCTCAACGTCGTCGTTTATCCGGGAAGAAGCAAACAGACAATGCAGAAAGATAAACAATCAATATCATGGCATAGGTGCACAAACATGGGATGATGCATGTCATGTTAATAGATGCATCAGAATAAACTACTTGACAATATAACACAATTTAATTGGACCCATATGCAATGTGAATTGCATATGGATGCAAGTGGTTAAGGTGGAAGCAATGATCTACATTTGATTAACAAGTGTAAGTGGTTAAACATGATGCATGCATGATGATAACAACAGAATAACAACAAATAACAATGAAAGATGCAAGTGGAAAAGGATTGGAACAAGTTTTGAAATTATTTGTTAAGTTGAGGTTTTGGTTACTTAAAGATGTCACACATGAAATTGTTGTTTTCATCAAGTTAAAGTGTGAAAAACCATTAACAAAATTTATATTTGAAAAGAACATCAAATTTTAGTTGGATTACATGTTTCACATTTTGAAATTGGACTTTGGATTATTTAATTATGAATTAAACAATATTAAACAATTTTTAATTGAATTTAAAACAAGTTTGAATATTAATTGAATTTTATTTAGTCAAAACATAATCATCAATGCAACACCAAGAATAACATCAATGTCAGAATCATCAATCATGAGAGTAGCGAGGAATATGTGGCCTCCCATTAGAATTGGATTGAGATTCCGGAGAGTGAACAGAGATTTGATTGTTTAGTGGAACCAGAAATAGGTTGTATGTTGTGGAAAAGATTGTTGACACAAAGGAATGTGATGCTCCGGTATCAAATAACACTTTAGTTGGACTAGAGTTTAGCAAATGAACGGGGAAACTTTGATTAGACGCCGGTAGAAGAATTGAATTGGAAAACAACAACAAGATTTCAACGGACGAAAAGGATGTTGAGAAGAACAGGCTAACAACATCGGGGAAAACGAGAACAAAACTCCTGAGGTACTATGGAAAAACCCATCCGGGCTTCTAAAGGATCAATATCTACTGCTTAAGGAATAGAGGATCTGCTTCCGGGGCTTACACGCCTCCGTTCTCAATCATGAGTAGGCAACATGATAAATCATGTCACAACCACCTCCATTCCTATGGTCTAGTAGATATAACCATCCTAGAGAAACCAGAATACGTGAATTCCTAACTTGAAAGTTTAGATGAGTAGGGAAAAATCAACGTTACACTTCCTTACCAGAAAAGGGAGGGAGGGTGGGGAAAAGAAGAAAAAGAACAGAATTCCTACTCTCACGTTTCATTTTTCCTATATAGCTACAAAATAGTTTCTAGACTCAACTGCGACCAGTAAAAAGGGATCCTACAGGCAGACAGGCTCTGATACCATTTGTCGCACCCTGACTTCTAGGGGATACTCACCGTACGAACTGGATAGCAGATGCTTGGATTATGGGGCATAACTGCTCCCACGTCCCAGCTTCCTGGTAGGCCTGCGCTTATGCGCGACAACACAAGCCCTGCTATTCCATCGTCGATGTAAACTATCCACTAGAGATCAAAGGCACTTCCGCCGACGTACTTCAAACATACACACATGGTACGTCAACGGCGTTTAACAAGTGATATCACAACAGATCTCTACGACACAAAAGATTGAAATAAGTTGCAAATGGCTCTCATTAGAGCAGAAATAGCAAATACAATCAGTCAGAGGGCACCTGCCCCAACAATACATCATTACAATACAGCGGAAGCATTCAACATGTCTGAGTACAGACAAGAACCAAATAGGCCTAAGAGGCCGGAAACAAACAGACGGAGCCCATCCACGAAGTCTCGGATCCTGCCCGGGTCCGCTATCTACTCGTCAGCAGTCTCGTCATACTCCAAGTAGTAGCCACCATGTAGATCCTCGGAAACGTCGTCTGCGTAAACCACAGCCCCAAAGGGGTCAGTACATAAACGTACTGGCAAGCAAGACTCACAGTTCACCAAAGTGTAACCCGTCAACACCAAGCACAGATGCCTTGGGTTCAACGGAAGAGAGGGGATATGAAAGATGCTGCAACTGGCTGCTCTAAACAACTATAGAAACATACTACAACTGCCGGCTATCAGAAAGGAGATAAGATCGAGGATTGTAACCAACTGAAAGATAACTTCAAACAAACCCATCCTGGATCTCGCCCCTTATCCAAAGAAGCAATCCGAGGATAACTCACACAGTTGTAATAAGGTGAATCAAGTTATTGTGCCATCAACCTATTACTAGTCAAGTTATTAATCATTGGGTGTAACATGTTTGATCATTATGTTGAAGTTGTCCTGAGTACTTGTTAGCCAGTACTTTCACCAAGTAATCCATAACCGCGGAAAACACGGCTTCTCGAGAAGATTATCCCTGCAGGGTTGCACCAATTTGGCCGTACACTCATGAATATCCCGCCAGATGGGATGCCTCCCACCAAGCGGGGCACTCAACACAACCAACCATTCCTCGCATCAAGCCCAAAGAACCTTGGGCGCACGGCTAATCAAGCCCCGAAGAAAAGGGACCCTCATAGCACTCTAAGACCGTGTCCCCCTATATGCCGACTACGAAAGTTCCACCCTGGCCTGGGCTCGCAAAAACATGATGCGGCAAATGGAAAACACGAACTAAATGAGGCGATTTGGACGAGATGCGAATCAGGTCAAGTTGAGGGGGGCGCCCATACTCGCTTCCCAAATGCGGGTAGTGCGCTCATCATGGATCAGTAGACAAGACCCTTTTCCTATTAGGGTCGACACTAGCAGGCTTCAAAACCTCTCATGGGCCTCCTGCCGGTGCCTTATCATCAAATTTATTATTAATAGTAACATTAGCATGATTGATTGATTAAACATCGAGCCCCCGGAACATAATGAAATAGTAACTGAAAGTAACGGTAACAGACTCGAGCAAAACAACCTAAGCATGCTAGTAAGACACGGGCTCAAACAATGGTTATAGGTATGGAGGTGAGGCAATATCAGGGTTAAAGGATACATGTGATAGGTTCGTAACAGAAACAACTACTACTAAGGCCAGCAGAAAAGAACAACGGAAAGTATCGGTAACCAATGTTGAAAGGAACACAGTGGTTCATGTGAGTGATAACTTGCCTGCAAAACCCAGTAGCCTGGTACTGAGCTAACTCCTTAGACGGGGTGTCGTAAGTATCGTCGGTCTCAACGTCGTCGTATATCCGAGAAGAAGCAAACGGACAATGCAGAAAGATAAACAATCATTATCATGGCATTGTGCACAATCAATATGATGCATGACAAGTTAATGGTTGCATCAAAATAAACTAGTTGACAAGATAGAAACAGGATTAAATGGACCCACATGCAATTGGATTGCATATGGAAAGCCCATGAATTATGGTTGAATTAATTGTTTTACAACTAATCATCATGTGGAAGTGAATTAACATGATGCATGGATGAGGAGAACAACAAAATAACGACAATAGAACCAAATAGAAATAAGGCTTAACAAGTTTAGAAACTCAGTTATTAAGTTATGGAATTTTGGTTTCTTAAAGGTGTCACACAAGCATTTGTTGTTTTCATCAAATTAAATTGTTCAAAACAGATAACAAAGTTTATATTTGAAAAGGTTATCAAATTTTAGTTGGTTTACATGTTTCACATTTTGAAATTGGACTTTGGATTAATTAATTATGAATTAAACAATAATAAACAATTTTTAATTGCATTAAACAAGAATTAAATGGTTTAGGCAATTTTAATTATTCAAAACATGAAACAAATTTTATATTTGGAAAGAGGGTTTAATTTTGCATGGAAAACATATTTCATTTGTGGAAATTGGATTTAAAATGAGCAAGTTATGATTTTGGCAATTTTAAATGCAATAAACAAGAAACAGTTGTTTTCAGCAATTTAAATTATTCAAAACAGCAAACAAAATTTATATTTGGAAAGTACATGAAAAATTTATTGGAAAACATATTTGGTTTGTGAAATTTGGAATTTTTATGAGCAAGTTATGAATTTTGCAAGTTTAAGTGAATTTGACAAGAATTCAAATGTTTCACCAATTTAAAATATTCAAAACAGTAAACAAATTTTATATTTAGGTAGAACATTTAATTTGGTATTGAAAACATATCAAAATTGTTGGATTTGGAGCCAAAACGAATTATTTATGCAATTTAGAAGATATAGGGCAAATCTGCCATTTTTATGGATCTAGGGACTTAGAAATAAAAATTTCCAGGGGCTGGAAATAAGGGCCAGGGGCTTAGGTGTGATTACCAGAAAGTTTGGTGACCAAAACATTGCAAAACAAAAATGTTTGGTAATTGTGCAGGGGGTGGGATTTGACCCCTGCACCTCCTGAGTCGCTCAAGGGAACAGAACCAGTGGGATAGAGCCGATCTTGTGACAGAGAAGGGGGGCTAGGGGGCTATGTGTTGCTGTTGCGCTATAGTTTTCTGAAGATAACTGAACCACGAACAGGTACTGGACTTGACCGATCGGAAGGGGTCGATGGCTGCTCGCCGGAGGGGAACCAGGGAGGCGCGTGGGGGTGGTGCGGTGATGCGGCCAAGGAGAGGGAGGGGCGAGAGGAGGAGGCCTCACCTTGCGATCGGCAGAGGAGCAGGCGGGGTCGGGTCGCTGCTGGGCGAGCAGACATGCAGGAGCAGGGAGGCGGCCGGCCGGAGAAACCTTCACGGCGGCGCCGCCTCGGGCAGTACCGGCCGGAGAGGCCTACAGCAACCTTGGAGAGGGAGAGGAGCCGGTTCCATTCCCGGGCTCCGTGGCTCCCGTCGTCGAGCACAGCGACCGCGCCCTCGCCTCCAAATACCGGCCTTGGTGTGCCTATTCCGGTTCAGTACAGGAAAGGAAATTCAGAGAACGAGGACGATCAGAGAGGAAGAGAGGAGAAGGGAGGCGGCGATGGAGGGAGAGATTAGGGTTAGGTAGGTCTAGGGTAGGAGCTCCGGGAGTTATAGGAGGGGTGGAGGGGCATCAACCGTTGCCTGCACCTCCTCTGCTACGTGTGCACCCTGGATGGTGTGCCGTACAGAGGAGGAAGACAACCCTCGAAGGGGTATGTGGGCTCAAATAGATGGGCTGGGCTTAGGGGAAAAAAATTAGGTGGGCTGCTGCTCCTCTTCTCTTTGCAATTTATTTTTCTATTTCATATTTTTTTTTGTAGCATAAGCTTTAGGGAGAAAACCTTAGGGTTTAGATTAGAGAAAAAGTTGAAAAATTTAGGATAAGTTACTTAGGCCAAATGCAACCCTTTGGCAAATTTTATTTTTCAAAATTTTAACATTTGGTTGCTTTTTGAAATTAGAACCAAAATTTGAGTGAAATGGTTAATTTTAATAAACATTAATAAAACCATTAATTAAATAGGGTAACCCCTAAGTTTTGAAATTGATTTAAAGAGTTCAAATGTGTGTTGAGATTCATGGATTAAAAGAGAGGTACTGATTTTGAGAATTGGTTTGAATTGGAAAATGATTTAGGAATTATTTGATTGGATTAATTGGTTGAAATAAAAGCACCATTTTATTAGTTGAACATTATGGGATAAATAGAAACAATTAATGTTTTTATTTGGAAACAACTATTTGGATGTTGGTTTGGAAATTCAAATGGAAAACAATTTGAATTTGAAAAGGGTTTGATTATTGGATGCATTTTTATAGAAATAAAGCAATAGTTTGGAATCACACTTTAATGGAAACAAACAATTGTTTTATTTTGAAATATCTTTTTAGAAATTGTAACATCACAAGGATGAAACAAAAAGGTTTGAATTTTTTGGTTTGAAATTCAAATAGAAAACAGGGGAAAACAAACAAAACAAATGCAATCAACATGATGCCATGATGCAAAACATAAAATAACAGATAGCAAACATTCTAAAGGCTATTTTTCAGACTTGGGATGTTACACTATTCTTCCGTTGAACCCAAAGCATCTGTACTTGGTGTTGCCGGGTACACTTTGGTATCTTGTGAGTCTTGCTTGCCAGTACTTGTCTGTACTGACCCTTTGGGGCTGTGGTTTCCGCAAACTACGTTTCCGAGGATCCCCATGGTGGCTACTACGTGGAGTATGACGAGGCTGCTGACGAGTAGATAGCGGACCCGGGCAGGATCCGAGACATCGTGGATGGGCTCCGTCTTTTCGTTTCCGGCCTCTTAGGCCTATTTGGATCTTGTCTGTACTCAGACACTTTGGATGTTTCCGCTGTGATGTAATGATGACTTGTTGGGACATGTGTCCTCTGGATGATTGTATTTGCTATCTCTGCTCTAGTGAGAGCTATTTGCAACTTATTTCTATTTCTTTGTGTCTTAGAGATTTGTTGTGATATCACTTGTTCAAATGCCGTTGACGTACCATGTGTGTATGTTATGAAGTACGTCAATGGAAGTAGTCGGATTTCTATGGGATGGTTTATGCAGACGATGGATAGTAGAGAATGGTTGTCACACGTTTACGTGTCGGCCTACTCACATTGAGATGCGTGTGCCGGTATGCCCCGTAAGCCATTTATCTACTGTTTAGCGGGCTGTGAGTATCCTCTAGAAGTCCGGGTGCGACATTGTCATTGAGTTCAAACCAGACTTCACGTAACATAATTTGCATTACTAATTAGATATAGCACTTACAATATGAACAAAAGTACCAAGATTAATCCATAGCTTAAAGCTTACTGCAAGAGCTACATACTACATACTACTCCAATAATTTTCATCAACACTTTCACATATACTCTAATTACAAAGACCAAAAGTAGCATATATACTACGCCGCAGCAAGTGATCTAGTGCCAAGTGTGGTTCGCCCTCGCCCTCCTTGATCTGCCTCCCTCTTTGGCCTTCTTGGCGTCACTCATGGGCTTGAGCACACGGTACAACTCTAGGGAGAGGAACCCATCAATTGCAGCATAGGTGATGTGTTCCATGTCTAGCTTTTTGTTGTCCTAGTGGTTGTGCCACCGATGATCCTTCTTCTTCATGTCTTTGTAGACGGGATCAATAAGTTGTACTGCCATGGTAGCCATTCCAGCTTTCTTTTGGGTGAACACATGAAAGTAGAGATCTTGGATATCCTCATAATTTTATTTTGGAATAGAAAAGTTCTAGGTTCTCGCAAACACTTTGTTGTCATTGGTGGTGTCAACACTTGCAAATTTGACGCCGCCAAAACAAAAAATATCAGCCAGCGTCGCAGATTGCCACGAGTCACCACTGAAGTACACAAGTAACAAGGGTTTAGAAAAGTACTACTCCCTCCGATCCGAAAAAATGGCGTGAGAAAACTGCTACGCATGCACGTCTCGATGAGTACTAGTTGCAGAAAATCTAGATGAGTACTGTTGCCGAAAACAAGAGGAAAAAAGTAGTAGTAACACCAATCACAACAACCAGGAATAACCAAATAGCAATCACAAGAACATGGCGGCAGAGCAGATGAGTACTAGTTGCAGAAAACAAGAGGAAAAATGACTTTTACCTGGAGTGATGGTACACCAGGACGTGGCGGCGGAATGCAAGCTGAAGAACGGCGACCTTTTTATGGATCTCCAACTTCTGGGATGTGTACTCGAAATCCAGGCCCATGAACCGTTCTTCTCCGCTATCAATCCACTGTTGGTACATTTCTACGATACGCTGCACCTCGGCAGGGTCGTTGGTGTACGTGACGTCGATGGTTTCCTCGCCATGGATGGGGACCTTGAACGTGCGGCAGAAATACTTCTGTTCATCCATTCTTGGAAGAAGAAGCGGGAGCGGATGGAAGAAGAAGAAGAGAGTGGAGTGCAGCGGTTGGAAAAAGATACAGTGGAGAATACGAGTGGAAGTACAGGGGAGTATTAATATTAATTGTGGAAGGAGCAGAGTCGAAGTGGTTTCCGTGTGAAATCGATAGAAAATTTTTGGGAAACACCTGTGCCGTGTGTGTACATAGACACAAGGTTGTACAAAGTAGACACTTGTTTGTGGACCTAAACTAATAAGCCTATTCTTAATTTACTAAACCTACACAATGGCCAGCGCGGCCCACGAATTGTCCCATCAAACCAGCTAGTCTACGGCCTGACCTAAGGCAGCGTGCATGTTATTATTCTCCCGCAGAAAACCGCCTCGTTCACACGCCTCCGTCGCCACGTGTTCGCCGCCGCCAGCCCTTCCGCACAAGTTTGACCTAGAAGTAGTCTACCGGCCGGCGCACCCTCCACTTGCATCATGAAGCCAATCAAAGACGTGCCAGCTAGATCTTACGCATCATTTTTCATCTTGATCGTGATTATCACACCAGATCTGATGGTTTTTATTCGTTTTTTCTCGCAGTGTCCAGTTTGTTTTGACAAACTAGGGATGTGTGGCAGTGATGCCATGACGACTGATTATTTCGTAATAACCCTTGTAGAGGGATTTGAGGATAAGACGGTAAGGATTCTAATCTACTCATGTACAAATTGGATTTGAATTTTTCGTGATTATTCACATGTAATATAAGTAGCATATCTACCGGTCCTAGTACTCATTGAGTCATGTGTTAATCATTAATGTAATACACGTAGCTGATCTAGCTAGCAAATTTTTTGATCTCTATTAGTTATGGACATGTTTTTTTTTATCAACTACCTACATGCAATTTCAATACTTGAAGGGTACCATTCTGAAACTATGAGTGCATGTTCAGTTATTTGCAGTACAGGACTATTGCTTCAATGTCCAATTATAGTGAAAAGTACAAATAGCTACTCTTGTAGGATATATCTACTTATAGTAAGTCCAATTTACTACTGGCTCATAACTTAATAAAATACATGCTCTTATTTAGGTGATCCCCTGCTACATCAGAACATATTTCCCAAAAATGCATGCTGTTTTCCCATTGGAGAACACCAGTTTTCAAGCGACACTGCAAACCAAGGAAGGTTTCTCATTCATTGTTGAGCTTAGCAGCATTTACGGGATAACCTTTTTGAATGGAAAAGATTGGAAAGAATTTATCAGGGTTTACAAACTAAAGGTTGGTATGGAGCTAGTATTCAAGACCGACACACGTCGAGGCCAAACTGAGATCATAACTGGAAATGACCCAATCATCCATCCATGTAAGTTCTTACTTAATACAAAAAAATTATGTTGTGCACATAAACATTAATATATTACTTGGTTGCGGCATGTGTACTCCACTAATTTCAGGCGTATTACATTTTTACAGCATACTACCAGATGTCCCCTGAGAGGCGTCACATTGTTGACTCACTCTCTAGCACTGATGGGACCATGATTAACTGGAGGATGATGGATACGGTGATCGACGCTGTTGAAAACTTGGATTACACTGTTCTATTCCACAGAGCTGGAGAGTATGAGGAAGCAGAACTGGTTGTCGGAGTGCTGCATACTCTGAATTGGACAAACAGCGAGAATTTCAATAAACACGTGGTAAATCTTTAAGAACACATCTTCTCTTATGCGCAAAGTAATACGTGTACACTTGTTCTATTTTCCTTTCTTTTAACATGATTATTTTCCGATAGCTTTTCTCTTGACTTTAAGTCTTTGCATGCAACAGAAAATCCCAAGCCGTCTGATTCCTGCACATATGGCAAGAAATGGTACCATCACTATTGTTTGCTACCCGAGAACTGAGGTGTCATCGGCATATTCAATTTTTGATCTTGATGGTCGCTTGTGCGTCAGCGGGTGGAAAGAGTTCATGGTGAAGGAAAGTCATCTCAAACAGGGTGACAAGATGTTGTTCTTGCTATACGAGTGCGCTCAAGGGCTCTACTTGTTTGCTACCCATGTCCCTGAAATTGGTCTGTAATAGGAATGCAGTGATATTGATGGTTTCTGTGTGCAACTATATGCATGCAGCCCCGTTGCTACAATATAAAAATCGTGTTAAGACTCTATATTAGATTGCCGAATTCTCACACAATTTAAATGTTATGTTCTTTTAGTTTTACTACTTTCATGATGTCATTTTGTTTTTTATGCTTAGCTTTACCATTTTTTCTTTACTTTATTTAATTTTATGACTCATATAAATGTAAACAAGGGTGCAAACCACACATGCTCAATGGAAAAAATATCAAGTGATACTAGCCCCTTGTTCTTCCATGCTTCCATTTTAAAAAAATCAACTATAGATGTTTCATAAAATTCCGGAAAAAAATATTAATGTTCCCAAAGAATTTGTCTACATAATGTAGAAAAAAATCAGGTCCAAATTCGACCTACACATTGAGAAACATAAAGTACAAATCAGCAAAAATGCACTATATATTCACATTTGGATTTGTCTTTTTGGTTAGTCAATATTACTTTCGTATCTGGACATAACATTATTACACATTGTAGTAACTTTTCATGTGAACACTCGTGATTTTTCCTAGATTTTTTTGAATCACCAAAACTTCATTTATTCGATACGGTACCATGGGAGCATGCAAGAAGGCTAGTATCACAGGATATTCTCCCCATTCTCTCGCGAAATAGGCTGAATCACCGCTATATTAATATAGCAACCACCCAGTACAACAATTTTGATACAACGCCGGCTGAGGCGACAACCAATAAACGCAAAAGAAGAAAAGAATATGAGACGGAAGTGGATCGACGAAACGACCACTGCGTCCAACTACAAACTACAACCACGCTGCTCGCACCGGGACGTCAAATACGAATCAACACCTTCAACATGGATAGTCGCGCTTCTAGGGTTTCCCCCGGCACATCGGGGCGGCGGATGCAGGGTAGACGCGATGCCCTTCATGAAAGGAGGATGCCACCCGATGGCGACACCGCTCTAATATCGGTACTCCGACAAGGATTTCTCCCAAACACACCCTCACCACCATCCCTGACGATCCGTCGCCTAGGTGCCTCGCAACCACCGGACGAACCGACCACTAGCATGCGACACCACGGTGCAACAACATTTAACCAGGATGAGGGAATCAAATGTGGTGGGCACGGTTTATCATTGGCTTCATCATTAAGGACCAATTTATGAAAGATCAAATGTGGAGGCACCGTTCACATAATGAAATTTTGAGGAAAACCATTTATACTCTAATTTAATCGATTGCTACACGCACACCAACTGCTACACACAAGAACTCGAGTCCTCTCCCTCTCCACCCCCCGATCCCCCACCGCCGCCACGGCTAGCCCTCTCCGCCCCCAGATCCCCCACCGCGGCCTAGCCCTGTCCACGGCACCGACGGACCACCGCGACCACGGGGCCGCCTACACCGACACCCGACGGAACGACGCCGCGACAAACGCCGCCGCAACCGCCACCGTCGTCCTCGCGCCGTCCAGCCGTCGCGCCGCAGGTAAGTTTCCCCGGCCGCCGTACCTTTCATTGTCAGGTTTAGATGTAGATTGAGTTATATGTTAGATGATTATTGTGATTTTAGATGTAGATCGACTTAGAAATTATATTTTCATTGTTAGATTTAAGTTTATTCATCCACCAAAATTAGATGTACATTGTTTGATTTAAGTTGGTTTTTGAATGGTGAATGGTTAGATGTGTATATGAATTCAGTGTATGGAACGCACCACCGCAGGCAATGGATGTATGTGAACAGTGTGGCTACAAGGAGTGCATGAACAAGAAATTTACCATTGTTCTACCAGAGGGGTTTGAAAACAGATTGGTATATACCTTTCGTCAATCTACTTTTTGAAAACTGACAAAAAATTTGTACTTTTTTTTTACAGATCATACCTTGCAGATTCAGGCGTGACTTTTTGGAGCATATTCGAGTTGCAATTTGGGACCACCCTAGAACTCTGGAGGTGAACTTGGTGAGCTTGAGAGTGCCAGACCACCAGCACAACGTTGTAGTTACACATGAGGATGGAAAAACATACTTCAGTGGTCAGCAATGGGGCGAGCTTGTGGAACGCTACGAGATGGATCCAACAGGGAGATTGACATTCTATCTCGATGAAGGTGATGTGTCCACCTACTTCCTCTACGATCGACCTGACGATGCTGAAGACACCTAAGATGATGTTCCCATAGCTCCCTACTGAGGATACACATGTTGTCATTATTCAGTCAGATGATGAGTAGGTATCATGGTTGTAGCTGAGAGTCCTAGCTTTATGCGAACTTTTAGATTATATGTTAATGTTGAGTACTATCTGGTTGAATCTTTGAATGTTTATGCGATTTTTTTAATGGTTGTTATGTTATCTCATAATTGAATACCATTTGTGTGCTTCTAGTCAATAATACATACCCTTTTTATTTACCGATTTCTATAGGATAGTGATGTGGACTATGACATCAACGCCAATGATCATGTAGTAACCTGTGACGAGTCCAAAAACACGGCAGTGGACACCTAGATAGCAGGGGCGTACGAGTTTCACGCCAGAACTGAAGAAAAACCACACCACTAACAGGGCTTTTCCGACTAGTGTTGAATATTAACACAACAATGCATTTAGAAATGAATAAATTTAATCATAAAATGAAACTAGTAAAACTTAAAATAGCATTTATAATATTTGAACGTTATTGCCAAGGGAAAAACATATTGTTCACAAGCCAAATGGGCTGTGAAGACAAATTGTAGAATTAATAGGCCCATACTCCGGTTGGGCCATTGGGCGAGCGAAAGGGCTACGTATGTCCGCCCGGTCTCCTCCAAACTGCCCTGCCCCCACACGACAACGCCGCCCTATCCGCCCTCAGGCGACTTCGTCGCCGCATCGGCCCTGCGCGACCGACCAATCCGCCACTATTACCTCGCCGCCATCCGAACTCGATTAGCGTAAACTATTGAACTGCAACGCTGCCCCGCCGACTTGTACTCAACCGCTGCTTCCGCCGCTCGTCAGACGCAATTACAAGGTTTGTACCAATACTGATGAAATCCTTGGTTTCCATCCTGCCGGTTCGATGAAGTTAGTGGCGATTGCAATTGCTGTCAGATAGACTAGCTGCTTGTGTTCATATATGCGTGTCTGTTTTATCAGTTTCAGTTGTAAGTGTTAGTTTAATATTCCTAGCAATGTCAGGAATTCAGGTACGAACTAGGTTTTATATTTTCATAGCCATGTCAGTTTTAGGTGTAAGTGTTAGTTTCAATCGAACGCTGTGTTGTGAAGTAATGTCTAATGTAATCCCCTGCAATTCTTACTGACTTGAAAGACCAGTATGCCTGTCTCTCTAATGTATGTGTTGTTTCGAAATACTTACGTGTAAACTAATGCTGCTCCTTTTTTTACAAGACCGGCTAAACGGAGATAACGCAAAATGTCACAAGACAAGAGCTGGATGGAGAAGGATAGAGATTCTGTGGAGTGGCAAAGTGGCATCGAGAGTTTCTTGGAATTTAGCTTTGATGGTGCTCAACCAGACGCAAGAAACTTTTGCCCGTGTACGAAATGTCTGAATAATGCTCATAAAAATAAAAAGAGATCCATATGCACTTTCTTAAGAATGGGATGGATCCGTCCTACAAAAATTGGGTATTCCATGGTGAACCGGAGGAGGACAACATGGCTGAAGATTCTGATGATGAAGACGCTGCAGATGGTGGTGAAGGGATATGTGACATGCTCCAAACTCTCATAAGGGCCACAAAAGTGGGAAGTAATGCAGGAGACACGAGCGGTGATGGAATAAAACAGGAGCCAAATGCATCTGCAAAGGCGTTCTACAAACTATTGGAAGAGGGAAAAACATCGTTGTACCCAGGTTGTGAGGAGGTCACAAAGATATCTTTCATTGTGAAGCTTTACCAAATCAAGTGCGTGTCTGGGATGACCAACAGAGCATGTGACTTAATGATGTGGATGTTCACGGAGGTGCTGCCAAAGGGTCACTGCATTCCTACTAATCTCGCACAAGTAAGGAAGGTCATTCAAGAGTTTGGACTGGATTACAAGAAGATACACGCGTGCTATAATGATTGTGTGCTATTCCGTAGTGAATATGTTGATGCCCAAGAATGCCCTGTCTGTCATACGTCTCGATGGAAATCAAGTCCAACCGTAGACAAAGCTGATTCATCGATTCGTAAATCAAAGAAGCAAGTGCCATGGAAAGTTCTATGGTATTTCCCACTCATTCAAAGACTGCAAAGGATGTACATGATAGAAGATATGTCAACTGATATGAAATGGCATAAGGAGAAACGTAAAGATGATGGCATAATGAGGCATCCTGCAGATTCGAAGGCCTGGAAAAGCCTTGATGATAGATATAGTCAGAAAGAATTCGCAAAAGATGCTCGCAGTGTTCGGCTTGGCCTTGCTTCAGATGGATTCAACCTCTTTGGTCTCATGAGTATATCGCACACTACATGGCCTGTCATTCTGATCCCATATAACTTGCCACCATGGATGTGTAAGAAACAAGAGAACTGGATAATGTGAATGATTATTCCAGGACCAAAGTCAGCACGAAATAACATTGATGTGTACTTGCAGCCTTTGATTGATGAACTGTTAGTTCTATGGGAGGATGGTGTTGAAGCATATGATGCTGCAACTAAAGAAAATTTCACGTTGTATGCATGCGTGTTGTGGACCATCAATGACTACCCGGCTTACGCAATGCTGAGTGGTTGGAGCACAAAAGGCAAGCTAGCATGCCCTTACTGCCACAAGCATACAGACTTTTTATTGCTCCAGTATGGTAGAAATCATTGCTACATGGGACACCGACGTTTTCTACGGAAACAACACAAATGGCGTCGAAACAAGGTTATGTTCAACAACAAGCCAGAACGTAGAGACGCCCCGGTGCCACTTACAGGCATTGAAGTTCTAAAGGACCTTGATAGCATTCAGCATGAACCATTTGGGCGGTCAAATAAGAGAAAGCGACCGGAAACTAATCCCTGGCACAATTGGCGGAAGAAAAGTGTGTTCTTCCAGCTCCCTTATTGGCAGCACTTGCTCGTGAGGCACAATTTGGATGTTATGCACATCGAGAAGAACATTTGTGACAGCATTCTGGGTACTTTGCTTGAGATGGATGGGAAAACAAAGGATGGTACGAAGGCTCTCCTTGATTTGGAGTTCATGAAAATTAGGGAGGATCAGCACGCAAAGCCCGCCGGTAAGGATAAGTACAAAATGAAGAAAGGCGTGTATGCTTTAAAGAAGGAAGAGAAGATAATGCTCCTCAGGTTTCTGCAGAGCATACGGATGCCTGATGGCTATGCTTCACACATTAAGCGATGTGTGGTCCTCGAGCAGTGCAAGTTTAGTGGACTCAAAACTCATGACTGCCATGTTATATTACAGAAACTTCTTCCTATTGCGTTGCGCAAGCTTCTGCCAGAGAATGTCCTTACCCCATTGCTTCAGCTCAGTAAATTCTTTTCCGATTTATGCTCCAAGGAGTTAAGTGATGACGATTTGTTGAATTTGGACAAACAAATTGCAGAAATTCTATGTCAGCTAGAGATGATCTATCCACCAGCTTTCTTTGATATTATGATGCATCTCCCAATTCATCTAGCTCTTGAAGCATGGTTCGCAGGGCCTGTACAGTATAGATGGATGTATCCGGTTGAGAGATACCTGCGTACGTTGAAGGGATATGTACGTAACAAGGCTCATCCATAAGGTTCAATTGCAGAGGGGTACATACTTGAAGAGTGCATGACGTTCTGCAGCCGATTCGTTAAAGGCTCGCCTACAAAAATAAGTCAGTCCGAACGCCATGCAGATGAAGCTACAGATGAAGCACCAACAGGGATTAGCATAATGAGTGCAGTTGATTACTCCAAGAAAGGTTTTGCCCATGAATCACTGTCTTTGGAAGCTCTTAATCAAATGAGGCACTACATAATAACAAACTGCGAGGAAACCGAGCCATGGATTCAGTAAGGATACTTATGTATTTGTTTCATATCATGATATGCATTAATACTTTGGTTATGAAGTAACCATATATCATTTCTTTTTTAAGGGAACATATTGACGAGCTCAAAAAGAACAATTGTCCTAATCCTAAAAAGAAACACAAGGAAGATTTTGTTGGCTGGTTCGAAAGACGGGTAAGTTACTTTAGCATTTTCATAAATGTTTCTCGTAATAAAAAAACAATGGTGTATAGTACACTCACACATATTCTATTCCATGAAACAGATCACACAACTCCATAAAGATGGGAAGGTCAACAGTCTGTTGTATACACTAGCTAAAGGGCCTGATCAAATTGCTCGTGTGTTCAACCGTACAGTACTGAATGGATATTACTTTCGTAATACCGAAATAGAGCTTGACTTGAGTACCCAAAATAGTGGCGTCGTAGTCAATGCACAAGAAAGCACCGGCAGTACTGATTATTATGGGTGATAAAGAAAATCCTATTTCTTGACTTTCCTCCTGAAAAGGAGGTTGTTCTATTGCAGTGCGACTGGTTCGACGTGCCTCCTGCCAATAGAAATCATAGTAAGGGGTATAGGAGGGACAAATGTGGAATTATTGACCTTGACACTAGTGTACACCGATTCACGGAACACCCTTACATTCTAGGCATCCAAGCTGCACAGGTTTTCTATGTAAGAGATGTGAAGAGCCCTAATTGGGCAAGTGCTATAAAAATGAATCCACGCAATTTGTTTTCTCCTCCGGTTTTAAATGGTGCAGACCTTGATGATCTTGCAGAAGGAGATGAACGTGGTGATGCAGATGTACAGGATGTCGTCGATGCAGGAATTACAGTTCCATAATTTACTGTACCTGACGAGATGACTAGTTGGTACAGAAATGATGATGAAGGAACCAACGTTGATGTTTCAGTCATAAATAATTTAAGACCTGCTGAGTTTGACGAAGACCAAGTCGAATATGATGCTGATACTGATGATGATGAGGCTTACATAAATGATGGTCATGTTGCTCCTTTGGTACAAGATGAATTGGATGATGACCATGGACTCTTTGTGTAGGTTGTCTCTGCACTGTTTGGCTTAAATGTTTTGCCATGAACATGCATGGATGAAAGATCGTGTAATAACATAATTTTTGTTTAAATATTCCAAAGTTTCAGTGTCTAGAAATTTTGAATTTCCATGATAAATGTACTAGTGAAATTGCGTCTTCTATGAGTTCTTGATTGATTATTAAGTACTGTCACTTGTTGCAACATTAGTAAAATGCTAAGTGCTGCAGAAATTCAGTTGCAAAAAATATTTTAAAAAAAATGTGCTCACCAAACTGAGATACTGGACCAAAAATGAATTGTAGTCCTAAGAAAATTGCAACAGTGATCAAGGGCACGACCCATGAGGCCCGGTAAGCTAGTCTATGAATGGTCGTTGCAAAATAACTTGTTCATTTTCACAACAGTACGATGATTGTTGCTTTACGTTTAACCTATTACCATACAACCCAAATTGTCGCAGTAAACAATAGGTATTGCCGCAGGATAAATTTGAGGCGAAAAACATATGGTATTGCCACACGAAAAATTGGGTTGCAATAGTTAGCTATTTTTTTTGCAACAATATTTGTAACTACCGCAACACAAATACAGATGTCGCAATATTGTAACATCCCAAGTATGAAAAACAACCTTTAGAATGTTTGCTTTTTGTTAATATATGTTTTGCATCATGGCATATTAAGTTTTGCATTTGTTTTCCAATTGTTTTCCTTTGTTTTCCTTTGTTTTCCCTTGTTTTTCTATTTGAATTTCAAACCAAATTTTCCAATCTTTGTTTCATACTTGTTATGTTACAATTTCCCAAATGAAATATTCAAATCAAACCAATCATTTGTTTCCATTAAACTATAAAGTTCAACTTTTAAATTGCTTAAGTTTCAATTATTCATTTAATATCAAATTCACTCAAATTCAATTAATTATACAAACAGCAACCAAAAATTCAAATTTTGAAAAAACAAACTTGGCACAGTTGGGTTTTGTAAATAACAAGATATAAAAATTTATCACCAAATTTTAAACCCCCTAAAAACCTTCCTTTTCTTCCTTTTCTATTTCTGCAAAAAAAAAACATAACAGAAAAAATAAAAAGAAAACGCAGAGAGGAGAGGCAGCAGGCCCAGGCCATCTCCCCCAGGCCCAGCCCACGGCCTGCTACCCCCTTACCTTTTCTTCCACCTCTGTACGGCGCGCGATGCGCCTGTCCACGTCGAGCAGCAGAAGCAGGGGACGGCCAGCAGCAGCTCCCGCTCCCCTTATATCCATGCCCTAGGCCTCCCCGTGCTGCCCTAGACCTCCACCTCCCTTTCTCCCTCACGCCGCTGCCGTCCAGCTCACTCTCCCTCCTCTGTTTCTCCCATCTCTGCACCACCACCACCGCGCCACCGCAACTGAACTTCGACGATCGCCGTCGACATGGTCTCCCTCCGCGCAGGATAGGCACGGGGATTGTCTCCCCACTGCATCCTCGTCCTCCTCGACACCGTAGCGAGGGCTGGGAGCTCCCGGAACGCCGCCGCCGTCCAACTCTCTGTCGCCGACCATCGTCCACCACCGAGCCCCTTCCTCCTTTTCCCTCACGGTCAGCATCACCTCGTCCTTCCCTCTCTGCTCCCTTGCATCCCTTGCACGCGCACAGACACGTCCCTTGCACGCGCACAGACACGTCCCTTGCACGCGCACAGACACGTCCCTTGCATCCGCGAGCACGCAGCAGCAGCAGCCCGCGCCGATCACCGCCGGCGACCACGGGCCCTTCGTTGAGGTTCAGTTAACTGAATCTGAATTTTATTCAGTTACATGTCGCGAACTGAACCTCAACCCCCCGCGCGTTCCCTTACTGTCACGAAACGCTCACCACCGTAGTGGCACAGCACTGCGCGCACACACCCGCGGTCGCGGGATCGATCCCTCGCCTCCGCGGGATTAATCCCACCCTTTTTGCGCAGTTGCCACGCGGGCAGGCAGGGCCCACCTGCCATAGGCGGTGGGTGCCACGCTAGCTGCCAGCACAGCTCCAGCTGGGCACTGGCCCACAGGCCAGTGACCCAGGGGTCGTTCTGCCGCGTGAAAAGGGTACCAGGGCCCTTTCTGCGAGAATTCTTTTGCATCCAAGTCCCTGGACCAAATCTAAATGTTTTTAAAATTGCAGAATAGCCCCCAAATTTCAAAATTGAATAACTTTTGCATAACAAGTCCAAATAAAATAAATAAAATATGTTTTCCAACCCTAATTTAATTCTCTACATGTTTAAATCATTTGTTTTCTGTTTTGAATATTTCAAATGTTTTCAAAATTCAAATTCAAACAACTCATTTCAAATTTGGTTAATTTCATAACTAATTCAAACTTAATTCAAATGGCACATATGAAATAAGTTTTCCATGCTAAATTGAACCACCTTTCCAAATATAAACTTTGTTTCATGTTTTGAATAATTAAAATTGGTTAAATAATTTAAACCTTGTTTAAATCATTTAAAATTGCTAAATTCATAACTTGGTCAAATTAAATTCTTTTGAACATATAAAATATGTTTTCAAAACCAGAAAATTATAATCTTTTCAAATATGAATTTTATTTAATGTTTTGAATAAATAAAAATTCAAATAAATTCATACTTGAATTAAATTCAATTAAATCTTGTTTAAACTTGTTTAATTCATAAGTAATCATCTTAATTCCTTTTTCAACAAATGAAACATGTATTCCACCTAAAATTTTGTGTTCTTTTCAAATATGAACTTTGTTATATGTTTTGAACAATTAAAATTGGTGAAAACAACAAATGCTTGTGTAACTCTTTTAAGAAGCAAATTTTCATAACTTAATAAATAAAATTCCAAACTTGGTAAACTTCATTTCAAATTGAAGCTATTGTTGTTTTCTTATTGTTTTCCTCATACATGCATCATGCTAATACACTTACACATGATGATTAGTTGTAGATCATTTAATCCAACCTTAATTCATGGGCTTTCCATATGCAATCCAAATTGCATATGGGTCCATTTAATATTGTTACCATGTTAACTAGCTTACCTTTGATGCATCAATTAAAGTGCCATGCATCATCCCATGATTGTGCATCATGCCATGTTATTGATTGTTTGTCTCTCTGCGTTGTTTGTTTGCTTCTTCTCGAATAGACGACGACGTTGAGACAGACGAGGTTTACGACACTACTTCTGAGGAGTTAGCCCAGTACCAGGCTACTGAGTTTGCAGGCAAGTATTCACTCACCTGAACCATTGTGTCCTTTCCACACTGGATATCGATACTTTCCGTTGTCTATCCTGCTAGCCTTAAGATTCGATGCTTGTGTCCCGATCCTATCACATGTTATCCTGTAACCCTGATATAGCCTCACCTCCACACCTATAACCCCATTGCTTGTTGCCTGTGTCTTACTAGCATGCTTAGGGTTGTTTATGCTCGAGTCTGCTGTCCGTTATTTCTGTTACCATATTTTATTATGTTCTAGGGCTCGATGTTAAACAACAACCTGTTAATGTTTGAGGTAATGCTAATTTGATGATAAGGCACCGGCAGGAGGCCGGGTATGGTTTTGAGGCCTGCTAGTGTCGACCCTAATGGTAAAGGGTCTTGTCTACTGATCCATGATGAGCGCACTATCCGCATGTGGGAAGCGTGTATGGGCGCCCCCCTCAATTTGATTCGATTCGCATCTCGTCCAAATCGCCTCATTTAGTTTGGGTTTTCCATTTGCCGCACGCATATGCAGGTACGAACCCGAGGCCAGGGTGGAAACTTTTGTAGTCGACATTTAGGGAGACACGTTCTTAGAGTGCTATGAGGGTCCCCGTTTCTTCGTGGGGCTTGATTAGCCGTGCGCTCAATTGCACGGGGTTCTTTGGGCTTGATGCGAAGAAGAGTTGAGTTGTGTTGAGTGCCCCGCTTGGTGGAAGGGCCATTCCATCTGGCGGGTTATTCTTACGTGTACGGCCAAATTGGTGCATCCCTGCAGGGTTAAATCTTCTCGAGAAGCCGTGTTGTCCGCGGTTATGGATGACTTGGTGAAAGTGCTGGCTAACAAGTACTCAGACAACTTACACCTAATGACTAACAACTTGACTAGTAATAGGCTTATTGGAACAATAACTTGAACCATCATTAAACCAACTGTGTGAGTTATCCTTGGATTGCTTCTTTGGATAAGGGGCGAGATCCAGGATGGGTTTGTTTGAGGTTAGTTATAGTTGGTTCCGATACGCTATCTTATCCCTCTCTTTTAGCCGGATGTTGTAGCGTGTTTCTGTAGTTGGTTAGAGCAGCCTGCTGCCACACTTTTGTATCACCTATTCTTCAAGTGAACCCAAAGCATCTGTACTTGGTGTTGCCGGGTACACTTTGGTATCTTGTGAGTCTTGCTTGCCAGTACTTGTCTGTACTGACCCCTTTGGGGCTGTGGTTTCCGCAGACTACGTTTCCGAGGATCCCCATGGTGGCTACTACGTGGAGTATGATGAGGCTGCTGACGAGTAGATAGCAGACCCGGGCAGGATCCGAGACATCGTGGATGGGCTCCGTCTTTTCGTTTCCGGCCTCTTAGGCCTATTTGGATCTTGTCTGTACTCAGACACTTTGGATGCTTCCGCAGTGATGTAATGATGAATTGTTGGGACATGTGTCCTCTGGATGATTGTATTTGCTATCTCTGCTCTAGTGAGAGCTATTTGCAACTTATTTCAATCTTTTGAGTCTTAGAGATTCGTTGTGATATCACTTGTTCAAATGCCGTTGACGTACCATGTGTGCATGTTATGAAGTACGTCAATGGAAGTAGTCGGATTTCTATGGGATGGTTTACGCAGACGATGAACAGTATAGAATGGTTGTCACACGTTTACGTGTTGGCCTGCTCACATTGAGATGCGGGTGCCGGTATGCCCCGTAAGCCATTTCTCTACTGTTTAGCAGGCTGTGAGTATCCTCTAGAAGTCCGGGTGCGACAAATGGTATCAGAGCCTGTCTGCCTGTAGGATCCCTTTTACTGGTCGCAGTTGAGTCTAGAAACTATTTTGTAGCTATATAGGAAAAATGAAACGTGAGAGTAGGAATTCTATTCTTTTATTTCTTTCCCCACCCACCCTCCCTTTTTCTGGTAAGGAAGTGCAACGTTGTTTTCTCTTCTCATCTAAACTTTCAAGTTAGGATTTCACGTATCCCGGTTTCTATAAGATGGTTATATCTACTAGACCATAGGAATGGAGGTGGTTGTGACATGATTTATCATGTTGCCTACTCACGATTGAGAACGGAGGCGTGTAAGCCCCGGAAGCAGATCCTCTATTCCTTAAGCAGTAGATACTTATCCTTTAGAAGCCCGGATGGGTTTTCCGTAGTACCTCAGGAGTGTTTGGTCTCGTGTTTCCCGATGTTGCTTCGATATCCTGTTCTTCTCAACATCCTTTTCGTCCGTTGAAACCTTGTTGTTGCTTTCCACTTCAGTTCTTCTACCGGCGTCTAATCAAATCTTCCACCATCATCTGCAAATGGATCTCAGGTTCTACCCACAGGTGGTTCGTATGACTCGTTGCGAGAGCACTGCCGGTTATCCGGAGATGCTGAGAGACATGGTCACTTTTCTGGGGTTCCGTTGGGCACCAGAGTACCAGGTCTACGAGCAGCAGCGAGAGTTTGACCAGACCTACTACCAGGCTATCGTCTACATTCTGTCAGATGATGGCATGAGCGTAGTCCACCGCTACGAGGAAGTAGGTTCCACAGTGGATATGGCTGTGCAGCAGGCAGCTTATGTGAGTCTCACCGTCCTTCGTGCTGACTACTGGGGATTTGACGATTCTATCTATCGCCACATCCCCCGTGGTTACATCACTTCGGAGGGAGCTCACTTCACTCTCTATGACAACTTGGATGCCTACGAGCATGATAACTCCAGGCTGCACACCACCGCTCAGTTTGTGAGGCACAGTGACGCAGTTGCCAGCACACTATCTCAGGAGTTGGCTTCACTCAGAGAGCAGCTCTACCTTGCTTTGACTCGTCTGGCGACGTACACCACAGACTTTGTTGGAGACGAGCGCTTTGCACATTTTGATCAGCCAGTTGGACATCGTCTGCCAGATGCTGGAGGTTACGAGCCGATCAGAGGTCCACTCCTCAACCTTGGTGCTGGTTACACTGGGATTCCACGCTTTGGAGCACAGGGAGTCGACGCTATGTACTTCACCACACCTAGAGTCGCTCTCAGACCACGTCAGATCTACGTGGATTGTCGTTCTACCTACTTTCGTGGGCGTGCTCCTCACCATACCTCTCGCCGTACTCCTAGCCGCCGTCCTGCGTGATGAGCATGGGAGTACCGATGTATCCATTCTTAGCTATGTTTAGTTATCCTTTGGCATTCGAACCATTTATGGTGTGTTGGATATTCAGATGTATTTGAACATGTGATGATGTACCTGTTGGTTATCTATTCATGCGTCGGAATAATCTCTCTTTCGGTTTCCAAGTCGATCCTTTTCTATTGTTGTGCTAAAATGCATTTCCATTCAGGATGCCGCCAACAAGGAACAACCCGCCTGAGCCACCGCCAATCACGGAGCTGTTGACTCAGATGACACAAGTCATGGCACAAATGGCCCAGTTTCAGACTAATCAGCACAACAACCAGACGGCTCCACGAGTCAGCATCAAGGAGTTCCTCAGTCTGGGTCCGAGAGCTTCCGTGGCCACACGCGAGCCTCTGGACGCTGATGACTGGATCCGTGAGATAGCTAAGGCTCTGGAGATTGCTCACGTTGCTGAGGAAGACAAGGTCAAGTATGCCTCCTATCTGCTGAAGGGTCAGGCAGCTACTTGGTGGGAAAACTACCAGGCCATGAGAGCTGGCATTCCAATCACGTGGGGTTGTTTCAAGGAAGCCTTCCTGAAGCACCACATTCCAGATGGTCTCATGGAAAGGATGCGTGAATAGTTTTGCTCACTCAAGCAGGGCAAGTTGAACGTCATCGGCTATCAGAGTGAGTTCAATCGCCTCGCTCGTTACGCTGGTGATGAGGTGTCCACTGAGGCTAAGAAGATGGCAAGGTTCCGCAGAGGTTTTAACCCGGAACTCAAGTACGGCCTCACCAACGTCAAGGCCAACAGCTTCGAGGATCTCGTTAACACCGCGCTCAATGAAGAAAATGGGCGCAAGGCGTTCGAGGAGTCTCGCAAGCACTCGCGTGAGGGTGGTTCCTCCTCCAACATGACCACCCCTCCGCAGAAGCGCCGCATCTGGGTACCAAATGGTGCTGTCACTCGGGCTCCTTATGCCCAAGCTTCTCCAGGCTTCGCTCCCCGCCCACCCAACCCTGCTCAGATGCATGATCAAAGGGCTTCGATGGGGCAGCCAAGGCCAGGGCCTCCTCGTGTCGTCACTTGCTACAAGTGCAAGCAGACGGGGCACTACGCTGACAAGTGCACGCAGAGGCAGCTACCTCCACCACCACCTCGTCCCAACACAAACCAGGCAATGGTGCGCGCTCCCCCGCCTAAGGCCTTCAACTCCAACAACAGGCCTTTCGGGAGGACCGCAAGGGTGAATCATGTCAAGATCGACAAAGCTGAGGAAGCTCCTGACGTTGTTCTCGGTATATTACCCGTAAACTCTTTTCCAGCTAAAGTGTTGTTTGATACCGGAGCATCGCATTCTTTTGTGTCAAAGATTTTTGCCACAACAAACAACCTAATGGTGGTTCCACTAAGCAATCAAATCACTGTTCACTCCCCTGGATCTCAAATGTTGACTTCCAAGATAAGTAAGGACAATCAAATCCTAATTGGAGGCCACATTTTCCTTGCCTCACTCATGTTGCTGGGAAGTTCTGACATTGATGTCATTCTTGGTATGGATTGGCTGAAAGCTAATAAAGCAAGGATTGAGTGTGCTCAAAAGTCAATAACTCTATCCCACCCTTCTGGCCAGATAGTATATTCTCCAAATGAATCAAGTTCCATTCAACTATGCAACCTCGATGCAAAACCTCTACCTTCACTTGAAAATGTTCCGGTGGTTTGCGAATTCCCTGACGTCTTTCCAGAAGAGTTGCCAGGGTTGCCTCTGGACAGAGCTGTTGAGTTCGTGATCGAACTTGAACCAGGTACTGCTCCAATCTCTAAGCATCCTTACAAGATAGGAACTCCCGAGCTGAAGTTGTTAAAGGAACAAATTGATATGTACATGGAAAAAGGTTACATTCAACCTAGTTCCTCGACTTGGGGTTGCCCAACTATGTTCGTTGCGAAGAAGGATCACACAAAGACACTCGTTGTTGACTATCGTCCTCTTAACGAGAAAACTATCAAAAACAAGTCCTCGCATCGATGATCTTTTTGATCAACTTGCTGGAGCCTCAATATTCTCAAAGTTGGACTTGAGAATGGGTTACCATGAAATAAAGATCAGAAAGGAGGATATTCCAAAGACAGCCTTCACCACTCGCTACGGTTTATATGAATTCACCGTCATGTCCTTTGGACTCACCAATGCACCGGCGACCTTCTCTCTACTCATGAATTCTGTCTTCCATGAATACCTCGACAAGTTCGTTGTGGTATATCTTGATGACATTCTTGTCTACTCAAAATCCGAGGAAGAGCATGAAGAACATCTTCGTCTAACCCTCATGAAGCTTCGCGAGCATCGTCTTTATGCCAAATTCTCCAAATGTGAGTTCTGGATTTCAGAAGTTGCTTACCTTGGTCATGTCATCTCTGCCAAGGGCATAGCCATTGATCCAGAAAAGGTTAAAGCAATTGTTGATTGGAAACCTCCAAAGACGGTGAAGGAAGTAAGAAGTTTTCTTGGCTTGGCTAGCTATTGTCGTCGCTTCGTCCAAAACTTCTCCAAGATTGCCAAACCTCTCACTGATCTCACAAAGAAGGACAAGAAGTTCGTTTGGACTCCACAATGTGATGAAAGTTTCAATCTCCTGAAGACTAAACTCACTTCTACACCAGTTCTGGTTGGCCCAGATCCTTCCAAACCTTTCCAAATATTCTGTGATGCTTCTCTCCAAGGTCTAGGTGCAGTTCTTATGCAAGAACGCCAAGTTGTGGCTTATGCTTCACGTCAGTTGAACGCACATGAGCTCAATTATCCCACTCATGACCTTGAACTTGCAGCAGTTGTGTTTGCCCTCAAGAAATGGAGACAATACTTGTTGGGTAATCGCACTGAAATCTTTTCCGATCATAAGAGTCTGAAGTACATATTCACTCAACCAGATCTAAACCTCAGGCAAAGGAGATGGATTGAAAAGATCAAAGACTTTGATCTTACCATTTCTTACACTCCAGGCAAGGCTAATGTTATGGCCGATGCCCTCAGTCGCAAGTCATATTGCAATAATCTCATGATCATGGAAAGCCAACCTCCTCTTCATGAAGAATTCCAGAAGCTAAACCTTGGTCTTGTTCCTCAAGGTTATCTTGCAAACTTGACAACCAGTCCAACTCTCGAGGACAAGATTCGTTCTGAACAACTTCGTGATGCTGAAATCAAGAAGATGGTAGAACACATCAAAGAAGGCAAGGAGAAATTTGAGTCCTTCTCAATTGATGACAAGGGAACGGTGTTCTTCGAAGGACGCATTGCAGTTCCTCAGATTCAAAGTCTCAAAGATGTCATTCTCAAGGAGGCTCATGAAACTCCTCTCTCCATACACCCTGGAAGTACAAAGATGTACCAGGATCTCAAGACACTGTATTGGTGGCCTGGCATGAAACGTGAAATTGCTAAATACGTTTCTGAATGCGACGTTTGTCAACGTGTTAAGGCAGTTCATCAGAAAACAGCCGGTCTTCTCCAACCTCTGAAAATCCCTGAGTGGAAGTGGGACATGATTGAAATGGACTTCGTCACTGGTTTTCCAAAGTCCAAGAGGGGCAACGATGCAATCTTCGTTGTCATTGATCGACTCACTAAAGTAGCTCACTTCTTTGCTGTCAAAGAAACAATCTCAGCTAGCCAGTTAGCAGAGCTCTACACAGCAAGGATTGTTCCTCTTCATGGTGTTCCATTGGAAATAAGCTCAGACCGTGGAAGCATCTTCACTTCTCATTTCTGGAAAAGCTTTCAAGAAGCATTGGGCACCAAACTTCTGTTCAGCACAGCTTACCACCCTCAGTCTCAAGGGCAAGTCGAAAGAGTCAATCAGATTCTCGAGGATATGCTCAGAGCATGTGGTCTCTCGTTTGGCATGAAATGGGAGGAATGTCTTCCATATGCTGAATTCTCCTAGAACAACAGCTTCCAGGCAAGCCTAGGCATGGCACCATTTGAGGCTCTCTATGGCCGCAGATGCAGGAGTCCAATCAATTGGTCTGGAGCTGGTGAACGTTCACTCTTAGGCCCTGACATTGTTAAAGAAGCCGAAGAGAAAGTTCGCATCATTCGCGACAATCTCAAGATTGCTCAGTCTCGTCAGAAAAGCTACTATGACTGCAAGCGCAGGGACATGGTTTATGCACCTGGTGACAAAGCATATCTCCGTGTAACTCCCCTCAGAGGCACTCATCGTTTTGGTGTGAAAGGAAAACTTGCACCAAGATACATTGGTCCTTTCAACATTCTCTCAAGGCGTGCAGAAAATGCCTATCGTCTTGAACTTCCAGAAAAACTATCCAAGGTGCACGATGTGTTTCACGTGTCACAGCTCAAGAGGTGTTTCAAAGATCCAGATCGTGCAGTTGATCATGATTCCATTGAACTGCAAGAAGATCTCTCTTATGAGGAGCACCCTGTTCGAATTCTCGATGAGACCGAACGTAAGACTCGCAACAAGAGCACCAAGTTCTTGAAAGTGCAGTGGTCCCATCATTCCGATAAAGAGGCAACGTGGGAGACCGAAGAGGATCTTCGCAAGAAGTATCCGGACCTTTTCTCTTCTCAGTAGGAATCTCGGGGCGCGATTCCTTCAAGGGGGGGCGTTTTGTAACATCCCAAGTATGAAAAACAACCTTTAGAATGTTTGCTTTTTGTTAATTTATGTTTTGCATCATGGCATCTTAAGTTTTGCATTTGTTTTCCAATTGTTTTCCTTTGTTTTCCTTTGTTTTCCCTTGTTTTTCTATTTGAATTTCAAACCAAATTTTCCAATCTTTGTTTCATACTTGTTATGTTACAATTTTCCAAATGAAATATTCAAATCAAACAAATCATTTGTTTCCATTAAATATAAAGTTCAACTTTTAAATTGCTTAAGTTTCAATTATTCATTTAATATCAAATTCACTCAAATTCAATTAATTATACAAACATCAACCAAAAATTCAAATTTTGAAAAAACAAACTTGGCACAGTTGGGTTTTGTAAATAACAAGATATAAAAATTTATCACCAAATTTTAAACCCCCTAAAAACCTTCCTTTTCTTCCTTTTCTATTTCTGCAAAAAAAAAAACAGAACAGAAAAAATAAAAAGAAAACGCAGAGAGGAGAGGCAGCAGGCCCAGGCCATCTCCCCCAGGCCCACCCCACGGCCTGCTACCCCCTTACCTTTTCTTCCACCTCTGTACGGCGCGCGATGCGCCTGTCCACGTCGAGCAGCAGAAGCAGGGGACGGCTAGCAGCAGCTCCCCCTCCCCTTATATCCATGCCCTAGGCCTCCCCGTGCTGCCCTAGACCTCCACCTCCCTTTCTCCCTCACGCCGCCGCCGTCCAGCTCACTCTCCCTCCTCTGCTTCTCCCATCTCTGCACCACCACCACCGCGCCACCGCAACTGAACTTCGACGATCGCCGTCGACATGGTCTCCCTCCGCGCAGGATAGGCACGGGGATTGTCTCCCCACTACATCCTCGTCCTCCTCGACTCCGCAGCGAGGGCTGGGAGCTCCCGGAACGTCGCCGCCGTCCAACTCTCTGTCGCCGGCCACCGTCCACCACCGAGCCCCTTCCTCCTTTTCCCTCACGGTGAGCATCACCTCGTCCTTCCCTCTCTGCTCCCTTGCATCCCTTGCACGCGCACGGACACGTCCCTTGCATCCGCGAGCACGCAGCAGCAGCAGCCCGCGCCGATCACCGCCGGCGACCACGGGCCCTTCGTTGAGGTTCAGTTAACTGAATCTGAATTTTATTCAGTTACATGTCGTGAACTGAACCTCAACCCCCCGCGCGTTCCCTTACTGTCACGAAACGCTCACCACCGTAGTGGCACAGCACTGCGCGCACACACCCGCGGTCGCGGGATCGATCCCTCGCCTCCGCGGGATTAATCCCACCCTTTTTGCGCAGTTGCCACGCGGGCAGGCAGGGCCCACCTGCCATAGGCGGTGGGTGCCACGCTAGCTGCCAGCACAGCGCCAGCTGGGCACTGGCCCACAGGCCAGTGACCCAGGGGTCGTTCTGCCACGTGAAAAAGGGTACCAGGGCCCTTTCTGCGAGAATTCTTTTGCATCCAAGTCCCTGGATCAAATCTAAATGTTTTCAAAATTGCAGAATAGCCCCCAAATTTCAAAATTGAATAACTTTTGCATAACAAGTCCAAATAAAATAAATAAAATATGTTTTCCAACCCTAATTTAATTCTCTACATGTTTAAATCATTTTTTTCTGTTTTGAACATTTCAAATGTTTTCAAAATTCAAATTCAAACAACTCATTTCAAATTTGGTTAATTTCATAACTAATTCAAACTTAATTCAAATGGCACATATGAAATATGTTTTCCATGCTAAATTGAACCACCTTTCCAAATATAAACTTTGTTTCATGTTTTGAATAATTAAAATTGGTTAAATAATTTAAACCTTGTTTAAATCATTTAAAATTGCTAAATTCATAACTTGGTCAAATTAAATTCTTTTGAACATATAAAATATGTTTTCAAACCCAGAAAATTATAATCTTTTAAAATATGATTTTTATTTAATGTTTTGAATAAATAAAAATTCAAATAAATTCATACTTGAATTAAATTCATTTAAATCTTGTTTAAACTTGTTTAATTCATAAGTAATTCATCTTAATTCCTTTTTCAACAAATGAAACATGTATTCCACCTAAAATTTTGTGTTCTTTTCAAATATGAACTTTGTTACTGTTTTGAACAATTAAAATTGGTGAAAACAACAAATGCTTGTGTAACTCCTTTAAGAAGAAAATTTTCATAACTTAATAAATAAAATTCCAAACTTGGTAAACTTCATTTCAAATTGAAGCTATTGTTGTTTTCTTATTGTTTTCCTCATCCATGCATCATGCTAATACACTTACACATGATGATTAGTTGTAGATCATTTAATCCAACCTTAATTCATGGGCTTTCCATATGCAATCCAAATTGCATATGGGTCCATTTAATATTGTTACCATGTTAACTAGCTTACCTTTGATGCATCAATTAAAGTGCCATGCATCATCCCATGATTGTGCATCATGCCATGTTATTGATTGTTTGTCTCTCTGCGTTGTTTGTTTGCTTCTTCTCGAATAGACGACGACGTTGAGACAGACGAGGTTTACGACACTACTTCTGAGGAGTTAGCCCAGTACCAGGCTACTGAGTTTGCAGGCAAGTATTCACTCACATGAACCATTGTGTCCTTTCCATACTGGATATCGATACTTTCCGTTGTCTATCCTGCTAGCCTTCAGATTCGATGCTTGTGTCCCGATCCTATCACATGTTATCCTGTAACCCTGATATAGCCTCACCTCCACACCTATAACCCCATTGCTTGTTGCCTGTGTCTTACTAGCATGCTTAGGGTTGTTTATGCTCGAGTCTGCTGTCCGTTATTTCTGTTACCATATTTTATTATGTTCTGGGGCTCGATGTTAAACAACAACCTCTCAATGTTTGAGGTAATGCTAATTTGATGATAAGGCACCGGCAGGAGGCCGGGTATGGTTTTGAGGCCTGCTAGTGTCGACCCTAATTAGGAAAAGGGTCTTGTCTACTGATCCATGATGAGCGCACTATCCGCATGTGGGAAGCGTGTATGGGCGCCCCCCTCAATTTGATTCGATTCGCATCTCGTCCAAATCGCCTCATTTAGTTCGGGTTTTCCATTTGCCGCACACATATGCAGGTACGAACCCGAGGCCAGGGTGGAAACTTTTGTAGTTGGCATTTAGGGAGACACGTTCTTAGAGTGCTATGAGGGTCCCCTTTTCTTCGTGGGGCTTGATTAGCCGTGCGCTCAATTGCACGGGGTTCTTTGGGCTTGATGCGAAGAAGAGTTGAGTTGTGTTGAGTGCCCCGCTTGGTGGAAGGGCCATTCCATCTGGCGGGTTATTCTTATGTGTACGGCCAAATTGGTGCATCCCTGCAGGGTTAAATCTTCTCGAGAAGCCGTGTTGTCCGCGGTTATGGATGACTTGGTGAAAGTGCTGGCTAACAAGTACTCAGACAACTTACACCTAATGACTAACAACTTGACTAGTAATAGGCTTATTGGAACAATAACTTGAACCATCATTAAACCAACTGTGTGAGTTATCCTTGGATTGCTTCTTTGGATAAGGGGCGAGATCCAGGATGGGTTTGAAGGGGAACGTAGCATAGAAAACAAAAATTTTCCTACACGAGAGATACCCGAAAGGCCAAGATCTAATCTAGGAGACGAAGTGCAACGGGCAACAAGAGGGTTAAGGAGAACACATACCCTCGACTCAAAGTGGTACGAGATCAAATCTCGTTGTGGGCGTAGTCGTACTCACACCGATCCCGATAGTGAGAAGATGGCACCGCAATCCGGCGGTGCATCCGTGATTGGTCACACGTGCGGTTGATGACGACCTCCGTTCCCTCGTTCCAGCGGGGCGCGGAAGTAGAGGATCCCTCGGAACTCCAGCAGCACGACGACGTGGTGGTGGTGAAGAATCCCACGGTCAGGGCTTCGCCAAGCCGGAGACCATGAAATGGAGCAGCGGGTGGAGGGAAAGGGAAGTGGCCAAGTGTGTGGAGAAGAGGAGCTCTCACCCTCCTTTTATAGGGGAGGGGGAGGCAGCCCAAGAGGGGGGTGCGGCCAGCCATGGTGTGCCCCCACCTCTTCCCTCTTCATGTGAGTGGAAGCTCCACTCACACCCACTCATGCTCCCATAATTTCCCACTTGGAAAATCCAAAGGTTTTCTTTTAATAAATAAATAAAACCTTTTTATTTCTTTATTTCAGCATTTGTTAATTCTATTAACAAACTTTTGCATATAGCACCTCGAATCATTTGTTAATTCTATTAACAACCATTCGACGAAAAAACCCTTGAACTATTTCAATTTTCCCCGAAACAATTTCGGTGCTGTCCAAAATATTCTTCGATATTCCGTATCCTCTCAAATGCGTCATCGAACCTTAAGTGTGTCACCCTACGGTTCGCGAATAAGATAGACATGATCGAGACTCCTCTCCGATCAATAATCAACAGCGGGATCTGGAGATCCGTGATGACTCCTATATATTCAACGATGACTCTCGTGATCGTGTGAACCAACAACGCCGTGAACTATTCCCTTTGTCTCGCGATATTTTACTTGTCCGAGATTCGATCATTGGTATCAACCATACCTTGTTCAATCTCGTTACCGACAAGTACTCTTTTCTCGTTCCCGTGATATAACATCCTTGTGATCATATCACGTGCTTGCAAGCGGTTTCGATGTGATATCACCGAGAGGGCCCAGAGTATATCTCTCCGTCATTTGGATGGACAAATCCCACTCTTGATCCATGATCCTCAACTAATACTTTCCGAATACTTAACGACACTTTTATAGTCACCCTGTTACGGTGTGACGTTTGATGCCATCAAAGCACTCTTCCGGTATCAGTGATTGACATGATCTCAAGGTCTAAGGAATAAGTTACTTCGTATGTTTGATATAACAATGTAAACTAAATGACTTGATCACATTGCTATATTCTCTTTGGGTATATGTTCATAACATCATTCTTCTAATGACATGACCCCGTTATTAATAACATCCAATGTTCATGATCAGGAAACCTTGATCATCTATTAATCAACGAGCTAGTTAAAAGAGAGGCTTTACTAGGAACCATTGTTTGTTTATTAAGCACACATGTATCAACGTTTCCGGTTAATACAATTCTAGCATGAGAAATAAACATTCATCATAAACAAGGAATAAGATAATAACCATTTTATTATTGCCTCTCGGGCATATTCCCTTCGGTCTCCCACTTTCACTAGAGTCAATAATCTAGTCTGTAAGCACTTAACACATATGGCGTACCAGTGTTATTACCATGCTTCGCATGTGGTAAACATTATCAAAAAAGATCTGAACTGTTCAGGTCCTATTGTATTTGCATGTTCTTTGCGTCTACACGCATCACTCATTCTCTAATGAGATGGCTTTGTATATATATGGTCAATTGGTGAAAACTCAATTCCTCAGCTTAAACTGATGTCACTAACATTGTGAAAATGTAGCTTCATAGTGTTAGCATTCTTGGAAACTCACCAAGTTCCGGTGATACCTTAATTCCTCAGCTTAAACTGATGTTACTAACATTGTGAAAATGTAGCTTCATAGTTTCAGCATTCTTGGAAATTCACCAAGTTCAATAAAGAACTCCTTGACACAAAATACGCTTATAATCAGTTGTCAACACAACGATATACTTTAGCCTTTGTTGTAGTATCTATCACAATATTTTAATTTTGAAACTCTTTCAAATCCATTATGGAACTTTCTTCCATCCTATTGTGCTACCCTTCATCACATATTTTAATTGAGATAAAATTACTTGAATAAATGACAAGATTATTAGTGTAACATATTACAACTAATATTTTGTCATTACTATATAGGAAAACATATCCTTAGCATTTCTAAAATGACACGAGGATCTCTCCAACTGTTGTCTAATCATCATATGAATTATCCTGCTATAACATTTTATAGCATAGGACTCATCTGGTCGTGTACATAGCATGGAAACATGACTTAGAAATCTCAATTTCAATGATGCTCATCATGTGTCAAAACACATGAATCTTGCTCAATTATTTTCCATGTGACAAGAACTCCTTCTTGTCATTTTCATATTGACTTACTTCAATATTTCATCTATGTAATTTGGCTTCAATCATATCAGGTGCTTCAATCCATGTTTTATAGATATCGATGCCCAATATCTTCTAAGCCTTTCATCAATATGAAAATCTTAACCGTGTTAATTTAAAATACATATTTTCCAATCAACCATATGTCATCTACATAAAGTATTGGAAATATGTCATAGCGCTCCCACTTAATTTCTTGTAACTCTACAAGCATCTTTATCATTCATGATGGAATCAAACACTTTTGATAACTTCATTAAGCTAAAGATTTCAACTTCGCTATGCTCACTTCAACCATTGAAGTGTGCATACCTTTCTAGCAACCTTTTGAATTTTAAAAAACTCTCAGACTGTGTCAAGTACACATCCTTGATAAAACTTCCTTGAGAGGAGAGTTGGTTTTGTTATTCAACTACCATATCATAATATGTAACTTTGCTAGAACTATCTACAAAGACTAAGCATCACTACGGAAGATCAAAATCTTGTAGTAGTGAACTCTTTGAACTTCGTCGAAAACAGCTTTTCGATAAGTACAACTTTCAAAGGATGTAAAATCCATGTCTTTGTCGCTATATAGACCCTTTTTCTATCGTTAGGCATCATGCCTATCGAAAGGACTACCAAGTCACATACTTGATATTCATACAAGGATACTATGGCGGATATAATGACTCATAGTCAATTTTACGAAGCCAGGGCCCATCATTTGCTTCCTTTATAAGGTTCAGGTCCTTTTGTTGTCAAAACAACACTTTACACTTAAACCACAAGTTGTTCTAAGTACAAAGTTTTTGGACTTTACTGGTACAGTTCGCAAACTCATTTGAAGTATCTACAACATTTGTAGTGTCTTCTACTTAGTCAAAATAGTAAACCCCGGAACAACTTCCAGTGCTGCGCTACTCTTGACATGATAACGAAGATTCTCTAACCTCGTTGAGTTTGTACTGTGCTCCCACTCACTTGTTTCGCAAGAACTACTTTCTCCAGAAATCAACTCTTTCTGACAAACAACATTTGTCTTTTGGTTCGGTGATAGGAGAAATACCCAATGTTTTACTTGGGATAACCTTATAAACATATATTTATCCTATTTTGGTTGTAAACATTTTACACATGCTATGCATACCAAAACTTAAGAAAAATGACAATTCGGGTCACTACCCAAACCATATCTTATATGTTGTCAATTTCAACGGATCATGATGGTGCTCTTTTCAGTGTGAAAACGGTTGTCCTTAATGTATAAACTACAACATTATAATGGCAATTTTATTAATCTTACCATGTCAAACAAGGTTTGATTTTGTCTTTTGAATACTCCAATCTAATGTGGGGTATTCGAGAAGTATAAGTTGTAGAACAATTCTGCAACTTCTCAGATGTTTTGCTAAACTTGTAACTCAAACTTTATACTTTATGATCCAATCATAAATACTTGATTATCTTGTTACATTGATTTTAACTTCATATTAACAACCTTTTGAACCAATTCAAAATGTCAAACTCCGTTCCCTTTAAATAGATATACTCACATATCTACTCAAGTCGTCAACAGAATTTTATGAAGGAAAAATTAATCCACCATACATGACTACACATAATGGACTATATACATCAATATGTATAATATCCACTAAATTAGTCGTCCATTCTACTTTGGCCTATGAACGGAATTCTAGTCATCTTTTGGAAGAGGTCTCACAAGCGTCAATTTACTCAAAACAAAATGACTCCGGAAGTCCATCAATATGGAGTTCCTTCATGTTTTCCTTTCCGATATGAACTAAAATGGTGGTGTCACAATTTAAGTGAAAATCTTTTACGTCTTGCAACGTTTAGCATTCAGTCTTATAGATGTTTACTTTACCAACATGATTTATATTAACATATCCATCAATTATGGAATATGGTCATCGTTTGAACAATCTCATTTGTAGAACAAAATAACAACTTATTAAGTTCATAAAATAAATCTTGAATGTTTGGTTCGATACTACAATGAACACAATAACACTTTATTTATGTTCTTGTCATAATCGATTCCACATCTATTACTAGTTCCTTTTAGGCCCTTGTATTTCTTGCATTGCGTTTCTTTGTATGACAACTCATACAAACCAATGTGGTATCAAAATACCCAAAAATACTTTGTTAACTAGCAATACATCTATAACTTGTATATCAAGCATATACTCCTGAGCTGGACTTTTCCAGTTATCTTTTTTTTTGCCATATATCTATTTGCAATTATATTTTCAATATTCCCTTTCCTTTACAGAAGAATCATTCAACATCAAACAATGCTAGCCGTACTAGCTCATTTTCTTTGGCGTGTTAGTCATATACTATCACCCATTGAGTCATACTTTGAGTTTGATTGTTCTACTAATATCACCATATTAATAGTATTCTTCTAGATTCCACTCTTAGCAATCTCCAAGTAAGGTAAATGACTTTAACCATACTTTTAATCCATCCTATCATAACAATTTTATGATTAAGCTACTATAGCTCGAAAGAAGGGATTTAGAGGATAATTTTTAGCGCCCAATTTCTTGGAATATTCAAACGCCTAGCGTATTCAATCATTGCATATATTCAGATAATATAAGCAAACATTGTCACGCTAAATTTGCATATGTTCAGATAATATAAGCAAACATTGTCACGCTAAATTATATTCAGTCATGTTGCCACAAATAAGTTTCTAGATATCAATATATCTTTCACTTGATTGTTTCTGAAAACAACTCTTTTTAGTTCCTAAATCACCTTGATCAACAAAACATTCTTTTGAAGATAAAGTAATACGGAAGCAACCATGACTCTGGATTCTAAGTAGGAATTATTTGCTCTCTAGATCAATTAATCATTAATCACATGGAGCTAGGTAGGAAATACCAAAAATCTACAATAGGACTCAATTTTAAATTTCACTAATACAGTACCAATCTTAAATGGTATTTACCAGATCATAACAGTTATATCTCAATTAACAATCTAAGTGTAAGGTAGTTATGTGAATGCCAATGAATACTACAATTTGTGCAAATTCACTTTGATTTGTTGTTCATGATAAATAAGTTCAAGTTAATTCAAAAATTAAACCATGAACTCCCACTCAAAAACAACATCCCTCTTAGTCGTCTTTAGTGATTACACGAACCAAATTCACTACACCAAAACCGATCATCACGTGAGATGATGTAGCTTCAAAGGCGAACATTGACATGTTCATCATATCATCCATATGACTCATGCTTTACCTTTCGGTTACGTGTTCCGAGGCCATGTCTGTACATGCTAGGCTCGCCAAGTAGAACCGTAGTATTGCGTGTGTTTCAAGGCCATGTCTGTACATGCTAGGCTTGAAAACACCCGTTGTATGCGAACGTTTAGTCTATCACACCCGATCATCACGTGGTGTCTCGAAACGACGAACTTTCTTAACGGTGCATACTTAAGGAAGAACACATTATTATCTTGATATTAAGTGAGAGGGATCATCTTATAATGCTACCATCGTTATCTAAGCAACACAAGATGCATAAAAAGTATTAACATCACAGACATCACATGAAAGGATAACGTGATATGATATGGTCCTTCTTGCACTTGATCTCCATCATGTGCATTATGGTATGATCTCAATCATTCCACCGGCTCGGTACCAAGTACCACGGTACCCCAAACTTGATTGTCCATCAATAAGAATACAACCATATGGATACCTTCCAGTATATCAATAATTTACAAAATAGATCATCTCATAATCAAATTTGTAATATTGACCATATCAATTCACATGCCCAGCAAAAACTAGTTAGACGCTTCTAATTTATTTTTGCATATTTTACGTGGCTTAGGGCTTTCGAGGATAGAACCGTTCATACCTACGAACATCAACCACAACGTTGATAAACACATTTTTAACAACCCTTCATATATTAGATCTTAACTATAGTAGGAGAAACAGACACCCGCAAGCCACTTATGCAATACAAGTTGCATGTCAGTTGTGGAACAAGTCTCATGTACGTGGACATGTAAGGTTAGTCCGGGCCGCTTCATCCCACTATGCCACTAAGATCATAAAATAGTCAAGGAGGTAATAACATGATCATCAACGCCCACATACACCTATGTGTTCTACCCGTACAAAACATCTACGCATAGAACCTGGCTCTGATACCACTGAAGGGGAACGTAGCATAGAAAACAAAAATTTTCCTACACGAGAGATACCCGAAAGGCCAAGATCTAATCTAGGAGACGAAGTGCAACGGGCAACTAGAGGGTTAAGGAGAACACATACCCTCGAAGACTCAAAGTGGTACGAGATCAAATCTCGTTGTGGGCGTAGTCGTACTCACACCGATCCCGATAGCGAGAAGATGGCACCGCAATCCGGCGGTGCATCCGTGATTGGTCACACGTGCGGTTGATGACGACCTCCGTTCCCTCGTTCCAGCGGGGCGCGGAAGTAGAGGATCCCTCGGAACTCCAGCGGCACGACGACGTGGTGGTGGTGAAGAATCCCACGGTCAGGGCTTCGCCAAGCCGGAGACCATGAAATGGAGCAGCGGGTGGAGGGAAAGGGAAGTGGCCAAGTGTGTGGAGAAGAGGAGCTCTCACCCTCCTTTTATAGGGGAGGGGGAGGCAGCCCAAGAGGGGGGTGCGGCCAGCCATGGTGTGCCCCCACCTCTTCCCTCTTCATGTGAGTGGAAGCTCCACTCACACCCACTCATGCTCCCATAATTTCCCACTTGGAAAATCCAAAGGTTTTCTTTTAATAAATAAATAAAACCTTTTTATTTCTTTATTTCAGCATTTGTTAATTCTATTAACAAACTTTTGCATATAGCACCTCGAATCATTTGTTAATTCTATTAACAACCATTCGACGAAAAAACCCTTGAACTATTTCAATTTTCCCCGAAACAATTTCGGTGCTGTCCAAAATATTCTTCGATATTCCGTATCCTCTCAAATGCGTCATCGAACCTTAAGTGTGTCACCCTACGGTTCGCGAATAAGATAGACATGATCGAGACTCCTCTCCGATCAATAATCAACAGCGGGATCTGGAGATCCGTGATGACTCCTATATATTCAACGATGACTCTCGTGATCGTGTGAACCAACAACGCCGTGAACTATTCCCTTTGTCTCGCGATATTTTACTTGTCCGAGATTCGATCATTGGTATCAACCATACCTTGTTCAATCTCGTTACCGACAAGTACTCTTTTCTCGTTCCCGTGATATAACATCCTTGTGATCATATCACGTGCTTGCAAGCGGTTTCGATGTGATATCACCGAGAGGGCCCAGAGTATATCTCTCCGTCATTTGGATGGACAAATCCCACTCTTGATCCATGATCCTCAACTAATACTTTCCGAATACTTAACGACACTTTTATAGTCACCCTGTTACGGTGTGACGTTTGATGCCATCAAAGCACTCTTCCGGTATCAGTGATTGACATGATCTCAAGGTCTAAGGAATAAGTTACTTCGTATGTTTGATATAACAATGTAAACTAAATGACTTGATCGCATTGCTATATTCTCTTTGGGTATATGTTCATCACATCATTCTTCTAATGACATGACCCCGTTATTAATAACATCCAATGTTCATGATCAGGAAACCTTGATCATCTATTAATCAACGAGCTAGTTAAAAGAGAGGCTTTACTAGGAACCATTGTTTGTTTATTAAGCACACATGTATCAACGTTTCCGGTTAATACAATTCTAGCATGAGAAATAAACATTCATCATAAACAAGGAATAAGATAATAACCATTTTATTATTGCCTCTCGGGCATATTCCCTTCAGGGTTTGTCTGAGGTTAGTTATAGTTGGTTCCGATACGCTATCTTATCCCTCTCTTTTAGCCGGATGTTGTAGCGTGTTTCTGTAGTTGGTTAGAGCAGCCTGCTGCCGCACTTTTGTATCACCTATTCTTCCAGTGAACCCAAAGCATCTGTACTTGGTGTTGCCGGGTACACTTTGGTATCTTGTGAGTCTTGCTTGCCAGTACTTGTCTGTACTGACCCCTTTGGGGCTGTGGTTTCCGCAGACTATGTTTCCGAGGATCCCCATGGTGGCTACTACGTGGAGTATGACGAGGCTGCTGACGAGTAGATAGCGGACCCGGGCAGGATCCGAGACATCGTGGATGGGCTCCGTCTTTTCGTTTCCGGCCTCTTAGGCCTATTTGGATCTTGTCTGTACTCAGACACTTTGGATGCTTCCGCTGTGATGTAATGATGAATTGTTGGGACATGTGTCCTCTGGATGATTGTATTTGCTATCTCTGCTCTAGTGAGAGCTATTTGCAACTTATTTCAATCTTTTGAGTCTTAGAGATTCGTTGTGATATCACTTTTTCAAATGCCGTTGACGTACCATGTGTGCATGTTATGAAGTACGTCAATGGAAGTAGTCGGATTTCTATGGGATGGTTTACGCAGACGATGAACAGTATAGAATGGTTGTCACACGTTTACGTGTTGGCCTGCTCACATTGAGATGCGGGTGCCGGTATGCCCCGTAAGCCATTTCTCTACTGTTTAGCGGGCTGTGAGTATCCTCTAGAAGTCCGGGTGCGACAAATATATGACTGAATATCACCACGAATGCTTATTTCGTTGGAATACCATGTCTCTAAGGCAACAAAAGGAGTGCCTCGCGCAACGAAAATACTCTGTCGCAAAAACGCGCTTGTATTCCAACAGTAGTAGAAATCGTGGCAATAGGAGGCCTCTACCGCAACAAAACGATAATTTATCGCGACCAAAAAGAGTCGTGGAACCTATCACCACAACCTGAAAGTTCGTCGTAATTTGTGATTATATCGCAACGAAAAAAATCGTAGCTACATATTTCGTTGTAAGTGACCGGTTTTCTTGTAGTGAGAGGTACTTTTTGTTTCCAAAGATAGTTGCGCAAAAACTGAAGATTACCATTCATAAGTTCTCCGTATAGGGATTTCACTGAAAAGTCACCCGACGGTGTGACTTTCCAATTGACTGAATCTGTCTCATTTGCTAAATTCACTACTATTAGTCTTTCTATCAAATGTAGCCAAGCATCCCATTTATCGCATACCAAAGGACGACAAAATTTCAATTCAGATGCACATGATCCAAAACAGGGAAGACCAAAACATTTTGCTGACTTGAAAAAACTAGCAAATTCACCCGTGCGTTGCTACGGAGTGATTCTATTGAATATAGATATTTGAACGTCACACGGAAATTTAACAATCCTAGTGCTCAAACCGACCAAATTGAACAATGCCACCAACCCTATAAAAACCACAACAATCGGTTCACTTCGTCCTCCCAAACACCCCCACGAGAACTTCCACCATGTGCCACCCCTTCCACTCGCATATCGCATCCCCTCCTTCCACCTTCCACAAGCGCACCACCACGCCCCCAATCATGCTCACTTACATCGGCCTCCTCCTGTTCCTTCTGCTCTCGGGGACCGCCATCCCACTGGTAGAAAATAGGCCTATAGTCCCGGTTCGCAAAGTCCATTAATCCCGGCCGCGCAACCGGGACTAAATAGGCGCGACTAAAGCCCCCCCTTTAGTCGCCCCTCTTACGAACCGCGGCTAAAGACCCGTCGACGTGGGCGGGTGGCGTGCGCCGGGGGCGGAGGACCTTTAGTCCCGGTTGGCCACACGAACCGGGACTACATGCTATTTCGTTATTTCTTTAATTCATTTGGGTTTCTAATTATTTTTCACTACCTTTTTTTCACTCCAATTTTTCACTCCCTTTTTTTTAGATTTTTTATTATTTGCTTAGTGTCTAACTACAATTATCTCTAGTCAAATTTCTTACTCGTGGTCAAACTTCCCGCTCGGTCACCCATCCTCCCACTACTCTAGCACTAGCACGCTTAACTTCCGAGTTCCATCCCGTCCCGCATCCAAGTGTTTCGCACGCATGTATGTGATACTAGTATCATATCAATCCTATTAACATGTTGGTCGATGCCACATTTCTTTATTGTCTGAGTTTCAAATAAATATTTTAATAAACAAAAGTAATGATGTAATTAATAATTTTGAATAAATAAATAAACATTAACTTTTTAATTTGTATTATTTCTAAAAAATATTCAGAAAAAGAAAAGTAATTCATTTTAAAATCTTAAAAATACTATTAATATATCAAAATATTCAGAAAAATAAAACTAATACATTTTAAAATCTTAAAAATACAAATAATATATCAAAAAATTCAGGAAAATAAAACTAATTCATTTTCCCCTTTGCTAAATGCAAAATAAAATGTGATAAAATTCATGAACCAAACCATATGAAATCTAAACCATATAAAATTTGCAGATCCAAGTTTCGACTATTATTTTGGACACAAGAACTGTTTTGGCAATGACTATCTGTGAGAATGATTTGAACCTAACTTTTAAAAATACATAACCAAAATGGACAAACTAAAATGTTCTGGATAGATATTGAAAAGATCTATCCATAGCACTTACCCTCACATCAAGATCAAGAACCAAATGAAAATACCATCCTATTTAATAAAAGACCAGTAGGCTCTTCTATTATTTTTAGAATGAGTTCAAAAATGTATTTTGAAGTAAATCCAACTGGATGAGTGTGGTATTGACTAGATCTATGTTTTCCTGGCTTAGATTAATTTTTGGACCTCTAGATTTATTTTTGGTGAACAGATATAGAAACAGTAGTTTTTGGTGAACATATATAGAAACGGTAGTTTTTCTGTTTTGTTTTCTTGATGTGTTTTTGTTTGTTTTCTTGATGTGTTTTTGTTTGTTTGTTTTGAAATGTGTGTTTGACATAATATAGAAATAATATAGCTAGGAAATAATATAGAAATTAATAGAAAGACATATATATCCATTATATAATAATATATCCATTACATGCATATATCGAACGTAAGATGCGGTACACAAGAAACATCTACTCGAGCTCCGAAGAGTAGATGCGGAACAACTCGTAGGCAACGTATGCATCTATTGCTGCATAGTCGAGATTGATCCGGTCCAGTGGGTTCTTCCCCCAATACATGTGATTCTTGGAGGGGAAACGAGACTTCATGGTTTTGTAGTCGGCGTGGATGAAGTCAGTTGCCATCGGAGCCATCCCGGTCTTGTGCTCGTACAACTCATCAAAATGGATAAGGTCCTGAAGATCAATGTAGTGATCTTCAGGTATCTCAATACCCAAGCGCATCAACTTCTGCCGGTCTTGAGTGATGTCAACGCTACAGAAGTCGTACCCCTTGTTGACAAGAAAATCAACAAGTTCCGGAGAATGCTTTGAACTACTGCAACAACAAAAATAGAACACGTGTTAGATATGTTGCAACACGTGTATTCTTCCAATGCAACAAACAAATCGAAAATGCAACACTATCCTACAAGAGAGATTGTACGTGTTCGTTACCTTGCCCATTGGAAGACCAAAACGATCTCCTTGAAGGCAACCTGGATGACGGCAACATCCCGTTGATTCGCCGTATACTCTAGATCAAGGCCGAAGAACTTATGGTGTTCATCGGCTTCTTCATAGAGATTGCTCAAATTCTTAAGAGCATCGGGGAGCCTCTCGCACATATTGGTGTAGGCCACGTCGAGACTCTTGCGGCATGGTGTGGCCACACGGAGAAGGTTCCAAACGGGAGAACCCATGGGTGCTTGGTGGAGGAAGAAGAGAAGAGAGAAAGAAGAAACAGAGACTTTCGGGTGCGCACTGTAGCAACGGCCTTCTGCCTCTCGCTCGTGAAATAAAACCGCCGCGCGGGAGGCGAGCAGTTTGTATCTTTCGTCGCGGGTGGCCAGGCCAACCGGGACTAAAGAGCAGGAGGCCAGCAGTTTGGATCATTAGTCGCGGGTGGCCAGGCCAACCGGAATTAAAGCCCTCCACGCGCTTCCCAAACCACGAGGCATGACCTTCAGTCGCGGGTCGCCTCCCGAACCGGGACTAAAACCCCTTTAGTCACGGTGCGCATAATTTGGGGACTGATGGGGCGTATGGAAAGTCTTTTTTCTACCAGTGCCCCCCCCCCCCCCCCCCCCCCTTATTTTTCTTTGCAGGCACCGCCCTCCCCTCTCCTTCCTCAAATTCTCCTGTCCGGTTTTTGACTTGTTTCTATGTTTCATTGGAAAGAGCAATCGATTATTAAGGGTGCCGCCCAGCTTGGCAAAATACAGATGGAGAATGAAAAAATGTGAGAAACACCAATGTAATAGAGCAATATTTCAGTTAGTTCAACTTTCCTGTATATATCATTCATATTAACCACCTAGCAGAGGATCAGAAAATGCACAAATTATGAAGTACTTAACCTATTTCAATCTTTGCCCGGATGCTAACGAAGGAAAGATGCACATACATCATGGAGCAAACTAAGTGATACAGGAAAGGCTCGTCCTCGGATTTGCTTAAACTATACATGTGAAGGGGTCAAGCTTAGCCTGTAGTATAGTCCATCTCGTATGATGTGTGGTCAGAAACAATTTTCTGACATGCGGCAATAGATAAATAGTGCTTGCGCCGAGCTGCTCACCACTCTCCACATCACCTGGATCTCCGAGGAGTAAGTGGCAACGGCAAGGCCGGCCAGTCGGCCAGACCCGAAAGATTCTACACCACCTTGGTCTATGGATGCTCATCCTCACCACGCGCCATGACGGTGACATCGGCTACCTTAATGACCTCCTGGGTACTCCACCTGCATCGTCAAGGCCTCACGGGCGGTGGCCAGCCACTGTGGAAAGGAAGGGACCGTTTCTTGCATCATGTGCCTCTCGATCATGTCCAATTTGGTCGTGATATTTTGTGGCGGTGGAAAATAGAGACAATGGATCGTCATATTTTTGGTTAGGGAAAGAGAGACGACGGGGGCGAAACTTTTGGGAGAAACGTGCGTGCTAATTGGATGACTACGAACAGGGAACCTTCGCGTGTCTGCTGAACATAGCACGGTGCATGCTAATCTGATTTTGACTCAAAATCTGTACGTGTTTTGATCGGATCTGCAGGAGGATTTATTTCTTGTCTTTTTTTTTCTAGCGCAAGTAAGACGGTACGTGCTGAATTCGGATCGGGTTTTTTGGCGAGCTTGATGCGACTTACGTACGTCAAGGACGTACCGTCACGGTAGCTTACACGGACGAAAAAAAAGTAAGGAAACGTTTTTTTATCAACTACCGGTGGCCGTGTGGGTAATTTGTGTCTAATTTTAGGGACAGTTTCAATGACCTATCGAACCAAACCAAACTAAGGAAGTCTTAACGCCTTTATTTTTAGGTATATATATATGTAGAAAGAAGGTACTGTTGCGATAGGGGCGAATCCCCTGGCCAAGTGTCCTCCCATAATCTAACACCTTGTCCATCACCCAGGGAGAAACATATATGCTTAAAGAATGTATCTTTAACTCCCATCACTCCACTAGTAGCAAACTGCTTATAGATACCATCATACCAATGGCTAACAGGTTTTGGTGTTGGCCAGTGCTATTACCACTGGCCAAGATTTTCTCGTATTCGCCAGCGCTAAGTTACTACCGCTGGCGAAGTGGACATGTTAGTTCCCCAGCGCTAACGGTGACCCCCCCTCCCCCCCCCCCCCCCCCCCCCCCCCCCCCCCCCCCCCCCGTGGCGCAACATATACCGCTGGCAAACAGGGTAGAGGTTTCACCAGCGGTAATCTCTGTATCACTGACGAACATATGAAAAGCTTCGCCAGCGCTATTTACCCCCACGACGCCTACTACCGCTGGCAAGGGCGGATCAAGGATTTGAGCATAGGGGGGCGAGCCGACGATCATCCAATTATATAATGTCCTCTATACATGACGGTCACACATCATATGTATACATGAATTCATGTATACATGTAAGTCTCTCCCATCGATTCAAATTTGGATATATTATTACATAAAAGTTCATCCTGGTAAATATCTCATTAGTTAGAACCATAAGTTATATCTGATTTTTTTTGAAACAAAGGCAAGTTATATCTGAATTTAAAACCTCATGCTGCACGTGGGATGAAAAAAAATCAATTTGTTAACCTCTTCTCTTCATTTTTCTCTATAAATGTATATACCTAAACTAAGACAAAACTAATGATACCAATATCCCATCGAGCACATGTAATTACTATATTACTAACTAATGTGTTAGAAATTATTGCATCAAATCAGATTAGTAGAAGAATAGTACTCCTGTATAACTTGGGAGATAATATAGCGTGAGTTCCTTGACAATGGTACATGCGGGGCGGCAAGTCGGCATCGCGGCCGTCGAGACATTGCTGATTGCAGGAGTATAGACGGGGAGGAGGAGACGAAACAGCAACCGCGCGGCAGAGGTTTTCGAGAGGTGGCTATGGCCATAACATAGCATAGGTGGGGGCGGCGGCTGCGCTAGGTCAGGAAACTGATTGCGTGGAAGGCTCGACCAGACATCACGTATGTAGCTACTCAATTTAGGTCGTGCCTGCAGTTGGGTTAACTAGTTCGATCGTGAGTGTGATGGGCTTGTCCCATGTGCGGTTATGCATATGCATCCGCTCTAGTGCCGTAAAGAAACAGCCCTAAAAAAAGTGCGGTAAAGTTACATGGCTATTACTAGCAAAACCCTACGGGAATAGTCTTGGCCCCTATCGTAATTAAATGGGGGTGGCCGGTGGTTGGGGGGCCTGGCCCCTGCTTCGCCTCCTTGATCCGCCGCTGACCGCTGGCAAACTAATCTGCAGCTTCGTTAGCGCTATTTACCGCCGGCGAATAGGAACCGCCTCCCTCCATGGACAGCCTTTTAAGTTTTGTAAAAAATAAACGAAGATGATGAAAAACTTCAAAAAAAAATTGAGATATAATTAGGGTCTAGTTAATGTATAAAATTTGAAATATGAATTTTGACATTTTTTTGCAAAAACCAAAAGAAAAAGCAAAATAGATATAACTTTTGCATGTGACATCGAAAAAAGACATTTAATACAAAGAAAGAAGTGGACCGATCATGTGGACACATGCAAATTTTTAATCCATGAATATGATGAGAAAATAATCAGAAATACAAATTTCAAACCTTCACTATAATCGGGTGAGGTTACAAATGCCTGTGATGTACAACTTGCGACGTATCCCAAACCGGCACCTTACAAAAGGTATCTAAAGGGATGAAAACCCTAATTGTTAAAAATCCCAATTGGCCCTAATTTTTTTGTTGGGAATATGCCCTAGAGGCAATCATGTATGATGTAAATTCCCAATGTACTCATAAAGTTATTAAATCGTCCTTGTTTTGAACATATGATATATGTCATTGAATATGTGATTCGATTGTGTAACTATGTATTCATGTTGTTCATGCTAAATTATCCTTGGTCATTAAGGTTGTGCTAGACACACACCCTAGACTAATCCGAGTGTTGGCTGATGACTCGTTTTCACTTGTCATGGGCATGGCGATATGATTACAACGTTCACAGACTTAGCTAAAGAGTTTAGCAAGTCGGACTGACCCATATTAAGATGCAACGAGTAAGTCTTCATTTGCATGTCTCAGTCAATGTAATCCTTGAACCCGAGGTTGTCGCACAATCCGAGTTGTGGTTGACCGACTTAGGTTCTGCCAAATGTTGTTCCATGAGAAGGCAGTTATAAAGGCAGAGTTCGGATCGAATGAGAAGCAAGCTGCGTGATATGGATAATGAAGATGGGATTTTTTTTGAAACCTTAAAACTGTGAGGCAAAAGCCCCACAGCATCCCACCTTTATTAAAAAATTTAAAACTTACAAGAGAGCAAACATATGTACACAAACACTATACAAAGCCCACCAAGTAGGTGGAACCTCAAAACCTAAGGCAGAGCCTTAACCCAATCCAACAGACTATTCTTGACTACTGCTCTACACCTATGCCTAAGTGAAAGTGCATGGTGCCCCATATGTGGTTTTGGTAATTAATGACAATCCTTATGGACTAATGTTTGCATTGAGTTATCCTTGTAGATCTTGTCCATAGGAAATAATGGAGTTCATGTATATTCAAGGATTTACATGAAGAATGGTCATGGTTTGAGTTGAGCTTATTTCTAGTGTGTCTTGAAGAAAAGTATTAGGTTATCCTTCATGGTTATCTTCAAGACATCATCATTTGAAGTGAGAAGAAAAGATACAAGGTTGATCAAGCTAGTGATCAACACACAAAGCTACACGATGTACCAAGTGGGATTGTGTATCTCATGGTATGGTAAGCAATTGTCAATATAGCTTTGTGATCTAACCCATACATGTGTGTGTGGCATCTCTATGTGTGGTTAGGTATCTTTCCATGGGCATGAACAAAAAGGAATATTTTATATTACCCATGGTCTATGTCATCGTCAAGCGGTGTTCGTCACCTAGCTTGACGTGGAAGCTCAAGTGAAGCATCTAGAAGAAATCCTATGCTTGATGCTTGCCACCCTTTTGGAGTTTGTGGCCTCGTGAAGATTTTCCATTAAGGTTCTCTCCCATAATGGTGTATGGGGGAGCAACTTGCAAGTCTTCATCAAGCGGAGCATGTGCTAGCAAGCACGATCAAGAAAAAAGATCCAACGACTTGAGAGAGTCAAGATCGTCATCATCTAGCTCAATTGGATTCTGCAAGGAAAAGGTATGACTTAGATAGGGTTTCTATTTTACCGGTCTCATTATGCTAGTTGGGAGACCGGATTATAGGATAGATAACCGTACTATCAAGAGGGGCTCTTGAATGCATATCTTGATCGTATCTATCGTAGAGAGCTCAAACCTTTGCATACTTGGCATCATCCTTCTTGGTTCTTATTTGGGTTTTCTCCATGTAAGGTTTTAGAGCTTGTCATGTTCTTCATGTCAAGCTCAAGTTCATCAAAAATGGATTTCGTATGAAAAACTTATCGCATTTTTGTTGTTGGAGGTTTTTACCGGTTGTCCTTTATTGATAGGCCAAACCTTTCATCATTTGGTTTTATATTCCCATTTTGTACTATGATGTTTCTCTGCATATTCTTGTAGTGCTCGTTGTTGCGATTTCAACGAGCCCAAGAACATCGAAAACGAAGTCCGGATGCAAAAGTTACGACCGTTTTCATATAGGGTGTTCTGCAGTTTTTTCCACCAGCGGAGGCTCCGGTGGTGGCTCCGCCCGAAACCCTTTCGGGATGATGTTGGCGGAGCATACGGTGAAACCACCGGAGGCTCTGGTGGTTGGGGCATTTTTTCAGACATTTTGGTGTTCTAACTCATCCGGGGGGCGGAGGTTCCGGTGGTTTCACCGGAGGTTCCGCCCCTGCTCGATTTTTTCTCCAACGGTTGGATATTTGGGTGACCTATTTAAGGGGCCTTCTTCCCTAATGGTTCCCTAACCTTTTGGGCAAGTTTGACCTCCATTGTTGACCTCCAAAAGCTTGCTATCTCTCAATCCCTCCAATGATTCTTGCTTCCACTTGAGGGAAAAGAGAGAGGAGATCTAGATCTACCACTTCACCAATCAATCCATCCTCTTTGTGAGGGGAATCTATTGGATCTAGATCTAGGGATTCATTTGTTGTTTTCCTTGTTCTTCCTCCTTACTCCCTCCATAGCATTGGTTGCTTTGGTGGGATTTGGGAGAGAAGTTCTTGACCACTTTGTGTGTTCTTGCCATTGCATTAGGTGCATCGGTTTGAGTTCCCCACGAGATTCGTGAAAGAGAAGTTCGTGAGCTTGTTACTCTTGGGTGCTTGGTCACCGGAGAGATTGTTCCTCTTGGGTGTATTGAGCACCCTAGACGGTTAGTGCTTGGGCTTCGACCTTGTTGCAAGAAGCTTCGTTGAGAGCCTCCAATTGAGGTGTGGAGATAGCCTCAACCTCGTGTAAGGTTTGGTCAACGCCTTCAAGTCGACCTCATAGTGGAAACGAGCATCTCCCTCACCGGAGAAGCTCAAGGAGAATAAGGTGTGCATATCCGTGCTATTGAGGAGCGCCTAGGTGGCTCCCCACCTCTCCAACGAAGACGTACTTCCCTTGGGAAGGAACTTCGGTAATCACACCGGTGTCTCCTTGTGCTTCGGTTATCTCTATACTATAGCTCGTTACTTATGCATTTACCTTTGTGATAGCCATCGTGCTTGAAGTCATCTATCTTGCTATCTCATAGTTGTTTATCATGCCTAGCATAAGTTGTTGGTGCACATAGGTAAACCTAGCTTGCATAGGTTTTGTGCTTGATAAATTAAACGCTAGTTTTATTCCGCATTTACTGAAGCCTAAACCGTAATTATTTTAAAGCGCCTATTCACCCCCCCTCTAGATTTCGATGTCACAAACTATGATCGTTGGAAATTTCGCATGCTCATTTATTTCCGGGTCATGGACCCACATGGAGCAAATTGTAGAGATGGGTTTTTCTCCTCCAAAGGATCCTCAAAATCCAACTTTAGAGGAAGAGAAAAACTTATCTCTCGATGCTCTTGCTATTAATGCGTTTTTCCTTCTTGTGAGCCTTGTAGTTATTAAGCCACTTTTTCCTATTCGGAATGCTCATGAGTTATGGACAAAGCTTCAAGATAAATATGGAGTGTCCAATATTATTGAGGATAATTGCTCTCCCTCCATCTCCGGTCGTGATGAGTTCTCAACTTCTTCTACTTCACCAACATTTGGTAAGCCACAAACTAATGAGATGGTGAGTAGTGATAGGCTTAACAATAATGATAGTGAGATTATTATTGATGATCCTTCATCTCTATCTTATTGCAATGTCTCATATTTGGACTTAAACACAACTAGCACCAAAAAAGTTTTACATGCTTGTGTTGATAGTCTTTGCATATCATGTCATCATTGCTTGACTAAATCTCATGATGATATGCTTGCTTTATCTTGTTCCCATGATAAAAATGATTGTGTTTCCTCTAGTATTTGTATGGCTAACAATTTAAAGGAAACTCAACTCTCTATGGAACAAGATGTGGACTTGAGTGGTGCCTCAAGTAATGATTCATAATCATCTACCACATTTTGCCTTATGGCCAAGGATTCAAAGGTATATTCCACTTTGAACCCCAATATATATTATGATGATAGTAGTGACGATGATGTTGGTAAGGAAGATGATGATGAGTCTAAGAAATTAGGCTTATGGTTCGCAATCCTTGTTGGTGAGACCAAAGAAAATGCGAATGCTCTCCTAGAACAACTTGATGAGGATAACTCTCTTGTAGATGAAAAGGAGGATATCATCGTGACTTTGGAAAGTCATAGTGGTAGTCATTCTATCAAGGACAAAGAGCTTGAAAAGGCTTTTGAGAAAGAGCGGTCTGTTAGATCTTCTCTTGAAGAGAAACTATATAGTCTAGAAGAAACATATGCTATTAGCGTTTCTAATCTTAGAAGGGACAATGAATTATCTCTTTCTCTTGCTAATGACCTCAAAGCTATAAATGTTGATGCTTGTGCTACTAACTCTATTTCTTGTGAAGAATCCACATTAAAGGAGAATGTTGAGCTACGGGCTCAACTTGAGTTGCTAACTAGTAATTATGGGAAATTGGAAGAAACTCATGAAAAGCTCTCAAGATCTCATAAGGATCTTCTAGTCTCCCATGAGAGGCTAAAATTAGCTCATAAGTCTATGTTAACTAAGGTAACATCTTGTGAGCCTCATGTGGACAAAGGCACAATATCTACTCTAAATGCTATATTGCCTTGTGCTAGTCCTAGTAATTCATCCTCTCATAATGTTCCCACATCTTATGATGAATTGTTTTCCTTACCTTGTTGCTCTAATAATGATGTATCTACTTCCTCTAGCTCTTGTGTTGATACTAACCATGTAGAGGAAATCAAAGAGCTCAAGGCCCAAGTCACTTCATTGGAGAAAGACTTGGAGAAGTGTCATAAAGGGAATTCCACACTTGATAATATGTTGAGTGTCCAAAAATCCCCCAATGACAAGAGAGGACTTGGATTTATTTCCAATCACAAGAACAAGTCCAAGGTCGACAAGAAGAAAGGCCATGAACAAGTCAAGAATTTGGCCAATATTGTTTTCTTCAAGTGCAAGGTTGAAGGGCATCATGTTAGATCATGCCCTTTAAAGAAGAAGAAACTTAGCGAGAAGCAACAAGGGAAGCGGCCACAAGTTCAACCTCAATCTCAACTTCAAGTTGAAGAAAGGCCTCTTCCTATGAAGACTCAAGCTAATGCTTCTCAAGTTGAAAAATCAACTAAGAAGAATGCAAGGAGTCGTTGTTGCTACTTATGTCGTGAAAAAGGCCATCTTGCTTCTTCATGCACTAATGGTACATTATCCAACCCTATCATAATTGCTGATGTGTATTCCATTCGGAAGGATGATGTGGGCAATGTGTTTGCCAAATATGTTGGTACTCAAAGTGGTGTGAAGAAAAGAACCATTTGGGTTGCCAAGCCTATTGTGACTAACCTCTTATGACCCAACTTGGCTGGGGACCAACAAGCTCAAACTTGATCAATAGGTGTTATCGTAGGGCATTGGAGACTTGGCTATATCATGAAGAATTAAGGGATCTTCATAACGTATATTTTCCTTCAGCCAAGTCATTTGGATTATCACGTCTCTATCTCATATTCCATGCTCCTTCTTGCGGTAACTTGTATTTATTACATTATATATATACATTGAAAGTTTCTTGCCCCTTTGCATGTATTGGTTTTGTACCTTGCTTGTATTTTGTATATTTTGTGCTTACTACTTACTTATCCTTGATTAATCTAGTATGTGTTTGTCGGTTCGCACAAAATGTATGTATGAGTTTGCTTTGAGCCTAATTGCATCTTGTGTGTATCTTATTTGGCTCTTTTGAGTGATTAATGGACTATCCCATTTTCGGATATTAATATGCCTTTGGCACTTCACAATCCTAAAATGTGTGTACATGAGGAATACCACATAGTGTTGATATTTCAATAGTATCTAGTCTCTATGTGGGATCTCATACTCATGAGAAATTCAAATTCTAATGTCTATTAATTATCTCAAGTTGGTCTGTGTTTGCCTCTTGCCAAGAAGATATGGATTATCACATTATGGGGGAGTAATATGTTTGTGCATATTACAAGCCTAAAGAATGTGAACATTTAAGGTTTTGCCACATAGAATGGATATTGTTAATTATCGTGTTCCTATGTGGCATGTGTGCTCAAACAAGTTTAAATTTTCTTAAATGATTTTATTTGCTCATCTTTTGGTATCTTATTTGTGAGAGTTTCTTGGTGAGGTTTTCCACAAATTAGCACTAGAATTTACCTTCTCGGGAACCGGTTGCTTCTTGATATATTAATCATTTATTTGCATGATCATTCGACTATTGAAGCCACCAAGAATCTCTATTTAAGTATGGTGTTTCATTCCTATCTTTTACCACATGCTTATGTTTTGTGAATATGATTGTGAACAAATATACCACCGAGAAATATCTCCATACATATCTTGTCTTTGACAAGTTATAATAATGTGTGGTAAGTTTATTGATCATATTTACTTTGTCCATTGCTCTAAAATTGCCTTGTTTCTTGCCAAGGATTTGTTTGGTTCAAATCCTTTGTGTCTTCCTTGCTCTACTCAAAATTTGTTTTATGCTTTATTGAGTTAGGAAAAGCAATGATCCCATTCGTGTGCACTCTCATTCAAAGTCATACTTCTTTGTGTTGCATTTCTTGGGGAAGCTATCCTACATTGAGTAGAACACAATTCTTTAATTGGTATTGCATCTTATTGCTTTTCTTGAGCTTGACTAGTGTTTGAACAATATATATGGAGAGTAATGATTCCATTGTGTGCATCTTGTATTCAAATGCAATATCATAATTAATGCACTATTTTTGGAAGAACTATCCTATATGTGTTTGAACACTTGTTGTCTTGAAATTGGTATTTTATTCCAATGACTTGTCTCTTTGAAAGACGAACATTTTTCGTCTTGCTACTTTGTGTGCCATCATGAAAAGTGTAGAGGGTTTGTTTATTCTTTGATGTTGTTTTTGTTATCTTCTCTATTTGATTTCCTAAATCATGTGTTGATTTGGGGTTTTGATATAATTTGGACACTTCGTTTGATTTTATCTCTTGTGAGTGCCTTCTTTGTTTTAATTGGTATTTTGTCCAATTTGTATCTTGTTTGGTTCTTGAAAGTTTTGTGCATGTATATTTACTATGTATATCCTTTGACATGCTTACTTTCGTTGATCCAATATATAGGATAAACTCCATCAAATCCTAAATGTCTAAGATGTGCATAAAATTCAAATTCATATTAATATGCACATATTTTTGTGGAGTTTGTCCTATGTATTGTAGTTGTTCTAACTACTTTGGACCCAAAAAGTTTGGGAACCATTTTGTACTTGATTTTTGTTTTTAGGTACAATGGAGATACATTGGTTGCTTGCTCCATTCATAAGGAAGGTGTTCTCACCATCATATCATAGGAGTCACGCTACGATGATTATAAAACTCGCATCCTCTTCATCACCAATGTCGTCTCGGTAACAAGTATCTATTTCATGCATACATATCTAGCTTTCAACCTTTTGTAGGTTGAATCTTGGAATGAATTCCATTTGTTGCATTTCATTTGGCTCTTGCAAATGTCTTATCAAAAACATCTTTATTGCAACTATGAGTAAGCCGGGATGATTACATACTAAGGGGATATTTATAATCATTTTCATGATTCACCAATCCCAAGTATATTACTCTAGTAACTTCTACTTGAAGTCTCTCATATGCAATATTTATGAATTCTCAAAAACCATTTTAATCTTTTGTGATATGCGTTACCTTTCTCGAAGCATTCCAACTATCACTTTTCCCTTGTGATATTTGTGATGCTTTGCTGATTTTATTGTTTATCCATCTATATCCCCTTAAGATTAAACTAAGCCTAGTGCTTTGCTTTCAAGCAAAAATCTTATTGGTATATTTATGAACCTATCTTGGGTATCATGTTCTTCACCCTTGTACCTATTTTTGTGTGTGCATATTTCTTTGTGGATATATATCTTTGTGATTGGTGTCCACTTAGAAACTTATACACACGAGAATAGTTACATCTTTAATTGATATTCTATTTCTTTAGTGACCATGTTTTATTGCTTTATATTACTTGGGGGTTCCTAAAAGGCACAATCTTTTCTTTTCTTTTGGTATTCCTTTTGCATCTTATAAAGCTTGTGGACCTATGTGTTTTATCATTTGTTGGTTTGTGTGTATGGGAAAGACATGATATGCACTATGTGCCTCATATATTTAAAGACTATGATGAAGCTTTGCTCATCCTATTATTCTCCTACAAATGTCTTTCCTTGTCACACTCATCTCTTTAGGTTGAGTAAATCTTTACTTGTCGCTTCTTGATCTTAATTGCTCAACTCTTGTTTGTTTGCCAATTTCTTTGCTTCATTTCCAATCTATTCTCTTGCTCTTGTTTGTGTTCAAAATTATCTAGAAGGGAGTGATGATTCCATGTTGTGCACATCATATAGTAATTCAAATCTAACATTGTGCATGTACCTTGGGGAGTTCCCTCTTGATTTTCTAGAACACTTGGTTGATCTTATCATAATATTGATTTTGGTCAATCGGTTTTTCGGATCCTTTGGTTGGTTGCTTCTTTATGAAAGTATCCTTCAATTTGACTTTGCTTGTAAATCTTTGGATCCTCAATATAGTTTGATCTCCCTCCATCTATTCCTAGTTGGATATATGCTCTTGATTTCACTCATATCATGAGGAATGCATACACTATGGGGGAGCTCTTATTATATTGGCCTTCTAATCTTTTTTTCCCATTTCGGCAATAGATGCCAATGGGGGAGAAGTTTAGAGGGTTTAAGGGAATTTGGTTCTATGCTTTAGTTTCGTTCTTAAGCATTTGCCTTCCATGCTATTGCATCCTTGCTCTTTGTTTTGCATGGTTGCTCAATTCATTATATAAACCCTCGTAAAAAGGGATTGTCATCAATTACCAAAATGGGGGAGATTGAAAGTGCATGGTGCCCCATATGTGGTTTTGGTAATTAATGACAATCCTTATGGACTAATGATTGCATTGAGTTATCCTTGTAGATCTTGTCCATAGGAAATAATGGAGTTCATGTATATTCAAGGATTTACATGAAGAATGGTCATGGTTTGAGTTGAGCTTATTTCTAGTGTGTCTTGAAGAAAAGTATTAGGTTATCCTTCATGGTTATCTTCAAGACATCATCATTTCAAGTGAGAAGAAAAGATACAAGGTTGATCAAGCTAGTGATCAACACACAAAGCTACACGATGTACCAAGTGGGATTGTGTATCTCATGGTATGGTAAGAATTGTCAATATAGCTTTGTGATCTAACCCATACATGTGTGTGTGGCATCTCTATGTGTGGTTAGGTATCTTTCCATGGGCATGAACAAAAAGGAAGATTTCATATTGCCCATGGTCTATGTCATCGTCAAGCGATGTTCGTCACCTAGCTTGACGTGGAAGCTCAAGTGAAGCATCTAGAAGAAATCCTATGCTTGATGCTTGCCACCCTTTTGGAGTTTGTGGCCTCGTGAAGATTCGCCATTAAGGGTCTCTCCCATAATGGTGTATGGGGGAGCAACTTGCAAGTCTTCATCAAGCGGAGCATGTGCTAGCAAGCACGATCAAGAAAGAAGATCCAACTTGAGAGAGTCAAGATCGTCATCATCTAGCTCAATTGGATTGCGCAAGGAAAAGGTATGACATAGATAGGGTTTCTATTTTGCCGGTCTCATTATGCTAGTTGGGAGACCGGATTATAGGATAGATAACCGTACTATCAAGAGGGGCTCTTGAATGCATATCTTGATCGTATCTATCGTAGAGAGCTCAAACCTTTGTATACTTGGCATCATCCTTCTTGGTTCTTATTTGGGTTTTCTCCATGTAAGGTTTTATAGCTTGTCATTTTCTTCATGTCAAGCTCAAGTTCATCAAAAATGGATTTCGTATGAAAAACTTATCGCATTTTTGTTGTTGGAGATTTTTACCGGTTGTCCTTTATTGATAGGCCAAAACTTTCATCATTTGGTTTTATATTCCCATTTTGTACTATGATGTTTCTCTGCATATTATTGTATTGCTCGTCGTTGCGATTTCAACGAGCCCAAGAAAATCGAAAACGGAGTCCGGATGCAAAAGTTACGACCGTTTTCATATAGGGTGTTCTGCAGTTTTTTCCACCAGCGGAGGCTCTGGTGGTGGCTCCGCCCGAAACCCTTTAGGGATGATGTTGGCGGAGTCTCCGGTGAAACCACCGGAGGCTCCGGTGGTTAGGGCATTTTTTCAGCCATTTTGGTGTTCTAACTCATCCGGGGGGCGGAGGTTCCGGTGGTTTCACCGGAGGTTCCGCCCCTGCGCGATTTTTCCTCCAACGGTTGGATATTTGGGTGACCTATTTAAGGGGCCTTCTTCCCCAATGGTTCCCTAACCTTTTGGGCAAGTTTGACCTCCATTGTTGACCTCCAAAATCTTGCTATCTCTCAATCCCTCCAATGATTCTTGCTTCCACTTGAGGGAAAAGAGAGAGGAGATCTAGATCTACCACTTCACCAATCAATCCCTCCTCTTTGTGAGGGGAATCTATTGGATCTAGATCTAGGGATTCATTTGTTGTTTTCCTTGTTCTTCCTCCTTACTCCCTCCATAGCATTAGTTGCTTTGGTGGTATTTGGGAGAGAAGTTATTGACCACTTTGTGTGTTCTTGCCATTGCATTAGGTGCATCGGTTTGAGTTCCCCACGAGATTCGTGAAAGAGAAGTTCGTGAGCTTGTTACTCTTGGGTGCTTGGTCACCGGAGAGATTGTTTCTCTTGGGTGTATTGAGCACCCTAGACGGTTAGTGCTTGGAGCTTCCACCTTGTTGCAAGAAGCTTCGTTTCGAGCCTCCAATTGAGTTGTGGAGATAGCCTCAACCTCGTGTAAGGTTTTTTCAACGCCTTCAAGTCGACCTCATAGTGGAAACGAGCATCTCCCTCACCGGAAAAGCTCAAGGAGAATAAGGTGTGCACATCCGTGCTATTGAGGAGCGCCTAGGTGGCTCCCCACCTCTCCAACGAAGACGTACTTCCCTTGGGAAGGAACTTCGGTAATCACACCGGTGTCTCCTTGTGCTTCGGTTATCTCTATACTCTAGGTTGTTACTTATGCATTTACCTTTGTGATAGCCATCGTGCTTGAAGTCATCTATCTTGCTATCTCATAGTTGTATATCATGCCTAGCATAAGTTGTTGGTGCACATAGGTAAACCTAGCTTGCATAGGTTTTGTGCTTGATAAATTAAACGCTAGTTTTATTCCGCATTTACTCAAGCCTAAACCGTAATTATTTTAAAGCGCCTATTCACCCCCCTCTAGGCGGCATCCTTATACTTTCACTAAGCAGCAAAACATCATGAATAAAACCACCCTTCCACTTAGCAAAAGAGGGTCTCTCATGCCTGAAAATGGCAGCATTTCTTTAAAGACAAATGTGCCAGCAAGCCAACACCAACACCTCCATGAAGAATACACCCTTTGACTAAAATTGCATGTGAAAAGCAAGTGCTTTTTATCCTCATAAGCAGCAGTAGGACGAAGAACACAATTATTTCAATCAGAAACATTCCAATGCCTCCTCTTGAGAAAATCCAGGGTATTAAGACGATCCCTCAGTAAAAGCCAAGCAAAAACTTTAAGCTTCATAGTGCAAGCCGACTTCCAAATCCAGTGAAAAACAGGGGGCACCGAAATATGAGCATGGATTGCTTTATAAAACTGAGCAGAGGTATAACTGGAACCCCACGTGTAGGTCCAAGCATCAGACTCATCAGAAAGAGACAAATTCCCCATCATATGCATCATGCTCAGCCTTTCATCCTCTGTCTGCCTCGATATGGGTAGATGAAAAAGATCCATGACATCAGGAGCAAGCAAAACAGAGCAAGCAGACAACTCCTTGTTCTGAGCATAAGAAAATAGTCTTGGAAAACGACAAAAAAAGGGGACAGAGGAGCCCCCCACATCCCATTTGTCAAGCCAGAACAGGAAAGTGGCTCCATCACCGAGAGACACCATCGAAATTGCTCTAAAATTGTCCACTAATTTTATCACATCACGCCACCAAAAAGAACCTTGAAGGTTATCAACATGAGGCCGTGAGGCATCATAGTATGCAGACCAAATCAAGTGGACCCAGGGCACATCACGTTTGTTATAAAACTTATCCAAAAACTTGATCAATAAAGCTGCATTTTTCTTCTGAAAATCCACCACACCAAGACCTCCACATTTTTTTAGGGAGACAAACAATCTCCCAAGCAGCCAGTGACTTATCCACCGAGTCCTTGTTCTTCCTCCAAAGACATTGCCTCAAGATTCTGTCCAGTTGCTTTGTAATACCAGGGGCAGTTGCAAAGAACAAAGAAAATGTAGTGGCATGGAGGATAAGGATGAGTTAATCAGTTGGAGTCAGAAAAGAAGGGCTGGCAGCCAATCTTCTATCCAAGTTGGAAACTAGTGGCATGAGATCCTGAATTTTAGGTCTTGTAGTCCCTAAAGGAAACCCCAAATAGGGAAAGGGGAAGGAGCCCATTAAGCACCCAAAGCAATTGGAGATTTCATCCATAGCTGCAGTATCCACATTAATAGGTACCAGAGGGACTTATTAAAATTAATTTGAAGACCGGTGGATACTAAAAAAAATCTTCCAATGCCTTTTTAGATTAATCAATTGAAACTTATCATCAGGCATAATCAGAAGGGTATCATCAGCATATTGAACAATAGAAAATTCTTCATCGGCACAATTAATAGGCCTAGCAATTAACCCTTGGGCCAATAACTCATTAACCACAGTTTGCAGCAATTATGAACCCAAAACATATAGGAGGGGAGACTTAGGATCTCCCTGCCTAACCCCCCTTTTGCAGTAGAATTGCTTGCCAAGAATACCATTTAACAAAATGGAAGTAGTGCAAGACGATAAATTTCTTTTATGCAGCCAATCCATTTACTATTGAATCCCTTGGCCTGTAAAACCTCCAAGATAGCTTGATGCTCAATTGTGTCAAAGGCCTTAACAAAGTAAAGCTTAATGATGACAATAGGCCTTTTAGAAGCATGGCATTGGAATAAGAACTCAAAGGCCCAAGCTAGGCAGTCCTGAATTGATCTCCCTTTAATAAATCCATATTGATTTTTGGAAATACATTGCAAAATCTTTCCTTGAAGCCAATTAGCAGCCAACTTAGTAAGGAATTTTAAGCAGACATTAGTGAGGGAGATAGGCCAAAAATCATTCACCCCCACAAGAACAAGAACCTTAGGAACCAGTGTAATAAGAGAACCATTCATATTTTTCCTATTGGAACGCGTAGAGATAAAAAAAAAATTTCCCTACGCGGTACTTCCAAGATCTAGCTGAGGTAGAAGGCCACGATGATTACCACTAGACGCGCGGTTGCAGATTATCGATGAAGCGCGTCGGGGTAGTGCAGTCCCACGATCCGATCCAGCCGATCCAATCCCGCGATCGTCGAAGTGCTGAACGTACAACACCTCTGCCGGTATCCACACGTACGAGGAGGAGCTCCAACGGCAGACTGCTAGGTCTGGTGCGACAGCTGGACTGAGTGGGGCTAGGGTTCCCAACGCATGGGAGAGGAGTAACGTGCCCGCGGGCAACCTGCGCCCCTCTTTATATAGCGTATGGTAATGGGCTTCACAACACTTGTGGCCCATTCCCTTTGTGAGTCCGACTCACAAAACCAGTCCATTTCCGGTTCGGGTCCAACCCGACCAATACTTGCTCCCGCTCTTAAGTGTGTGACCCTGCAGGCTCATGGTGACTTGGAAACGATTGGAGTCCTACTCTCAATCGATCAATCGGTAGCGGCTCCTAGCAGAATGTGCCGACTCCCAAGTCCCATTGAGTCACGACGACATACCTTTCAATGTGATATTCATCTTAGTCCCTTTTGCCTCACGATATACCTTGTCGAACTATAGGCGATTTATCGTCATCCCTTAAATAGCTCAACTCTCTTCTCGGTCCGTGATATGTGATTCATCTGACTAACTCTTAGTCTACAGACACAGTTAACACTTAACTGAGTCGCGCATGGCCATGCTTCCTGAATCATATCACTCGAGAGGGCCCAGAGAATATCTCTCCATTTGGAGGGGCAAAATCCCATCTTGATCATCCATATCACGCAGCTTGTTTCTCATTCGACCCGAACTCTGCCTTTATAACTTCCTTGTCACAGAGCAGCGTTTAACAGAACCTAAGTCGGTGATTCACAACTCAGATTGTGCGACAACCTCAGGTCTAAGGATTACATTGATTGAGACATGCAAATGACGAGTTGATCGTTGCATCTCAATGTGGGTCAGTCCGACTTGCTAAACTCTTTAGCCAAGTCCGTGAACATTGGAATGGCATCACCATGCCCATGACAAGTGGAACCGTGTCATCATCCAACACTCACATTAGTCTAGGGTGTGTATCCAGCACAACCTTAATGACCAAGGACAATTAGTATGAACAACATGAATATATAGTTCCACAATCGAATCACATATTCAATGACATATATCAGATGTTCAAACCAAAGGATAACTTAATAACTTTATGAATACATTGGGAATCACATCATACATGATTGCCTCTAGGGCATATTCCCAACAGCATCACCATGCCCATGACAAGTGGAACCGTGTCATCAGCCAACACTCACATTAGTCTAGGGTGTGTGTCCAGCACAACCTTTACGACCAAGGACAATTAGTTTGAACAACATGAATACATAGTTCCACAATCGAATCACATATTCAATGACATATATCACATGTTCAAACCAAAAGACAACTTAATAACTTTATGAATACATTGGGAATCACATCATCTATGATTGCCTCTAGGGCATATTTCCAACATTTCCAATTTAACTCTACCATGAAATAATTTAGAGGCAAAGCTGTAGAATTCCTTTTTATGGTTTGCAACCATTTTTTAAGGAAAGCCCATTGAATCCATCCGGCCCAGGAGCACGGTCAGCAGGAATAGCCTTAATAACATCATCCATCTCTTTTTCCTCAAAAGGAGCCGTTAAAACATCAAGCCCATCAACTTTTTTGAATAGACGGCCCAGGTCAAATTTCGATCAATGGACTGGGAATGGCCCATCCTATTTTTGAAACAGGACCACAACATTCCCGCCATCTCTGCATGATCATAAACCTCCCTACCCTGCTCATCTTTAAGCATGGAAATCGAGTTTCGATGAAATCTTTCCGAGGCCATGGCATGGAATTTTTTTGTGTTATCTTCCCCATGTTTAATCCAACGGATTTTACACCTATTCCTCCAAAACTTACATTCTGCCAACAATAGATCATTATGATGCAATTTGACAATCTTTCTGAAATTAAACCCAGCTCGAGACAACCGTCTATGCTCCTCCAACGTATCCAAGACCAAAATAACTCTATTGCCTTGTTGAATAAGAGCCTTGAGACGACCAATCAAAATATGCCATTTCTTAAGGTCATAACGCAGCGTCTTAAGCTTGTCAGACAAAACAGCCGAGTCATGCTTCTTATAAGAAACCATATTGCACGAGTTTGACACGCGGTATAGAAACCCAGGCATTTCAACCCAAAAAATTCTCAAAACGAAAAAGCTTAGCGTTATGGATGTTCGTCTCAATATTGACCACACAAGGGACATGGTCAGAACCAGTATTAGCCAGAGGGAGCACCAACGAGTTGGGGTAATCCAAAATCGAATTAGAGCTAGTTAAAAACCAATCCAGCTGCTCCAAAAGAGGGACTCTTTGCATATTAGACCAAGTGTATGCACAACCCTTAAGTGGCAACTCCAACAAACTAAGGTGGCCAATTATCATTGAAAACAAACATATCATTAAAATCCCCACCTGGCAAGTTCCTGTTATTTTGTGACCTTATGAAATTGAAATCCCCTAAAATCAGCCAATTTTCCTCTAGTGGAATATCTAAATTATAAATCCAGGACACAAAAAGGTCTCTCTCAGCACCAGCACAAGGGCCATAAACAGTAATAAATTTCCAACTTACATTATTATGTTTAGAGATGAAATCTGAGAATCTATGGATGTCCACTAATGTGCCCTCAAAAAAGGTAGAATTCCATAAAACAAGAATGCCACCAGAAGTCCCCACCGAAGGTGAGAAAGCAAAGTTATCAAAACGTTTAGGAAAAAATTTCCTAATGAATTTCAAATCAAAGGATTCACACTTGGTTTCTTGCAAGCAAATAATTGAGCACTCACTTTCCTCAATTTTCCCTCTAACTTACCTTTGTCTTTCAACAGAATTAAGACCTCTAACATTCCAGCATAAAACCCTCCACTTCCTTGTACTAGTAAGACACATTATATAAATATAACAAGGATAATAACATAGCCTAGGGCATAACACAAGGTTCAGAAGTACATCACCTATGAAATAAAGAAAAGCCAAAATAATAATACCAACTTGGGCAGAGGAAAGTCAAATAGCTACATGATAATAGGAAACCATAATAGCCACTAGGATAACATGGAAGCCCAGTTACATCAACATAACTGAATTTTCTAATTAACATAAGAACTTGAGCCAGAGGAATGATCAGGCTCTACTTAAAGTAGTTCCTCCGAAATCTTGGCAGGTTCAATACCCAATTCCAAAACTACCCTTTGAAGCACATGGATAGGGGGGATCTAATTAAGGACCTTCTCCTTCTGAACATGTGGGCACATCGTCCACACTGTCAAAATCCTGGATAAGCATCTTGGACCTTGGTCTCTTTTTGGGCCGTGGTGTATCAAAATCCCAACAGGCTCGGGCTTGTACCCATCAGAATTAAGCAGACTACGAGTAGAACGCCTGTTCTCCAGCTGGACTTTAGGGAAAATCTTGCGCATTCTCTAAGTTTTCTTTTGCTTAGACAAAAGAGGAGAGGACGAGAAAGTAGGCCCCACAGACACAACACCAAAATAATCCTTTTCCATTCCATCAAACTTGAGAGCACGCGCCACATTACGCTTGATAGAAATTGGGGCAGAAACAGGAATAACAGGAGAATTCAGCTGAGAAAAATAAACCCTCCCAACAGCATCACAAGCAACTGACCAATTACGCTTGAAAACACCAAGTCCCTCAAAAGACACTAAAGATAGCACCCTGGGGATCTGAGCAGACAACATATCTGGCATGAACTCCTTGAGAACATTCTCCCACCGCATAGAGGGAGGCAACACATGCCCAAAAACAGTTCTGACAAAGCCAATGTGAAGGACTTGTTGCACATTGTCCTGCGCTGACAGATGAAGATCCTGCAACTGAATATGTTCCACTCCTAATTCATCAACAACCGTGTGAACAAAGTCCGATGAGTTGTCAGAAGGATTGAAGACTGCTAAACCTTGCTCACCAGCTACCTGAACCTGAAACTCTTGCTGCACCTGCATGTCTTGCACCTGATGGTCAAACTGATTAGGCTCTAGAACTGGACCAGGTACTGGTTCATGCCAACCCAACTCCGGGAAATCTGGCAGCACAAACATGTGGTCTTGATGAACCAAATGACCAGGCGACAGGTGGGGATTGCCATCCGGTGACATAGGATCCTCGTGTCCAAGTCGGATTCCGATCGTGTCCAACTCGCCATGAGCCTGCAGGATCACACACTTAAGAGAAGGAGCAAGTATATTGGTCGGGTTGGACCCAAAACGGAAATGGACTGAATTAGTGTGTTGGACTCACAGAGGGAACGGGCCACAAGTATTGTGAAGTCCACTCCCACTTGCTATATAAAGAGGGGCGCAGGTTGCCCAACACACACAAGTTTCCACTCCCATGTGTTGGGAACCCTAGCCCCACTCAGTCCAGCCGCCGCACCGGACCTAGCAGTCCGACGTCGGAGCTTCTCCTCGTATGTGTGGATACCGACAAAGGTGATGTACGATCAGCACTTTGGCGATCGCGGGATTGGATCGGCTGGATCGGATCGTGGCACTACACTGCATCGACGTGCTTGATCTATAATCCGCAACTGCGTGTCTAGTGGTAATCCTCGTGGCCTTCTACCTCGGCTAGATCTTGGAAGTACCGCGTAGAAAAGTTTTTGTTTATCTCTACGTGTTCCAACATTTTCCCGGTGACAGGTCTCGCTCCACTCGTCATAAGTTAGCTTTATCATTATATGAATTTGGATCACACCAAATAATAATGTATTTTTATTAATTATGTTTTTGTTTGAAAATGATATTAAAATACTAGCATGCACATGCATTCTTTTCAACCAATTAACAAAGAGACTTTAGCATACATTGTGCATATGTGCTTCTAGTCATTATAAATAGAAGTCATAAGTCGCTATTGAATTAGAAAACGTTACTAGATTAGATTAGAAGTTAAGAGTTAAATTCATGCACATGGATAGTCCACCAACTTCTTTAAATGTTCATAAAATGGTTCATATTCTCCTCCTACATAAAGCAGACACTTCCATCTCCACCCGAGCAAATCATACATATGCATCGGTCACACATCTCATACTACCACACTCGTCCATACTATACACTTCTCTTTTATTTGTCAGGCCTTTCAGTCTTTCGTTCTAATAACACTTAGGTACACACTAGTGTATATGTATGACCGCTTGATCTATGGATAGCTTCGACAGTCTACGTATACATGATTTGTTTAGGCTTGTCATTTTTTGTATTCTCAGTTTCTGGATTTCAGCTGTGTGCATTCTCAGAATGCAGATGACGGGTGTAATGCTTAAATCTTTCAAATAATACAAGCCCTTCATCTAAAAAAGAGTAGTGTATATACTTTCCATCTTATGTGAACACGTGAGATTATGATAGCATTTGTGACTGAAACAGTCGATGTTCCAAGATCATGCACATATGGTGTGTAGGTATAGGAGCCATCAAGAGAAAAGCAGCCTACTCTTTAGATGTGTGATGTGGATTCGTCACGAGTGCCTGGATTACCCTGCTATTTTGATAGTCAAGTTTGCTTGACCACTCAGACTAGCAGAGCAAAGAGATACTCCCTCCGTTCAACACTAGATGACTTTCACATATTTATATATGGATGTATCTAGACATATTTCAGTGTGTAGATACATCCATACATATATATGTGGAAGTCATCTATTGTTGAACGGAGGGAGTAGATTCCTTTGACTCGCAGGCACAGCTGCTGCAGCAGCCGCAGAGGAGTTGCAGATCAGGCGTTCTATGGTACCCTCAAATGAATAATAACCAAATCATTTTCGTGTATCTAGAGGCTGATATCAATTCATAGTGGTAACAGCTTGACTAGTTAGGATCGTACTATAGACCCAGCCCAAGACCAATAACTCAGTATGTGCTGTTCGTTGTCGTCCCCAAGTCGATGCAACGACATGGTAACCCTAAAATCCTAAACCGAGCTCCTCCTCCACGCATCATCCCGACGAAGACGGCGGTCGACTCCGTGATGTCACCATCGCCGTCTCGCTTCTTCCGCTAGTCTTTCTGTCAGGTACTGGTGAGCGTTGGCACCGCAAGCGGCGTGCGAGGTCGTCGGTGCCGGAAACAAGCAACGTGCGACGGGAGTTGTTGTGGCGCGCAGTTCGGGGGCGTCGGCGTCACACCCTGCGTGCGGGTACGTACGTGGCCGGGAGCCGACGAGCATCAATGGATGGGGTCTGCACATGAATGAGCTAGTGGGGCTCAAGTCGGCGCCCGGCAACGGAGAAGGAGAAGTGCGGCGCGGGGAACGGGTGCAAGTGGAGCCGGCTGTGGCCGAGCTCGTTAGAGCCATATGGGAAAGGCGCCGTCCGTGGCATGGGAGGTTTCCGAGGCGTCGTCCGTCGTCGCGGCTGTCGGATCAGAGCAGAATCAGTGGCCTTCATCACCTATGATGTTGTGCTATACAGCTCCAGAACTTGCTGACTACATTTCAGGGAGCTGGCTATATCACCCGTTTGCATTCAGTTCCAGGAAAAAGAATCATCACTTGCTTCGGTATTGCCCCTGATGTTCATGCTCTCAGAAATCAGCACTTTGTTGACATTGTCAGTGCGAGCATGTATTTCATCTTGGTGTATCAGTAAGGCTATGCTTCAGAATATCTTTTTGGAATGGCATCATCGGTAACAAGATTAAGCATTGCGTCGTCAGAAAGTTAGATCAGCTTGCTTCTTGGAGCGTGTCTGCCAATCCTTGGACAGTTCTTGATGCTGACTATAAAGATAATGTTGATAAGGGTATTGTAACAAAAGAGATTGATTGCTTTCCCATGAAAGATAGCGTGCTCTGTAGGTTAATCGATCCCTGCAAGTTAGAGGTTGCTGATGGATGCAAAAATGTGTTGTTTTATTAACCCTGCAAAATCCTGACTATTGTACTGTAAAGTAGAGACTTCACTTGGACAAAAACAAAATGGCTGATTTGCAGTGTCATTTCTTCTCACTGCAAATGCATGGCAGCAATTTTCGTTGAGCTAATTCTTATAATGTCTACAAGACAGTATACAAATACAAGAGTTGCGAACGATGTTTTAGTTATTAAAAAAACCAGAATGATTAAACCGAGTTTGACGTAGATGCAGCCACTAGTAGGAAAAGGCTTATAGCCAAACGTTCGCCAGCGTTAAGTTAGTACCGCTGGCGAAGCAGCAAACATGTTCGCCAACGCTAACGGTGGCTCTCCACACACACACCCCCCCCCCCCCCGGCGCAGCGCAATATACCGCTAGCGAACAGGATGAATGCTTCGGCAGCGGTAAGCTCTGTACCGCTGGCGAGCATGTGGCACGGTTCGCCAGCGCTATTTCGGCTACACCCCACCCTCCGACCGTCTTTTTAGTTTTCTAAAACACAAACGAAAATGATAAAATATTCAAAAAATAAAATCCTTTGAAATGTGGGTAGGGGGTAGTGTCTAGTTGGTATAGAAAATTTGAAATATGAATTTTGATCTTTTATGCAAAATTCAAAAATAAAACGTAAAACGGCCATAACTTTTGCATACAACGTCGAAAAACGCGTTTAATATATCAGGTTATCAAAGAATCGGCAAGTTCAAAAAGGACAAAAGTTATTTGAGATAAACGATAATTTTTCTAAAAAATCAAATTTTAATAAAAACAATTCAAAATTCAAAAAAAGAAAATATTTTCTAAGAAAAGACGATAAGGATGTCATATTTGGATTCCTCGTATTTTTATGATCAATTTAGACATACCATTTGTCGAATTTGTAATTACGGATTTGTAGATATGGTCCAATAGTTAAGAGAATTGATAGTACTATATTTACGAGAAAGAATAAGTTGTTCCTAGGTCCCTCATAGGGATGGAACTAAGAAGTTAAGCGTGCTCGGGGTAGAGTAGCGGGAGGATGAGTGACCGAGCGGGAATTGGACAATTAAAACTGAAATAAAGCAAAAAAAAAAAAAATCTACACCGTGATTAAAGGTTCCCCAATTCAACTGTTTTGAAATTTTGAAAAAAAAAATAAAGCGGAAATTTTTATTTTCAAATTTTCAATATTTGAAACTTAGCGCTGGCGAACAAGACTGTTCGCCAACAGTAACTACATAGCGCTGGCGAACAGGACTGGTTCACCGGCGGTAACTACATAGCGCTGGCGAACACCTGTTCGCTAGCGGTAGCTCTATTTTGTTGGTCACTAGTAAGCCTTTTCCTACTAGTGATTAGATGCACCATACCAGAATGCTATGGCTGACAGGCATTCAGCATTCACACACAAACCTCTCGTGCAACATCTTCTCGTGCATTTTTTTTCTTGCCCACTGTTCTTTGAAGTGCTTTTGCAAACCTAACACCCGGAGGTTCTTGACGGCGTGAATGGATTGTATGCCTTGAGAGGGACCTTATCAAGCTTCGATAGAGACATAACATACAAAGCTTCAATGCCTAGAAGTGGAAGGGCACCACCCATAATCTTTAGCCCCTTATCATCAGGCATCTGCCTTAAGACAAGTGTCGTGAGGTGAGGGTGGGAAGGATCTGAAGAAAAGAACAAATATAGCTGAACAATTCACATTGTTAAGTTTCGGATATGTGAGGTTCGGCAAGCTTTATGCAATCATTCTCAGCAGATCTTCCCTAAGGTGAAACAGCTTTTTTTTAGATGAACTGCTGTGATTTAGTCCAGTACAACCTGGTTCCTAATACAGGATGGTGCTACACCATTCCACACATTACACCATTTATTATCACGGCCTACTTTTCGCTAGAAGATGCGCCCGCTTCATTTGCTGACCGTCGCACCGCTCTGACAGAAAACTCGCCAAGTACTACCAGACACCCCTGTGCTATCCGTTTCCAGGACCACCCTTGGTAATTGTAGCTCTGCAGCGAGAACAAGACCCCTGCGGCACGCCAGGAGCTCGGCACTTAAGGTGAAACCAGCTTATAGTTAGAGCTAGATACTGTTGGAATTTTACATGGGCTCCATCATATGGGCTCACTTGGCTAGCCCATTAAGCCCACTAAAAATCCTGAAATTGTCATGGCCCATTCATGAATAATAAGTGGAGTGAGTGGGACTAAAGTTTAGTCCCACATTGCTAGTTTGAAGAGAGTGGAAGCACCTTATAAGGTGAGCCATTCTAGCTCATGTATGAGTAGGCAAGGCAAGAGGAGAGGTGTGCCACACGCGCGCTTCTCCTCCTCCGCCGCCCGCCTCGCCTCGCCTCGTCACGACACGTCACGACGCGCCGCGGGTTGCGGGAATGAGCCGAGCCGAGAGCGTTTATTTTGTCGATTGGGAAAACTTAATGAGTCATTAATTTGGTAATTAACGGACACGTTAATTCCAAAACCGTTTCCGTTTCCTTTCTGGATCGTGGAGCCGAACCGACTCAGACGTGGAGTTACGCCCACGTCTCTCCCAGCCCGCATATAAATACGCGCATACGGTAAACCCTAGCCACCACTTCGTCATACCGTTCCAAAACACTGCGCCGCCAATTCAAGTCTTCTCCATCCCTCCTTCCGGCGTGCACCGCGAGAAGGGACAGCAGGCCTCCGGAACCCCGCCTCTTGTGATCCTGTACGGGAGAGGGGCGATCAGGTTTTTGGGGAGCGCATGAGCGCGACTGCTGACGGCGACCACTTCCCCAACGACGATTTCTTCCCCGACATCGGCAACCTCTTCATCAACGACATGGCCGACACCGGGAACAACAACAACGGCGGTGCCGCTACCGCTCCATCGTACGTATCTCTCTTTCATCTGTATGAGATGTTACTGGAATTCATATGTCTAGTTCTTGCAATAGATTGTATCAATCTGTCTACTGTACTAGATCTAGACGTTTGCATGATTACTGTATTTGCTACTGTCGCAATTCATCTACTGCTATTTCGAATTAAATCATGTGCTAAATTGCTAATATATTCAACAATCCAAAAACCTGATTATAGGCAATTTCTTGCACCTGCGCCGTCTGTCATTGCGGCGACAAGGCCAATCCCTTTCAAGGGTGTGGACTTTAAGAGGTGGCGCACGAGAGCAGTGCTATGGTTTCAAACCTTGCGCTGCTATGCGGCCACCAAGGGCAAGCCTGAGGGCGATCTCAATCCAGCACAGCTGGAGGCCTTTGAGGATATGGACACTATGTTTAAAAGTGCCCTCCTCGGTATTATCGATGATTCCATCGTGGATCCGTATATGTCGTTTGATAACGGCAAGGATATGTGGGCTGCACTCGAGGCCAAATTTGGGGCCTCGGATGCTGGTAGCGAGCTGTATGTCATGGAGCAATTCTATGACTACAGGATGACTGATGAGCGCTCTGTTGTTCAACAGGCTCATGAGATACAGTCACTCGCTAAAGAACTTGAGCACTTTAAGTGTATGTTACCGGACAAGTTTGTGGCCGGAGGCATTATTGCCAAGCTTCCATCTTCATGGAGCACCTTTGCTACTTCTCTAAAACACAAGAGACAGGAGTTTTCCGTAATGGACCTCATCGGATCTCTTGATGTGGAAGAGAAGGCGAGAGCAAAGGATACACGTGCTCGGGTTGTTGAGGTAGGTTCTTCTGCTCATGTGGTACAGAAGAAACATTACCCTCCCAACAAGCCTAAATATATCAAGAAGAAATCCGAGGGTAAAGGCAAGCCCGATGGCAAGTTTAAGCCGTCGCACTCTACCAACTTCAAGAAGAGAAAGGGGTCATGTCACGTTTGCGGTGAACTGACCCATTGGGCTCCAAAGTGCCCTAAGCGTTATGAGCTGCAGCAGCAGGAGAACAGCGGCAAGACCGCTAATGTTGTCATGGCTGACACTGAGATGAAGGACTCTGGGTACGGTATAGTTCCCACTATTCTTTCAGTTTGTCATTCACCTGAATGGTTAGTTGACACAGGTGCCAATGTACATGTTTGTGCTGATGCTTCCATGTTCTCTTCTTATCAGGTCACAGGGACTTCCCCCGTGCTGATGGGGAACGGGTCACATGCTACTGTTCGTGGTGTTGGTACGGTCGATCTGAAGTTTACTTCGGGGAAGATCGTGCGGCTGAAGAACGTTCATCATGTGCCCTCCATCAATAAAAATCTCGTCAGCGGCTCACGTTTATGTCGAGATGGTTTTAAGTTGGTTTTCGAGTCTAATAAAGTTGTAATTTCCAAGTATGGACAATTTATTGGTAAAGGCTATGAGTGCGGAGGCTTGTTCCGCTTATCCTTGTCAGATATTTGCACCAAAGTTATTAATAATGTTTGCCACGATAATGATTGTGATGTTTGGCATTCACGACTATGTCATATTAATTTTGGTTGCATGACGCGGTTAGCAAATATGAGTTTAATTCCGAAATTCAGTACTGTTAAAGGTTCCAAATGTCAAGTGTGTGTTCAAGCTAAGCAACCTCGCAAATCTCATAAGACTGCGGAGGCGAGAGACTTGGCACCACTAGAACTTATACATTCTGATCTTTGTGAGATGAATGGCGTATTGACAAAAGGTGGAAAGAAATATTTCATGACACTTATTGATGACTCTACTAGATATTGTTATGTGTATCTTCTGAAATCTAAAGATGAAGCTTTAACTTATTTCAAGAACTATAAGGCCGAAGCAGAGAACCAACTTGATCGTAAAATTAAGCGGCTTAGGTCTGATCGTGGTGGAGAGTATTTTTCCAACGAGTTTAATTCTTTTTGTGCTGAACACGGTATTATTCATGAGAGGACGCCTCCCTACTCCCCTCAGTCAAATGGGGTGGCTGAAAGAAAGAACCGAACGTTGTCTGATTTGGTTAACGCCATGTTAGACACTTCGGGTCTCTCCAAGGCATGGTGGGGGGAGGCGCTAATGACTGCATGTCATGTCCTAAACCGAGTTCCCACAAAGAATAAAACCATTACTCCATTTGAGGAATGGGAAAGGAAAAGATTGAAACTCTCCTACCTACGTACTTGGGGTTGTTTGGCGAAAGTCAATATACCAATTCCCAAGAAGCGCAAGCTTGGACCTAAAACCGTAGATTGTGTTCTTCTGGGCTATGCTTTTAATAGCATTGGTTATAGATTCTTGGTAGTAAAATCTGAGGTATCCGACATGCATGTTGGTACGATTATGGAGTCGAATGATGCGACTTTCTTTGAGAACATATTTCCTATGAAGGATATGTCTAGCTCATCAAATCAGGAGAAACCTGTTTCATCTGGTCAGGAATTAGCTGAGATTCCTGAATCCACCATTCCGATAGAACACGTTGAGAATCCCGAGGAGGATGACAATGAAGTTCCTGTAAGGAGCAAGAGACAGAGGACTGCAAAGTCCTTTGGTAACGATTTCATTGTGTACCTCGTGGATGACACACCCAAGACTATTTCAGAAGCTTATGCATCTCTTGATGCTGACTACTGGAAGGAGGCTGTCCGTTGCGAGATGGATTCCATCTTGGCTAACGGAACCTGGGAAATCACTGATCGTCCTTATGGGTGTAAACCTGTAGGATGTAAGTGGGTGTTCAAGAAAAAGCTTAGGCCTGATGGTACAATTGAAAAGTACAAGGCAAGGCTTGTGGCCAAGGGTTATACCCAGAAAGAAGGTGAAGACTTCTTTGATACTTACTCACCTGTGGCTAGACTGACCACTATTCGTGTGCTACTATCACTGGCTGCCTCGCACGGTCTTCTCGTTCATCAAATGGACGTTAAGACGGTTTTCCTTAATGGAGAGTTGGACGAGGAAATTTACATGGATCAGCCAGATGGTTTCGTAGTACCCGGTCAGGAAGGCAAGGTGTGCAAGTTATTGAAGTCATTATACGGCCTCAAGCAAGCACCTAAGCAATGGCATGAAAAGTTCGAAAGGACTTTGACTGCTGAAGGCTTTGTTGTAAACGAAGCTGACAAGTGTGTGTACTATCGCCATGGTGGGGGCGAGGGAGTTATTCTATGTCTATACGTTGATGACATATTGATCTTTGGGACCAATCTTGATTTAATCAAGGAAGTTAAGGATTTCTTATCTCGCTGCTTTGAGATGAAGGATCTAGGAGTAGCTGATGTTATCTTGAACATCAAGCTGTTGAGAGATGATAATGGTGGGATCACACTGCTTCAATCTCACTATGTGGAAAAGGTCTTGAGTCGCTTTGGGTATAGTGACTGCAAGCCTTCTTCAACTCCATATGATGCTAGTTTGTTGCTTCGAAAGAATCAACGGATTACTAGAGATCAACTGAGATATTCTCAGATTATAGGCTCGCTTATGTATTTGGCGAGTGCCACGAGGCCTGACATCTCTTTTGTTGTGAGCAAATTGAGCCGGTTTGTTTCCAATCCGGGAGATGATCATTGGCGTGCGCTTGAGAGAGTTATGCGCTATTTAAAAGGCACTGCGAGCTATGGAATTCACTATACCGGAAACCCGAGGGTTCTGGAAGGATATAGTGATTCTAATTGGATATCTGATGCTGATGAGCTTAAGGCCACTAGTGGTTATGTTTTTACACTTGGTGGTGGCGCTGTTTCCTGGAAGTCTTGCAAGCAGACCATCTTAACGAGGTCAACTATGGAAGCAGAACTCGCAGCATTAGACACAGCCACTGTTGAGGCAGAGTGGCTTCGTGAGCTCTTGATGGACTTGCCTATGGTTGAAAAACCAATACCCGCAATCCTAATGAACTGTGATAATCAAACTGTGATCGTCAAAGTGAACAGTTCTAAGGATAATGCAAAGTCATCAAGACATGTGAAGAGGAGATTAAAATCTGTCAGGAAATTGAAGAACTCCGGAGTTATTGCGTTGGATTATATCCAAACGTCTATGAACTTGGCAGATCCCTTCACAAAGGGTTTATCACGGAATGTGATAGATAATGCATCGAGGGAGATGGGTTTGAGACCCACGTTATGAGTTGCCCACAGTGGTAACCCACTCTATGTGATCGGAGATCCCGTGAATTAGAAGTGGGAGACAAGCTGTTGGTCGGCTGAGAGGGGAGTATCCTTATATTTATTCCACTCCATAAAAGATGCAATACTCTCCTGATCTGTACGGTAGGTTGACATTTGTCTTAATGTGTTCCAAGTGGCTTATTTATATAAGCAGAGATGTGTCCTACAGAACATCTCCTGAGGAACTCACCTATATGAGTCTGACTGTTAAACGTCGCAGTCTATGAGAATCGGGTGCTCTCTAATAAACTCATGAAAGGCCTTCGGAGTATGACGCATACGCTCCAAACCGCGGGGAAGCCTTGCGGCAGCCTAGTATCGGTTCAGACGTTGTGTAAAACTGGTATCACAGCAAACTTGTAGTTCAAGGCATAGTCCACTATTCAAGTTGTGAACTAGTGTAGCATGATGTTCTAAGTGGAAGTTCAACTTAACAGTCTCCACTAACACCGGTATATAAACAATGTTTTGGAACAGAGTTTATGAAATGTGCTAATGACACTTTGTGGGGGATTGTTGGAATTTTACATGGGCTCCATCATATGGGCTCACTTGGCTAGCCCATTAAGCCCACTAAAAATCCTGAAATTGTCATGGCCCATTCATGAATAATAAGTGGAGTGAGTGGGACTAAAGTTTAGTCCCACATTGCTAGTTTGAAGAGAGTGGAAGCACCTTATAAGGTGAGCCATTCTAGCTCATGTATGAGTAGGCAAGGCAAGAGGAGAGGTGTGCCACACGCGCGCTCCTCCTCCTCCGCCGCCCGCCTCGCCACGCCTCGCCTCGCCTCGTCACGACACGTCACGACGCGCCGCGGGTTGCGGGAATGAGCCGAGCCGAGAGCGTTTATTTTGTCGATTGGGAAAACTTAATGAGTCATTAATTTGGTAATTAACGGACACGTTAATTCCAAAACCGTTTCCGTTTCCTTTCTGGATCGTGGAGCCGAACCGACTCAGACGTGGAGTTACGCCCACGTCTCTCCCAGCCCGCATATAAATACGCGCATACGGTAAACCCTAGCCACCACTTCGTCATACCGTTCCAAAACACTGCGCCGCCAATTCAAGTCTTCTCCATCCCTCCTTCCGGCGTGCACCGCGAGAAGGGACAGCAGGCCTCCGGAACCCCGCCTCTTGTGATCCTGTACGGGAGAGGGGCGATCAGGTTTTTGGGGAGCGCATGAGCGCGACTGCTGACGGCGACCACTTCCCCAACGACGATTTCTTCCCCGACATCGGCAACCTCTTCATCAACGACATGGCCGACACCGGGAACAACAACAACGGCGGTGCCGCTACCGCTCCATCGTACGTATCTCTCTTTCATCTGTATGAGATGTTACTGGAATTCATATGTCTAGTTCTTGCAATAGATTGTATCAATCTGTCTACTGTACTAGATCTAGACGTTTGCATGATTACTGTATTTGCTACTGTCGCAATTCATCTACTGCTATTTCGAATTAAATCATGTGCTAAATTGCTAATATATTCAACAGATACTTGATACTAGCCCCATGGCAATCAAATATAAGGCACTTCAGTGATCCCTTGGCACCCCCTCTGATGATTACACTGTGAAGACGCGTAGACGTTCACTAACACAACTAAATTCTTGTTGGCACAGCCCCCACCCGTCGCTGGTTAACACAAGAGCTTGAAAACAAAATCACGGTGCAATTCTTCAATAAAGTCCTTTTCAGCAATGAGTTCTCTGCGGATGGTTTCTAAACATATATTCTCAAAATGTTGTATACCAGAACCTTACACTGTTTGTACAAACATTACACTGTTCATGTAGCAAAAACAAATCTCCAAGCTCATGAGCTATATAATATTGAAAAGACCTCACACACTGCTGCTAAAGGAAGGTGTTGGTTGATACCAGAATCAACCTGCATACAAATCGATAATGCTAACTTGCATCATGCCTGCCACAGCTGAAGGGGATGTAGTGGAGGCGAGCTATACGGCATTGCCTGGAGACAACAAATACCAGAATCAACCTGCATACAGCTACATGGTTAGCTTATGTGTGTGCTGGCACGTCAAAGACGACTGGCAGAAAAAGGATCATGTCAGGCAGAGGGGAAGAAAGATCCACTACGCTTGCCTTGGCAAGGGATTGGAGCAACCAATCCAGGACTGCAGCAAGCAAGCTAGGTAGCAGGACATGTGTGTGTGGTAGAAACACCTGCCAGCCGGGAGACACGGCGTTACCGCAACCACCTTAAGAGGATGGCCACGGCGTCCCGGCACAAGCTCCTTCTGGTCAGCAAGCGCATGCTCCTTCCCCGAAGAGGCACCACCGGCACGGAGTTCAAGGGGATAACAGTGGACGTCCAGGCCGAGCTTTAATCCGCACATCTTCAAATTAACTCTAACTGGTTGCACTTCACTCAGATCAAATACAAACCAGTAGCTGTATTACTTTTAGTAAGGCCATTTGTTCACAACAAAGAGTAAATAATTCCTACCCTTTCTAAGCAACATTACTGCTACCATTGCTTACCTTCATGCTTCATTGCAACTGAATTGAACTGACCTAGCACTGCCAATTGCGTATACAACTTTACCATCAAAAGCTAGAACAACCTACGTAGCTAAGCCATGCCATGGATCAGCATAAATTTAGGATAAAAAGATCGACCACAAAAGCTCGGCGGATTTGTACCTGAACAGCCATGGGAGGGACAAATAAATAGGATAGCCATGTGCGGACATTCTGTCGAGCAGGTTGTATGCGGCGGAGTTGTACCTGAACAGCTCCACTTGGAACAAGGCGCAGCGCCGTCAACAACTCCATATGCAACAGCGGTCATAGTACGTGCACAGACGAATTGAAGGCCGGGTCCTTGATGTTGGATTTAATCCTGCACTTGCCTAACAGAAGCACTTGGTTCAGTTAGTGTACCGCGGCAGAGAAAGAGATCGATTTTGCTGCCACGGCAGAGGAATTGAAGGTTTTTCCTACCGCGGCAGGAGGTGTCGAGTTAGCCTGAAACTGAACTTCAGTTTCAGTTAAATAATTACCGGGGCTCGATCGTTTGTGATTGGCCACGGATAAGTAGGATAGTTGATTTATTCTTTCCACAAACTTAGGATCTCTAGCGCGACTGGTGGAGTATGGGATGGCATGCTCAGTAGTGGCCGTTGTGGCTAGATTGTCGGGCCATTCAGTTGGTACCGTTTCTTTTGTATCCTTATATTCAGAAGTAAAACAGAAAACGCAGTAAGTTGCACGCTGCACAAAACCTTGTCTGTGTCTTCTTCTTCGCTCTTGCCATCGTCTCCACGATCTAGTGAGCGAGTGAATTCGATCCAACAACAACATTTGGTATCAGAGCCTGAGAGAGATCCATCGCCATGGCCGACGACAAGCCTGCGGACGCACGCTCGCGTTCGAGATCAGGTTCAAAGGGGCCCGCGAAATCCGCAACTCCACCACTGAAAGATCGCAGCGGCAGCCGTGGTCGCAGCCTCGTCCGGCGTGGCGAGGGCAGCGGCGCCCGCGAGATCGTGGTTCGGGAGGTTGTGCGGGAGAGCGGTGGCGGCGGCGGCGCGATGCATCTCCCGATGCTCACCCGTACGAATTATACGGAGTGGGCTATTCTGATGAGGGTGCAGCTGCAGGGGGCGCGTCTTTGGGATGCGATCGACCCTGGCATCGCCGATGATGAAGATGATCGGCATGAGCGGCAAGCACTGGGCGCAATCCTGCGCTCTGTTCCACCAGAGATGGTGCCGGTGCTCGCCGCGAAGGACAACGCCAGAGCGGCGTGGGAGGCCATCAAGACGATGCGTGTGGGTGTGGATCGCGTCCGCGAGGCCCGCCGACAGCGTCTGCGCAAGGAATTCGAGAACCTCGCGTTCCGCAGCGGTGAGGCCATTGAAGATATTTCTCTGCGTCTCTCCGGCGTGGTGACGGAGCTGCAATCGCTCGGTGATACGATCACAGAGCTCGATGCCGTGCAGAAATTCCTGCGGATCGTGCCTGGCAGGTATACTCAGATGGCGTGCTCCATAGAAACCCTTCTTGATCTGAAGCAGATGTCGATCGAGGAGCTGTGCGGCCGTCTGTCAGTCTCAGACGGACGCGGCGAGGCGGAGCAGGACTCCGGCGGGAAACTGCTTCTCACGGCTGAAGAATGGAGTGCGCGTCAGAAGCAGGGCCAGGCGTCGTCCGCGGCGAAGGGGAACGGCAAGGCCAAGCAGCAGCAGAGCAGTGGCAAGGCAGGCCAGGGCGGCGACGCGTCCAGCACGCGGAAGCCCGGCAACTGTCGTTATTGCGGGAAGCCTGGCCACTGGGCAAAGGAATGCCGTAAGGCCCAGCGCGACCGCGAGAAGAAGGGTGAAGCTGCGCCGGCGGAAGCAGCACACCTGGCGGATGCCGAGGTGGAGCAGCCAGCACTCTACCTGGCCTCTGTGGAGGAGACGGGCTGCAACGACGGCGTGATCACCGTACCCACGCCGCGCACCGTAGCTGCTCTCCCTGAAGATCGCCACGTTGTCTTCCTCAACGAGGAACGGGTCGTCCCTCTGGCCGCGGACGGCGACGTCTGGCACCTCGACACGGGAGCCAGTAGCCACATGACCTGCCTGAAGAACGCCTTCGTCACTCTCGATGAGGGGATCAGAGGCACCGTGAAATTCGGAGACGGATCCACGGTTGAGATCTGCGGGCAGGGCAATGTTCTGTTCTGTCGCACTGACGGACATCAGAGAGTGCTCTCCCGCGTCTACTACATCCCCAAGCTGCGCACCAGCATACTGTCGATCGGGCAGCTGGATGAGATAGGCTGCGAAACCATCATCAAGCGTGGTCATCTGACCATCTACGATCAGCAGGATCAATTGATGGTGCGCGTCAGAAGGACGAGCAACAGACTGTACGTCCTGTGACTGAATGTCGCCGTCCCTGTCTGTCTGCTGCCAAAAGGGGACGATCCCGCGTGGCTGTGGCACGCTAGGCTTGGCCACCTGCACTTCCGCGCCGTCAACGCCATGTCCAGGCGGGGCATGGTACGGGGGATGCCGCAGGTGGATCACGTGGACGCCATCTGCGACGGATGCACCATCGGCAAGCAGCACAGAGTCTCGTTCCCGCAGGCAAGCAAGTACAGGTCAGAACAGGGCTTCGATCTCGTTCATACAGACCTCTGTGGCCCAATCAAACCAGCTACTGCAGGTGGATGCCAGTATTTTCTGCTCGTTGTGGATGACAGCACCAGGTATATGTGGCTGGAGCTGCTCAAGACAAAAGACGAAGCTTTCGCTCGTTTCAAACGAGTGCAGAAACTAGCCGAGACGAAGCAGAAGTGCAAGCTGCGGGCTTTTCGCTCAGATCGGGGTGGTGAGTTCAACTCAGCTGAGTTCAAGGCCTACTGCGATGCTGAGGGGATCGAGCACTTCACCACTGCACCGTACTCACCGCAGCAGAATGGGGTCGTCGAGAGAAGGAATCAGACGATCGTCGAGATGGCTCGGTGCATGCTAAAATCCATGGGGATGCCTGCTCTTTTCTGGGGAGAAGCTGTTAAGAGTGCAGTATACGTGCTGAATCGTGCGCCCACCCGGTGTCTAAAGGGAATCACTCCATATGAAGCGTGGCATAAGAGGAAGCCCACTGTTGAGCATCTGCGGACATTCGAATGTGTTGCTCACATGAAGAAGGTTGGGCCTGGCGTCGCAAAGCTCACTGATCGCTCCATCCTCACCGTGTTCGTGGGATATGAGGAGGGCTCGAAAGCATATCGAGTCTATGATCCAGTGGAGAAGAAGCTCTACGTCACCCGTGACGTGGCATTTGAAGAACAGCGCAGCTGGGCTTGGTCGGAGCAGGACAATGCTCGAGGCGAGCCCGTGCCGTCCACCTTCACGGTTACCTATACACTGGATGAAGGCGGAAGCGTGGAAGATGACGGAGGAGGCCACTGCCATGACAGTGCTGCACGCTCGTGGTCACCACACACGCAGGGCACGCCATGCACACCAGCGGCATCAGCTTCAGTGACTCCAGAGGCGAGTGAATCTCCTGCAGTGAAGTGGTGCACACCGTTGTCTCACGACAGTGCCCTCGACGCAGCTGACAACGGAGAAGGGCCACGCCGCTATCGCAAGGTATCCAACGTCTACGACACCACTGTCGTGCAGACAGACATTCAGAGCGCGACAGGAGCGGCCTTGGATCTTGAGTCAGAAGAGGAGGATCCAGAGGTGCTACACCTGATTGCAGCAGAGGAGCCTGCAAACATAGACGAGGCACTGAGCTCGCCGGCGTGGAGCAAGGCAATGGAGGAGGAGCTCGACTGCATTATGGAGGACGACACATGGAAGCTGTGCACGCTCCCGTCTGGTCACCGGGCGATTGGACTGAAGTGGGTCTTCAAGCTCAAAAGGGATCCATCAGGAAACATCGTGAAGCACAAGGCCAGATTAGTCGCAAAAGGGTATGCACAGCGCCAGGGGGTGGACTTTGATGAAGTGTTCGCGCCCGTCGCTCGTTTGGAAACAGTCCGGGTGCTGCTCGCTCTGGCAGCGCATGGCGGCTGGTAAGTCCATCACATGGATGTGAAATCCGCCTTTCTGAATGGAGAGATTGCAGAGGTGGTGTATGTGCAGCAACCGCCAGGCTACGTCGACAAGGAGAATCCAAATTCAGTACTGAAACTGAGCAAGGCGCTGTATGGACTCAGACAGGCGCCCCGGGCATGGTATGCTAAACTGGATTCTTCCCTTTCTGATCTTGGTTTCACACGCAGTCCAATTGAACATGCGGTCTATCGTCGGGGTGACGACCAAGACTACTTGCTGGTGGGAGTGTACGTGGATGATTTGATCATCACGGGCACGGATACTGGTGAGATCATGAAGTTCAAGGAACAAATGCAGTGCCTTTTCAAGATGAGTGATCTTGGTCCACTGTCGTATTACCTTGGCATTGAGGTGAAACAGGAAGGAGGAGTGATCACTCTCTGTCAACGAGCATATGCAGAAAAAATCCTGGAGAGTGCTGGGATGGGAGAATGCAATCCGTGCCACACTCCAATGGAAACAAGATTGAAGGTGTCGAAAGAAGATAGGGCTCGAAAGATGGACGTCACAGAGTATCGTGGAGTCATTGGATGCCTCAGATACTTGGTCAATACACGCCCTGATATTGCACTGTCAGTGGGCGTGGCCAGTAGGTTCATGGAATCGCCAAGTGTCAAGCACTGGGCCCTGGTGAAGCAGATACTGAGGTATGTCCGTGGCACACTTGAGTATGGCTGCTGCTATCGGAAAGGAGAAGGAACACCCAGACTCGTTGGATATACAGACAGTGATCTGGCAGGCGATGTGAACGATCGCAAGAGTACGTCAGGCGTGGTTTTCTTCCTTGGCAGCAGTGTGATCACCTGGTCTTCGCAGAAGCAGAGGGTTGTCGCCATGTCCTCTTGCGAGGCGGAGTATGTTGCAGCAGCTTCAGGTACTAGCCAAGGAGAATGGCTGAGTAGCCTGCTTGGTGACTTGATCGGAAAATCAACGGAGAAGTTCAAGCTGCTGATAGACAACAAGTCAGCGATCGCTCTCAGCAAAAATCCAGTTCATCACGATCGCATCAAGCACATAGACATAAAGTTCCATCACATTCGACAGTGCATCGAGGATGGAAGGCTGGAAGTCGATCATGTGCGCACTGATGAACAGCTAGCAGATGTTCTCACCAAAGCACTGGGAAGAACACGATTTGTGGAGATGAGGAGCAAGCTAGGAGTGATCAAAGTGCAAGATTAAGGGGGTGAAATGTTGGATTTAATCCTGCACTTGCCTAACAGAAGCACTTGGTTCAGTTAGTGTACCGCGGCAGAGAAAGAGATCGATTTTGCTGCCACGGCAGAGGAATTGAAGGTTTTTCCTACCGCGGCAGGAGGTGTCGAGTTAGCCTGAAACTGAACTTCAGTTTCAGTTAAATAATTACCGGGGCTCGATCGTTTGTGATTGACCACGGATAAGTAGGATAGTTGATTTATTCTTTCCACAAACTTAGGATCTCTAGCGCGACTGGTGGAGTATGGGATGGCATGCTCAGTAGTGGCCGTTGTGGCTAGATTGTCGGGCCATTCAGTTGGTACCGTTTCTTTTGTATCCTTATATTCAGAAGTAAAACAGAAAACGCAGTAAGTTGCACGCTGCACAAAACCTTGTCTGTGTCTTCTTCTTCGCTCTTGCCATCGTCTCCACGATCTAGTGAGCGAGTGAATTCGATCCAACAACAACACTTGAGCCGCTACGCGAGATGCGCATCACCTTCTACAGGTACGTCGCGGCGGCGTCGGGGTGCGCCGCGCAGAGCATGGCAAGGAGCCGTATCGACGCGCCGCCGAGGTGAGCCCTGGGTTCCGGACGCCAGTGCGTGGAGGAGAATCGGGATAACATCGGATGAATTGATCTAGTTCCGTTTGCCTTCGTTGATGGATAAGCGTGCGGATGGAGGCGGCGGTGGCGGGTGGGGGTGTAGGCTAGATGTGGCGGCGGCGGATGGCGGCGAAGCAGCTGCGGTCGGTCGGATGGCTTGCTTCAGGCGCACTTTTTTTCTTTGAAACAAGAGCCTTGCGCTCATGTTTATTCCGTGAATGGGCTGGGCCTAATCTCGGACGACAAATCTGAACTGTTCAGTCAAAACATACTACTCCCCTCCGTTCACAAATAGATGACTTTTATTTGTCCAAATATGAATATATGTAGACATGTTTGTGTCAAATACATTCATATTTGGACAAATGAAAGTCATCTGTGTCAAATAACATTCATATTTAGGCAAATAAAAGTCATCTACTCCCTCCGTTCCATAATATAGACCTTTTTAGTAAGCTAAATTAGTTTGCTAAAAAGACTTACATTATGAAACAGTGGAAGTATTTGTGAACGGAGGGAGTACTCCCTTCCATCCGGAAAAACTGTTGCGGAGAATAGCCTAACTAAGTGCAAAAGATTAGTAGAATTTCCGACATTTAATAGGACCGGAGGGAGTAGTCGCTCTTCTAGCAGTAGTAAAAGGTACAGTAGAAGTTGCCTCCGTATATAGTGCAAATCTCTTAATGATCGTACCTTTCATCATGGTCCTTACGAGTTGTGACCTGTAACTATCCAAGGCCAAGTCGCTGCCCACAGGCGAGGCGAGCAGTGGAAGCACCTACTTGCGTGTTTGTTCATGCCACTACACCACGGTAGAAACTTGCCAACACAATTGTGTAGGGGAAGATCCACTAAATCAAACAGATCAAGTGTCGGCGTAACAATTAAAATTTCCCATCAAATCATCTGTAGGCAAAGATTAAGAAACGCACACGGAAAGTGTGTTGGCACTCACTTAACAAGCTAATAAGTGTCGGCGTTCATGTAACAACAAACAATGGGTCGGCACATGGGTCGCGTCTGTCGGCGTATCTATACACGTGGCAACCAAATAGTGCTCCGATAATTTTAGAGACGACGAGCGAAAATTTTAGGCGCGGGGACTGGAAATTGTGGCGCGGAGACGAAAACCAACCCGTGACTAAACTTCTCTCCACCGCGCAGTCCCAAAAAATTCCCCAATCCCAACCCGTCCCGTGCTTAACCCTAGCTCCTGCCTCCGCATCATGTTGCCGTCGTCGCTCCCTCCCCCCCTCCGCCGCCGCTCCCTTCTGCAGCCACCGCGCGCCCTCGACTCCCTGGACCCATCCCACCATCGAGGCTTCATCCACCCAGCTCATGCCGCCTCTGGTATCCATAGATCCGAGCACCCTACCCGTTCTCCCTCTGCCTTCCTTAGTTCCACGACCGCCGGAGCTTCGCGGACCTCCGCGAGCCTCGCGAAGGACAAAGTCCACGCCTCTTCCTCCTGTCTGGAAGGTCCTGCCAGCCGGCGACTTCCCCGCCTCGCTCAGCGCCCACGCATCCCAGGAAAGGGTCCCCGCGAAGCTAGGCAGCGCCGCTTTCAAGGGCGACGAGTTCTGCGTCGCCACGGTCAACCACAGGATTCCGGCCAAGAACTTTCTCCCGTGCAGGTGAGCTTCCATTTATTACCGATTTGTGATTTTGGTCCGTACACGTATGTGCATTTGGTGCCTGCAAGTGGAGGTGTTTTCACCTGCTGTGCAATGAGCTAGTTAATCCTGGTAGTTGTAGTGGCCTCTTCTTTGTTTTGTGCTGGTTCTTGGTTGGTATAGCCTATTTTGTTTGTTTGCTAGACCAGGGGGTCGTTTCTTTTTAATGGGCTGCATGGACCATGGAATTATGTGAACTAAGTCATATTCTTAGTACTTAGCAGTCCATTTACGGTAAATAAATATCTTCTTGTTGCATTTGAAATCATTGCTGTGCAACCACTGTATTATATTTTCCATGCATATCTTATCTATCTAGATTATTAGAACTGGAGTATGCTAGTTCATGTGGATATTGTACTTGGATATTATTGTATACTAAGGATATTACAATTTATTTTGCATCAATATTGTCTGCACAGAATTTCCGTGGTTGAGATAGAAGAAAAAGAAAGAAGAGACGGGACTTCGAACCTTTTCTAATGAACTTGACAAAACATGTCAGCCCAAGAAAAGGAGAGCAAAGGGAAGCAAATGGTACATTCGTTTGCCACATATACTTAGTTTTGTTCTTATGTCTCTCTATTTACCCTCTGAAATGGTAGCTTTTTCTATAGAACATAACTAGATCTTTTAATGTTCCTGTTGCAAAAGGTTTTGTCCAAATATTCGATGCCCATGCTCTGGTGGATGGTGTGCCTCTTGGTGCTCAGTATTCTGAAGTTGTCATCGGTACAATGTACAAATTAAATACTGTGCTACCTCAACCATACGGGGATGTTGTCAACTTGGGTTCTTCTTGTGGAAGATTCATTGCTTGGCCTACTGTTATGGTGAGCATATGAAAAACTATGTCACTATTTTAATGTTAGGTGTTTGGTATCGACTTATTAACTAATGTTGATGGTTGTAGATGAAGGATTTTAAGAAAAGGAATGTGGTACAAGGTGCAGGTACTAAACCTTTCAACACTTGGGTGTACATCTCTTAGAAAAAAGTTGTAGTCTACTGAATTATGCCTTGTGAAAATCTGGTGGCCGTTGCACTTTCTTCATATATATGGTACTTTAGAGGAAAGTTGACCAAGTGTGCAAATAATAATACTATGAGGTTATTAGGATCTAGTACTTTGTACTTATGGTACTGTACCATATCAGGTGCTCACTGAACAATACATGATAAGTTGAGGCTTGTAGGAGTGGACTCATATTCTGCAAGTTATGACTACCGTTGCAAGCATTTTTAAATACATGAACATCCTCTTGCATGTTAATCTCCTTAAAATGCAGTAAAAACCATTGTTTTGTTAACCAACAATTTCTGTGAGTTTCCATGTACATGTCTTTTCGCTTGCATATTTGAACGGGAGGTCTTTCTATTTGTATTTCAGTGCCTATGTTCAGGTTTGTAGGAGAAACGATAGAGCCCAGGAAGTCATCAGCTTAGCCTATTGTTTGAAGCTAGTTGTGGTGTCTCAATTTTCAGTGTACTCGCTTTACATACTTAAAATATAAAGTTGTAAACAAAGTGTTATCTAGGAAAGCTAGTTGTGATGTCTCGGTTTTCAGTGTAGTGCTCTCTAGGAAAGCTAGCAGTGGCGTCTCAGTTTTCAGTGTACTAGCTATAGATACTTAAGATGTTAACTAAGTGCTATCAGAACCTAAACGAACTGAATAGTTCATATTCTGAACCTGGGAAGTAATTTCATTATGCCATAGGTAAGATAGTACAAGCAATACCATTAAATCGCATGTTTGTTGTTGTAACGTTATGCATCTGTTTGTTGCTGTAGCCTTATGCATGTATAGATGACTTGCACAAATTTATGGCTGTTGAGAATATGTAGATGATTTGCAACACAGTGATGACTTTTGTATGATCTTTGCAGGTGCTTACAAATTTGAATTTGCAAGCGGTTCGGATCAGGATGGCATACATGAATTTTCTTCAAGTAGACATATGGACAACTTCAACTGTAGTTTTGGCTTTTGTTTAATTCTTTATAACAGAACTTGTGATGTTATGTAGAGCTTATTATGTACTTTAGATGAGTTTGGATGAAATACTTGGTGTGCAACTACTTGTACGAATAGGGTACTTGTGGTAACATTGTGTAATTGTTGTCATGTGATGAGGTATTTGGTTTTGAGGAATGCATGGTTCTGCTAATGATATATGGGTTTTGATGCAATTTTTGCAAATATAATTGGAGCACAAATGTGCCTTGCTTATGTTAGTTACGGATATGACTACAGAATATGTGTCGACATAGAGTTAACCTACATGACATCTGTTGGCGTAGGTAGTGTG